>JAPDVU010000009.1:4897329-5332329 GCA_026230045.1 Corynorhinus townsendii
TATATACTAGAGGCCTGATGCACGAAATTCATACAAGAATAGGTCTTCCCCTGGCTGCCAGCACCAGCTTCCCTCTGGTCACCGGCAGGCACCCGGGACCTGGGCTTCCCTCGCAGCCCCGGCTTCGTCCAGAAGGTCCTCCGGAATGATGTCTGGTCTAATTAGCATATTACACTTCTATTATTATAGATGTATTGTTAGGTGTAACTTTTGGTATTTTAAAAATGACTTTTAAAGCTATCTTGAAATAACATTTATTTTATTGATACATATATATTGATAATGTAAAATATGTAATAACCACATTGCAAAAAATTTATAGTAAAGGATTGAAAAAATAAGATCTATAACCCGTCTATTTTAACATTAGTACTATGGGCTATTTCTTTCCAGGCATTTTTCTTATGTGTATATTTTACATTGTTGTAAGCAGACATTTCAAAACCAGTATCTTTAAGGGAATATAAATTTAGATGTATCAAAAGGCTAATGAGAAAAAGTAATTTTACACCAAATCATTAATTACTAGAATTCTAACTTTCTCATGTATTATTCCTTCTAGTACAATATTGTATTGAGTTGTAAATAGAGGAGAGTGCTAATTAAATGATTGCCGTTGTTGTTTATTAGAAATGCAGTATTAAAATTGTGTAATGCCGTAGTTCTGAAAGGATCCTTACCAGTGCCTTCTCTTTTGAGACCCCTACTAGTGGAAGAAAGGAGATTTCTGAGTGACTCTTGTTAGGGATCTCTGAGTAGCTTCTTCAAGATGACTAAGACACCCAGTCATGTTAGTTACATTAAAATATTAGACAGGTTCATGCACATGCACATATACACACATCAAACTGCAAAAATGCTAATATAACTTTACAAGAAATATATTAAAATCTCACTGTGTTCTGCATTCAGAGAACACCATTCACGTCCTTGAGATAACCACAAATTGTCACAGGTTTTTATTTTTTACTTGAAGCCTGATGCACGAAGATTTGTGCTAGAATGGGTTTTCCTTTCCCTGGCTGCTGGCGCTGCCTTTCCATTCCAGCCCAGCCCCTTTCCGCTCAGACCCCAGAGCCACCTCTTTCCGCTCCAGTCCCACCTTCCCACTGCCCAGAGGCCCTGAGAGACTGGTGGTGAGGCAGAACGCAAGCATCCTGCCCCGTCACTTGGCGCCTGTATATGCAAATTAACCACCATCTTTGTTGGGTTAATTTGCATATCACTCCTGATTGGCTGGTGGTGTAGCGGAGGTATGGTCAATTTACATGTTTGTCTATTATTAGGTAAGATTTTAACTTGTTCCCAGAAGCCTTCATATTTGTTATGAGGATACCTTTCTTACACCTGAACAAATGAGTGATAGTCACCTCAGAGCAGGGGTTGGGGAACCTTTTTTCTGCCAAGGGCCATTTGGATTTTTATAACATCATTTGAGGCTCATACAAAATCATCAACTTAAAGATTAGCCTGCTACATTTGTTTAAACATTTAATTAGCTCACCCCTGATGCCTGGGCAGGGCCAGACCAAATGATTTCAGAGGCCTTATTTGGCTTCCGGGCCAGACATTCCCCACCCCTGCCTTACAGGCTGAGAACTTGTTCCCTTGATTATTGGAAATTATTGGAATGAATGACAATAATTTAGATAGAGAAGACATGTAAAGGAGTTAAGATGTAGTTGAAGGGGTTTGCAGTAGAAGGCCTGTGCTTCAGTCTGGACCCTGCCACTTAGGGTAATGGGGACAGTAATCCCACTTGACATTACAGGGTAGTTGTGAGGATAGAATGAAATATCTTAGGTGAACGTAACTTGTAAACTGTAAAGCCCAGTATATGTTATTTTTATTGTTGTTATTAATCCTCACCCAAGGATTTTTTTTTTTCCATTAATTTTTTAGAGAGTGGAAGGGAGGGAGAGACACAGAGAGAGACATATTGATTGGTTGTCTCCCCTATGCGCCCCGACTGGGGCCAGGGATCAAGCCTGCAACCGAGGTAGTATCCTTGACCAGAACTGAACCTGTGACCTTTCAGTCTGTGGGCCAGTGCTCTAACCACAGCCAAACTGGCTAGGGCAAGCCCAGTGTATATGTATATATTTTTTAAATATATATTTTAAGGTATATTTTTATTGATTTCAGAGAGAAAGGGAGAGGGAGAGTGAGAAACATCAATGATGAATCATTGATCGTTTGCTTCCTGCATGCACTCTACTGGGGATGGAGCCTGCAACCCAGGCATGTGCCCTGACTGGGAATCGAATTGTGACCTCCTGGTTCATAGGTCGACACTCAACTACTGAGCCACATCAGCTAGCTACTCAGTATGTTTTGATGCTGGTACTTCTCAGACTAGGTAGGAAGAATATTCTTAAACCACAGTGAAGTTCTTAAGAAACAAATAGCCTAGTCGTGAAACTGTTCCTTTTTCTTTCCAGTCTTCAAGCAGTGACAGTGGCGGGAGCAGCAGCAGCAGCAGCAGCAGCATCAACAGCCCGGACAGGGCCAGTGGGCCAGAAAGTAGCTTGAACCACATCGTCACTGGGTCCAGTCCCAACACCCCTCAGCCCGCACCCGAGCAGTCTGCACTATGCCAAGGCCTTTACTTCCACATCAACCAGACCCTGAAGGAGGCCCACTTTCATAGCCTACAGCACCGAGGCCGGCCTCCAACATGATGGGCTGGCGGTTTCTTGCCTTCTGTGAAGGGACAGCGCTGTGCAGATTTGATATTTCATCTTACGATGTTTTAAAAAATTGCACAAAAAATGCCTGTTGGCTTTTCAGTCTATATTTGAAATAACAGGTTAACAGGCAGTTGTTTACTTGTGGTTTTGCTGCACTATTGCAATTTTAAAGGGGCTTTGAAGCAATTTTTTATAGGATTCTTTTGAGGGTGGGTATCAAATCCATGTCAAGGTAATGGTATGAGGAAATCTCATCTGCGTGTTGAGTCCATAGTTTGTCCAGTTCAGATTGATTTCCAAATCTGTCAATTAGAAATTCTACTTTATGTAAAAAGGCCTTTTAAAAATGCGGGATCTTCAATTTTTTAAATTCAATAAACTAGTAAAGAGTATATAGTTTCCATGAAGAAACATACATTTTTTTCCAAAATATAGACCTTGATTCAGTCTTGCACTGAAATTGCCATACTACCTCTTAGTATGTAGCTGTGCTGTGGGAAGTGCTCTCCTTTGTAACAGAGTCGGATCCAAGGGAGGCGGTGTATGCGAAGCACCCTCCCCCGTAACTGTCTCCTCTCTGTTGTGTATTTGTATTTCCAGAGAGAATGTCTTTGAGGTTCTTGTCTACGCAGGTAACTGTCACCTCATTGCTCAGAGCCCACGTCTCCAATTTGGTAGAAAACATTGCAGTTCCGACAGTCAAGAAATATGTAATGATTTTTTGTCTTACAAACTTATTCTCTCAGCAGCTCATGTGATCTCATTGATAATTCTACCCTGTAGTGTCGAGAATTGCAACGTTGTTGAAAGCTGACAGAGTGTAAGCTATCTGAACTGATGTCTGAAGTCACAGTGCTGTGAGACTGTTGGCCACGGATTCCCTTTAGAATTGAAGTGACTCCCCCCAACAGTAACTAGGGGCCACATTCCACCACTGAGACTGGACAGACTAGCGTGGCTTAGAAACGGATGAGCAGAGGCACTGTTAGTAGAAATGATGCAGTAGTATTTATTTAGAAAGTGATGGCCATGTCCCATGTTATTTAGTCATACTAGAGAGCCAGCCAAGTTTGAATAATGAAGGTGTAGAGTCTTCGTCCTCACTGACAAACTGTCTGAATAAGGAGCCGGGATGCGCCGGGTCATCTGCTCGGGAGAGTGCCGGGGGGACAACCTGCCATGGCATGGAGAGGAAAGTGCCTTAGAGTCTACCCAGATCCTCCTGCCTGCTCACCCTCCGCCCGGCCCCACCCCGCCCCGCCCCACTCAGAGTGCACACAGCACACACAGACCTGAGAAGCACGGGCAGCTCTAGTTCAGGGGATTGAAGAGGACATGGGGGTGACTAAACTTTGCAGATGGAACTACTGTAGGAAAGGGTAAATCTACACCTTTCCGTGGTGGTTCCTCTACTATGGACAGAATTTAAAGGTCGGTTACTTGAAGTAGAAATTTAGAATTATGGAGGAAAGTTACTGCACAGGCCAGTGCTTATGGAGTGGATGGTTTGTGCAAGAATTTTTTTTACTACCATCTCCCAAGTTTTAAAACCAGATGTTTGTCAGATTTTGGATCTTAATGGGTTTGTGGCAGGGAATGTGGGAAGGATTCATTGCTAATGTTTTGTCTTAGCAATAAAGTAAACAACTAAATGCTATAAGAAGCCAGCATTTGAGCTCTCAAACACACATGTATACAACACAATGCAGAAATACCCAGGACTCCTCCTGCAGGCTAATGGATGGCAACCTACTGAAACAAAACGTGTATTAACAAGAAAATGTAAAACCAAGAAAGCAAATTTCCTTTTATTTACCACCCAAGTAAAAGAAATGGAAGATGAAACCATCACCAAAACAACCATTTTTTTCCTAAACAAGTAGGACGATAGTGCTGGGTTAGCAGTTCACTCTTATCCTACAAAACCCAAGAACAACCTCCTTCCGGTCCTGCAGATCTTCTCCAGCCTCGGCAGCCTGAGACCTGTTTCTATATGAGGCTACTTGATAGTGTAAATGAGTACCTTTTAAACCTATCAGCTCAAGCTAGTAAAACCTGTACTTCTATATTGCGCCGCCATTAAAAGCAGCATTAGTGCATTTTGTCATTCAGTTCTTTATTGATTCTTTAAGGGGAGCGATTGGGTGGTTTGGTGGGAGATGGGACAGGATCCATCCATAGGGATGAACTTGATTTCTGCACTAACCTGGGCTTTGGATTCGATGCTTCTGCTGGTTGATTTGGCCTTTCGAGTGCTTGTCATGCTCAGTGGAAGAAGTCCAAACCTCCAAGACAAGATTAAGGCATTTCAGTGGCATGAACAGGAAGCTGGGGGCCAGCAGAAGCCTGGTGGAATCGTTACCTGATCTGACTCGATGCCAGCGGCAGTATGTTATGGGGTTCTTGCGAGTTGAATGTACTGCTCCTGGGGGTGAACTGATTCTCTGTACCAGTAACCAGTCCAAATAGAACCTGACAGACAAGAAAGGGGGTACAAAAACCTGGTGGGTTTACTGGCTAGTTAAAACTGCTGTGTAAGTAATTACTTTGTGATCACCATCATTTTGGGGAGCATTCTTTTCAGTGTTGAGGCTTAAAAATTACCACCTGTCAGAATCTCAGTCGCATGGCTCCTTTATTCCTTTCTGAGGCCTTGACAAACCTGAATAATCCTCTACCATGAAAGGGGCCAGATCTCAGCAGTGAGATCTTACCTAGTCCTCTCTCAGTCTTTATAACTAACCTCAGCTCGTGTCCTGCCCCTCCCAGCCTGCCTCCAGGAGCGCTAGCGCTAGAGCACGTTTATCTGTTGGACTGGCTTACAGAAGTTCGCTGCACCAGGCGTGTGAGGTTGCTGTTGAGGTGTGGTGTGAACACATCCAGGTCAAAAGGATCAATGAGTGCTTCCAAGTAGTCAGCCACTTTCTCAATTCTGAAAAAAGGATTAGGGTGATGAGTCCACAGTTTTTAGGACAAAACCCCATTTTCTGGTACTTGAATGCTATGGAAATCCTGGAGCTGGATTTATTCTTAATTGCTGGCTCAGTACCACTTGTCAATAATTGTGCTTAATAATCCTCAAGAGTTTTGAGCTGATGTGATGTCTAAGTCCAGTCCTTTTTTTCCCATGCTGTGTTTAGGGAGGGCACTGGAGGCTCCTATTATACCCAACAGTTGGTAGGCCGACGGGCGAGAAGAGGAATCAGAGCCCACTTACTGCGCCTGGCCATGGAATTTATCCAGCAGGTGGTCAGTGTTTATCTTGCTGGCAATAGGAGAGCTTCCTGTCTAAAACCAGCACAGTTACTGTGCAGCGTGGCTACTGGTGGCTCCCTGGGAAAGGGGAAAGGGGATGCTTGCATTTGGCAGAGGCTGTATTGGGAGAGCTGGGGTGAGGCTACCTGGAGTCCTGTTTGCTGCGGCCGCTTTTCACCTCTTCACCCTTGGCTGTGAGCACAGTGCTGAGGTACCGCAGGTCGTAAAGCAGCTGCAGTGCCCGGTTCTGGGTCATTGGGAATGCACCTTCTCTCTGCAAACCAATGCCCCGCCCCGCCCATTAAGGGAGATGACTTCCATGCACGGAATAAACAGCACCACGGGTTGGCTGGGTCCCAGCTTATTTCAGAAGCAGATGCTTTTTACACTCAGACCACTTGAATCTCACAACAAAACAGCTTAGAAACTTGGGTCTTCAAACACCCACAGGGAGGACCCAGCCCTGAAAAAAGGTCTCGGGTGCTGGAGGTGGTCATTTTAAAGGGAAAACGCCCCTTGCATGAAGGAGAGGCCTTGTGAGCAAGCTCAGAAGAGAAGGCTTACCTGAATTCTTCCCAAATTGGGAGGTGAGCCTGTCTTAACAGTGTTACTAATGAAATGGGAATATGCCATGAGGGCAGAATGCTTCACAGACCATGGGTGAGGGGAGAGGAGGGCTGGGAGGCAGGGACTCAAGACCTCACATGCCACGGCTGTGCATTGTAAATCCAACTTCCTCCCAGCCCCAGAGCCGTTTAGTTTAAGACAGTGGTCGGCAAACCGCGGCTCTCGAGCCATATGTGGCTCTTTGGCCCCTTGAGTGTGGCTCTTCCACAAAATACCACGGCCTGGGTGAGTCTATGAAGTGGCGTTAGAAGAAGTTTAAAAAATTTGGCTCTCAAATTTCAATCGTAGTATTGATATTTGGCTCTGTTGAGTAAGGAGTTTGCCGACCACTGGTTTGAGAGACCACATTTGATCCTGAGGAAGCTGAGACGTAAATGATTCGCCCCAAACCCCTGTGTGTGACTGCCTGCCTGGTCAGGAGAGGTCTTTCCTCTGAGGCCTTTCTCCTCCCACTGTCCTGACTGCCTTTTTATGGAGACCTGTCTGACCCTGAGAACGGTGTAATTACACTCGCAGAGCTGGAGGCCACTACCAACTCGATAGCCTGGCCTCAGTGACCCTCAACACCCAGAGCCCTTGCTGTGTGCTGCCCAGACCTCAGAAAAAGCCAAGGTTTATTTCAGTGTTCAATGGAGAAAACTTCAAACACCTACCTTCATCTCTTTTCCTTCTGCGAGTTTCTCATAGGCAGCGACTACTTGAGCCACACAGGTTTTCAGCATCTCCTGCAGCGTCACCTTGGGCAAGGCATGGCCTCCAACCCGATTAATTTCCTGGCACAAGCTGAACAGGAAGGACTGCACATACCAGGACGGCTGAGAGAACAAACGAGCACCAAGTCGCCAACTTGCACAAGACCATGACCTCTCCAATCAGCCCCTCTTACAGACCAGCTAACAGATCCAAGCGACATTTGCTCTCATTCCCTTGGTGGCCTGGGTTGACCTGGCTGATGGCACTGTTTTATGTTTTCACTGAAGGGTAAGTGGTTCTCTAATTAGCAGAGCCTGTGCTACGAAAGGGAAGAATCATAACTGACTCGGGAGCAGTCTCTTTACTTGGCCCCAGGGCCATTTTGCCTGCCCCACCCCCTGCAGAAAGTGGTAACTATACTTGAAGCTCACCCTCAGCAGCTGATAATTAGTGACTTTCTAAGCTCTCTCCTTTCCTCAGAGCAGGTCTCAGCCCGGCTCTGACAGGGGCCCTGGCTTACCTGGGTAGGGAGTCGGATCTTAGATGTGATGCTGCTGCCAGACTCCGCTTCCTCCTGAATTTCTAGTTCATCCCAGCTGGTGGCTGTGGCCAGGACTGAACCAGCATCATCTAGAAGTAATGACTGGGCAAATCCTTGAGCTAAAACCTGGTAATAAAAGGCAGATGCCCAGAGAGGCCACTCAGATCCTGCAGTCTGTTTCAGACTCTAGAGCTTCTGCTGCTTAGGTCACGTGGGGTGGCAAGTGGCAAACATCACTCTTCTCTTGGCTAATTACTGGTATCGGCAATGGGGATGTTGCTGCTAATTACTCTGCAAATGTCAGCTCTTAAGACAACAGCAGAGACTATAGGGAACGTGGTATTTAGGGTGAAGAGCAGGAAATATAGATCCTTATCCAGAGAGATGGTCTTTCTCATTAGATGGAAGGGGGAAATCACCAGGGTTTCTGTCTAAGTCCAGACTAAAAATGAATGGAAGAGGTTTGACATTTCCTCTGTGTGGAGTAAGAATTGTTATTCCCTTCCTGTTAAAAGATCAAGGTTGGCAAGACCTGGATTATAGTGAAAGGGAGACGAGGAGTGGGGAGCGAGAAAAGAACGCAGCCTTGCTACCTGAACTCACTTGCACAACCGCCGAGCTCCAGACCCGGTAGCCCATCACACTCTGCTGCAGGAGGAGCTCCTTAACCTCCTGCCACTGGGCCTGCGTAGGTAGCACTCTCTCTGTTTTCCCCTTTCCTTGCTTTTTCAGAGCCCTGGAATCCCTTGCTGGTTTCTCAGAACTCCCAGATTTTCCCAGGATGCACTGCTTCAGGTGAGGACACAGTTCTCCCAGGGACTGGCAGAGCCTGGCCATGAAAAGGACCGCATGCAGCTTGTCACGGCCCAGGGCATCCTGCTGGCCTTGCACAGCTTCCTCGATGCTCTGCAGCTCTGCCTGGACGCAGTCCGTGATGTGCTTGATGCAGGCCACCGAGTGAGTCCGCAGCATCTCCTGCACAGTCCCGGCGTCTGCATACCTGTCAAAGGCACAGTTCTTGGCTTGCACGGGGGTGACCTCCTTGGACAGTGACGAGTCGTCAGAGGGAAGGTAAGCCAGGAGGTCATCCAGTTTCACCTTCAGTTTAGCGTCCAGGGCAGCGCAGAAGCTTTGTACACAAGGGCTGACAGCTTGAGCTTTCATGGAGAGCCCACTGCCGCCAAACGGGCCCCGGCTCGCCACGCTGACCCAGGCGGCATCAGAAGGCAGGTCACCGGGACTCTCAGACCAGAGGAAGAGAGACATATTGTGCTCAAAGTGGATGTGCTTGTTGGAAGCAGACTTGCTGGTGCTGCTCTCGAGCTCCTGCAAGGCGGAGGTGAGGAGTTGCCTGGAGCTCATGGAGATGGAGTCAAAGCCCTCTTTTGTCAGCGTCTAAAACAGAACGAGAAAAGCAATTCCTTTCAGAAATCTCAACACAAGAGGACCAAGTGGCAGTCCATCCAGCATTCCGAGTGTTCTCCATCAGGCTCAGATGACATGACGCTGGCCTGGTAGGACTCCCTGAAGAAAGTCAGCAAGGAAAGAACACACTGAGGAAACGTCAGGAGTCAACCCAGACACACAGATCACACCAGGACTGGCCATAAAACCGACTGCCCGCGGGACTGCCCACGGTACCTGTAAGCGGTCAAGGAACAGCTGCTGCATCAAGTCCTCCCACAATAAGAGAGGCTTCTCCAGAAGCCGCCGGCATACCACGTCCCAGCTGCGACTGGTGGACTCATTGGTAAGGAGTTCCCACACGGCGTCCCGGATCCCCGCCAGGCCTTTCATGCTCTTCACGAACATGAGCAGGTTGGTGATCCCATTTTTAATGTCTTCCTTGCACCTGCAACAAAGTCATTTTCCTTAGGCCTCATTGGATTCGTGATGCCACACCTTTATTAAGAGAAAGAGCAGGCCTCCATCTGAAAACCTCCTAATACATAAACATACTTATCTCAGAGCAGTTACAAATATGCATAAGCACAGCGTTTCTGGCTGAATGCGGGGAGAGCCTGTGGCCCTTTCACCGGGCCTACCCTTGCTTCTCTGAGGCATCTGGAAGGAAGTTGAGAGCCCTACAGAGGGTCTTCAAGAACTAAAGAAAAGTTTAGGGTGACAGAACTCTTACATAAAGAGAATTTAAAATCCTCTACATCGTATTTTGAAGGACAGATTCTTTCTTGGTTCCCCACAGTAGGGGCTATCCCGCCATGAAGCTGGCAGCAGGTGGCTGAGTGAGGAGCTGACATGACCTAGTGAGCGGTGTGCAGAGCATCACCCAGGAGGTCAGGCTTGTCCCTCACTCATCACTGGCCCTCTGGCCACACGCGAGGCTGCCAGGGTAGTGCCTGCCAGCCTTGGGAAAGCTCCGCCTACTCACATGTGGATCCACTTCTGCAGCGTGTCGGTTAGGTGCTCCTGGCTGATGGGATGTGCGAGGGTGCGCAGAGCCGGCCGGAACTCGACAACGGATGCCGGCAGGTGCTTGAACCAGCTGCAGAGCTTCATCTCTTCTTGGAGAACACCGATGCCCTTTTCTAAAGAGAAGGCCAAGTGAGAAGGAGCCCGGCCATCCTCCGGACAGCACAGTAAACAATGGGCCTAGGAATTCCCACAGACATCTAGTCTTCCTCTGGGCAGGGCAGACTGGAGCCCTGAAAAAGGGGGGGAAAGGGAAGCACAGAATATGTCCAGGGCTCCGTCATCAGGGAGCTGGCAGCTTTCCTCCAACTCCAGTCATCCTATTGGCTGAGAAGGCAAGGAAAGTGAGGAATGGAATGGGGAAGAGAGAAAGAAGTCCTGGGTGCTGTGCAGTCCTCGACATTTGCAAAGTAGAACTCAAGTTGTCAAAAAGGTGATGCTTCCTGTTTCTCACCATCCTCCAACCTCCCTCGAAGATCTGAGGGAAGAACTGATGGCCACTCATCCTGATCAGTGAGTTATAGCTCTTCAGAGGTGACCGCTCCCTCCAGCAGGGCATAGGCCAGGCTGTGTGACTCTGGGAGGCCCCTCATTGTGCCTCAGGGCCTTTGCACATCCTCTTCCCTTTGCCTGGCACTCTTTTCCTTGCCTTCTTCACCTGACTTAAGTCTTACTCAACTTTTAGGTTTCAGTTTCAATATCACTTCTCCAGTGCAAGTAACATTGGTAAGGTCCCTCAATGTTCCCAAGCCAACTTCTACTTCAGAGCAAAGACCAATATTGATATTAAACAGGTATGTGTGCATTTGACTTCAAAATCGGCCTCTACTACTAGACTGTTAGCTCTACAAAGCTGGGTTCTGTATTTGTCCAGTTCACTGCTGCATCCCAGAGCCTAGCAGAGTAGCTGGCAGAGGGTAGATGCTCAATAATCATCATTTGAATGAACCAGGAGGTAAAAAAGGTTGGCTACAAGCTTACCGGTAGGATGCTGGCCTGTGATGGTCTCCAGAGTGGAGAAGAGCAAGCCGCATGGCAGGGACGGGTCTGGCAGAAGCCCTTCCGGTAAAGTGTAGAAGAGAGCGTGAGCTTGGTTCAAAGTGGTGGCCAGCAGCTCCACTAATGAGCAAATCTGAGCCTTGATACCAGCACCTACGGAAGAAACCATCCCTTTAAACACTCTCCTCTAGTAACGTTAGTAACAGAAAATGCTCCGCACGCCTCAGTCTCCCTCAGCGCACCCTTCCCCATTCCCGTGGTACCCACCATGGTGCGGCTGGTTGAGAAGTTTCTGAATAGCTGCCTTTCTGGCCAACAGGAAGTCTGCCAGGGCCTGGCGAGGAGAACTCTCTTCTAAGAGCATTCTAGAGCACAGGGCCTCCGCTACTGCTTGGTCCGACACAGCCTGGCATTTGAGCAGCATCTTGCTTTCATGCAGAATGGTTGTCCTAGAAAGACGACGAAGGGGATTTTGCACATTTTGAGGCAAGAGCCTTGGCGCCCCAACAAGGGAGACATCCTCCACAAAGCTGCAGTGGTGACGCGCAGCCCTCACCAGAGATCATCATGCTGGGTCCACCTACCGGAAGTGGCTGGCCGCTGCCACCTGCCGGATGAGTATGGGGAAGCGGGAGAGGACGGGGCTGTATCGGGAGCCGGAAGAATCCAGCTGGAGCAGGCTGTGCAGGTGGCAGCAGAGCAGGTACAGCTGTGTGGCGTGGAGGTGCTGAGAGGCTTCCATGGAGCTCCAGATCTTCTCAGGAATTTCTAGGAGGAGCTTGATCTGGGCAGCCATGCTGTAGAACTTCTCCCGAGACGGCTGTGGCTACAGGGAAAGGCACAGGGTCAGAGGAGGAAACACAAGCAGGGGAGTGTTCGGCAGGCTGAACTGCGGGGGCTCTTTAGGGTTCACAGCTTTCAAGGAGCCCGATGCAGTCTCTTCAGCAAGGCATCAAAGTGCAGTGCAGTGCAATTCCTGGAGGGGGCGTGCTGCGCAATCCCACCAGTTTCTCCCACCTGTGCGTGCAGCTCTGCTCAGGCCCGGGGAGAGGCACGCTTACCATGGCCACCGCAGTCTGGTTGCCACTGCTCCTGTGATGCCTCAATGGCACGGAGCCCTGCGGACCCCTCGTGAGTGCACTTTTCCTCCCCTTTCCAGATGCTCAGCCTCCTACATGTTCTGCTTCTTCAAGCGCATCATGGACTTCCTTGCTGGCTGTTCTATTCACCAGCCCCCCACCGACTCTCCACTTGTCTCAGTCCGCATGCCTCCACCCCTGTCAGTCTGTCCTTTCACTTCAGGAGTCTCTTCCCTCAAGCATCACCCCTAAGCAGCCCACTGCTACATCTTTATCTTTGGTCCTCGGCACTCCTCTGAATCCCAGTCCAGCCTTATGCGCTGCTGCCTGCTAGGTGTCACTGCCATTCCATCATCAGTCTACTTCAAACTAAATTCATCTCCCTCACAAAAACCTGGGCCATCTCCTCCCTCTCTATCTTCACACACATCACACTCTACTGCTGAATTCCCCAAAGTCATGACCTTCTAAGTTTCTGTTACACTTCCACGACTCTAATGCAGGTCATCATCATATCACCTCGCACTCAGATTCATGCAAAAACATTTAGCCTGTGCTGTGTTCATTCGCTACTCCTCCAACAGATCCTTTTCCTTTACTGTCAAGTCTACCTTCTTCAGCAGCTACTTAGATATTATCTTTGCTTGCTTTTAAAGGCTCCTCGCTGCTTCGTAGCAGCCTGGTAGTCAAGGGTTCCCATCCTCCACTACTTTCTTCCAGGGACCCTTGAATCCGTTGGTTTGCATGTGTGGGGCAGAGGGGCGATTTCATCTCCCAGGGAACGTCTGGCAGTATCTGGAGACATTTGTGATGAGCACAGTGGGGAGAGGGAGGGTGCTGCTGGCATCCAACAGATGGAGGCCAGGAATGCTGGTACACATCCACAGGACAGCCACTCCCACAGAGGATGACCCGGCCCCAAATGTCAACAGCACCCAGGGTGAGTAACCCTGCTTTAATTAAATTCATTACCAGTCTTAATTGTCTTTACATATTTCAGACCCTCATTCCAAGCCTCATCTGTCCTAAGGCCCCTCTTTGCTGAGAAGGAAGGACCGAGTCTGAAACGACTTCCTTCGGAATTCTTACAGTAAATGTGCACAATTGTTTTGGGAACGGATCATCATAATGCTAAAATGTTTCCTACTGCCACTGTACATTATTTACATTTTTTCTTATCAATTTTTCATGGATTTAATAGCTGGAATAGATTGTAAGCTCTGTCAGAGCAGGAACTGGGGGACTTCCATTTCTTTGTGCCTTAAAGAAAGGCAACATTTGGGGGGTTTAAGTCAGATATAGCAACTATAAAAAAAAATACATTTCTAAAAGCAAGCAAGAGTACAAGTTAATTTACTAATAAGCCTTGAAGCATGACTCAGTGGTAACAAAGGCTGTGGCCACATAGGGAGGGACATGTACTCCATGTAGAGCTTACAGAGGAATGAGGTCACTCATTTAAAAAATCAGCTATTTCCAACCCATTTTCTTAACATTTTTTTAAAATTATTGATTTCGGAGAGAGGAAGGAAGAGAGGGATAGAAACATCAATGATGAGAAAGAATCATTGATCAGCAGCCTCCTGCACGCCTCTACGGGGGGTTAAGCCTGCAACCCAGGCATGTGCCCTGACCCAGACTCAAACAGAATCGAATGGTGACCTCCTGGTTCGTGGGTCGACGCTCAACCCACTGAGCTACACCGGCCGCCCCAACCTGCTATTGTGGGAGCCCAGCCTACTGACCTGACTTCCTCTAAAACCCGGGTTGTAATAAACACTTCCAAAATGGAGCTAAGGGGTACTTTTGCAGTTTCTCCTTGCACGTCGCTGTAAGGTTCTTCTCCCAGGTTTTTAAGAACAAATCCTTGTTGACCTTTCTCGCCCTCGCTCCCTTTTCTTTTCAAGCTGTCACTGTCCCTAAGTCAACACTGTCCTCCAAACTCAGAACACAAAACGCTGCTCCAACCTTAGGGTGTGCTCAGGGCTGCATCCTTCCACCTCACGTCTGATCATTGGCGGTCGGAGAGAACACTTGGGGTCACCCGACTGGAATAACCTGAGCCCACTGACGTGGAAATGTTCCGCTGTTACAGGGATGGCTTGATGTTGGGAGTCCGGTACGACCCTCCGGCAACGGGTGACCTAGCTCCTGGGATTGTGGACGTGACTCTTGGGAACTGGGTGGGGAAGGCTGGTATGAGGAATGAACGACTGGGGGAACGACGTCAACGTGGAGAAATGTGCGCTAAGAAGAACATCGGGAAATATCACACAGGGAGAACGCCGAGCCGTCAGGCGAGGGAGAGCCCTGGCGTTTCCCGCTAACGTCGGACGTGGCAGCCCGTGGAACCCATGAGGAGGCGAGAGCTTCCCGGCCGGAAGTCGGGGAGGCTCCCGCAGAAGGAGCCAAATGGCCTGGCGGGTGGGTCAGCAGCCAGCGGGAGGCCCGCCGGCCGCGTCCCCGAGCAGAGGAGCCCCCGAAGTGGCGCACGCTCCCCCCGAAAGCAGGTGAGGCTGCGCGCGGGCGGGTCCGCGGGAGTCTGCGCGCGGGGGTTGCGGGGCTCGGGACTGACCTGCGGGTCCCGCAGCGGCCGGGGCGTGGCCGAGCCCGCCTGCCGGAGACGCGCGCAGTACTGGTCGGTGGCCTTTACGGCGTCCACCAGCCCCTCGGCGCAGCGGCGCATCTGGCCGATGGTGTCGGCCGCCTCAATCAGGTCGCGGTACCGCTCGCCCACCATCTGCCGCAGCTCCTCTTTCTTGTGCTCGATCTCGGCCCGAACCTGGCGCTCCAGCCCTCGGATCTCCTCCGTTCCGTGGGTCTCGAAAAGCGCCGCGGGGTCACGCAGATCCAGCCGCTTGAACGCGGCGGAGGTGGCCGTGGCCGCCATGATGGACCCGTCAGCTGCCCCTCAGGTCACTTCCGTCCAGCGGGCCCGTCGCGGGCGCCATCTTGGTTGGGGGCGGAAATACTTCCGCCCCGCTGGCTGCAAGGCCTGTTTCCGGCGGGCGCTGAATGGCGTTGGCCCTGCGCGGCGTTTTTAAAAAGGAAGACCACGTGGTTAAGTTAGATCGCCAAGGCTGACAGGCTGTGTGCGGGCCCAATCTCACGGGGCTCTGAAGCGCTTCCCAGCGCATTGGGAGCCTTTCCTCGTCGGAGTTCATGATCGTAATCAAACATCCGCCATCGGGTTGTGAAGTCTCAGGATGCTCCTGTCCCTTCCTGGGCCTATCAGGACCCCGGACAGTGGTCTCTCCCCTGCGGCGAGGCGCTGGCACTCTCGGTCGGTCCCTTTCCCTCGGAACCCCACAGGCTCCCGGTGCCCTGGGCCATCCGGAGCCGAGTGGACGCCCAGAGCCGAGTGGACGCCCAGAGCCGACCGCTGGTCCTGGACTGCAGCTGGCGTGCAGCCCGAACACTGTGCTCCCTGCTGCAGCCAGCTGTGGCGTCTTTGCGATTCATTTCCCGTGGTCCTGAGCCTAATGCTACGTTGGGAAAAGAGAAGTGTGAGTCCGCTTTTGTTCTTTAGAAAGAGTAACTTCACGGGTGCTCTGAACCGGGACTGAGCGCAGGGACGGGCTGCCCTCCTCAAGGGGTTGTGTGCGCGCACGCGTTTTGCTCGTTTTTCTATTGTTGATGAATACGTTGGATAGTTCTTTGGGGTTTTCGTTTTTGTTTCAAACTAGTGTTTTGCCACTGAAGATGTTTCGCTGATACAGGCTTCCCTTGGCACCACCTGTCCGGCGAGGAGGGAATGGGAGAGAGGGAAGACCACAATCCTGAGAAAACAATGCCGAGGAGGGCGGTGATGGCGGAGGTGTCACCTGACACCGACTCAATAATAAAATTTGAAGAGTGTGGCCTGTTTCTTCTAGGTATTTACAAGACACTTCATTAAACACACACACACAATACTTATTGGCGATTTCTGTACTAACGTAGAGAGAATGGTATAACGTGCCCACCAGCTAGGTGTAATAACTCAAGGTCAGTCTTATCTATATTGCTGCCCACTTCCTCTCTCACCCACCACTTCCATTATTTTGATGCAAACCCCAAACATAAAATAATTTAAATCTGTAAACAAGCCATTCGTTTATAATATTCTACCTTAGCTCACAGTAGCACTACAATGTAGGGAATATTCTCATTTTACAAATGGGTAACCTGGGACCCTCAGAGGCAAATGGATTTACTCAGTAATAGTATAATTTTCAAAGCCTGTTCAACAAAATGGTCTGGTCTACAAGGTAGGTAGGAATAATTACTCTATGCATGGCAAAAACCCAGAAAGCTTATTTATACCTGCCCATGTTACGTAGCTAATAAGTGACAGAATCAGCCCTTGGACCTAGAATTTTGAATTCCTGGCTCATTCCTCTCCTACTTTGTCACACAACTTCTCACAAACTCGAAAAACACTCCCTGGTGATGGATCTGCAATTTGCTGTCACTGCATCCCATTCTGTAGGGGACCCTTGTCTGTGCTTGGCTGCCCAGCATCTGCAGAATATTCTTCTGTGTCTGGGGAAGTCGCCTCTGTATGGCAAGATCTTTTCCCCTCAGAGCTACCCTGTTATGGGCCAATCAGACACAACCACCTAGGACTTCAAATGGAGAGCTAGTGGTGTCACTAGCAGGGACAATGTAGATCTCATTGTTGGCAGAGGAAGCACCGATAGCAGCCATTCTCTGAGACATCCAGCTGCAGGGCCCAGCCTCCAGCGCTGGCGGCAGCTGTGGGTGACGCAATGATACCCTCACTGGAATCACCCTGCGGCATGGGCGTGCCTTAACTGGGTTCTGAATGTTTAGCTCCCTTTGTTCCCCTCTGCCCGCTGAACCCAGTTCCCTACCTTCCCCAGAGATTCTGTGAGTTGTCTAACATCTTAATGACAAATTTCATTTCTTTGAAAAATCAGTTTTGGTTGCCAGCCCTAGAGACTTGGCTGACACACTCCCCAAGTTTCCAGCTCCATGAGTTTGTCTGATGTCTTTTTTTAAAAATGTTTTTGTTGTTGTTTTGTTTTTTAGAGACAGAGGAAGGGAGAGGAAGAGAGAGAGAGAAACATTGATGAGAGACTGGGAATGGAACCAGTGACCTCTTGGTTCATGGGTCAATGCTCAACCACTGAGCCACACTGGCCGGGCTGCCTGATGTCTTCCTAACAGCCAGAGCAAGGAATGTCAACACATTAGGGTGTGGGGACCTACGGGTTCGTTTACGGCGGCTTGCACGGGTGCACACACCTGTCATTACAGGTGCCTGGAGAAGAGGCCAGCTCTGCAGCTGATGTCTCCTCTGTGGGGGCGTGTTCTGAAGGCTGTGCTTTCCCTAGCCTTCCTCTCTACTTCCCCGGCCGAGTTCATCTGCTGCCCTGTAGGTGCCACTGTTGCTCTTCTGCCTGCAGAACCCAGCATCTGACAGCCTCGAACGAACGGGCTGTGTGTGACTTGATAACTCTCCCGCCTCCTTTCTAAGTTAGAGGCAGTAGCCCTGTCCTCTGCCTTCCGCCTTCTCGCCCTGTCAGAGCCAGGATTGGGCAAGGAGCTCAGCTTCCGCAGCCGGACTGGGTGCTGTGCTAGGGACAGACGGGCAGAGATGAGAACTAAAGTCTTTTTTTTCCTCTCTTGGAGAAATATGAGTAAAGCCCTCCCCCCACCATTTTATTGCCATCGTTTGTTTTGCTTTAAGGATGAGTGTGTGTGTGTGTGTGTGTGTGTGTGTGTATTGTGCGGTGACTCTTGATGTCACGTTTTCTCCTTTTCACCTTAAATCTTTAAGGGCAGAATTTTAAACATCCAACGTGTGAATTCAAGAGATTATATTTAGATCCCCCTGGGCCCCTGAAATCCAACCTAGGCATTCTGCCAATTGTAACAGCTGTAATTTTGGGCTCCATCTAGGCACTTTGCATATATCATCTTTAATTCTCACAATCATCCTGCAGCCGAGGTGGTCTTACACTCACTCAGGAGGACCAAGGAACCTGTCTGAGATTACGCAGGTAGTCACGGCTGAGTCTGTCCTCAGGCCCTGGTCAATCTGACTCTAAAGTCCTGGATCTTTCTGCCTTGTCACCTTCTTAGCTTCAAAGAGAACTCGAGGACATCAAGAGACCATCAGATGGGCCAAATGGTTCTGAGCAACATTGAGATGGTTCCCACACTGCTTCCTACCCTTTGCCTAAAGGTAGGTCTCTGTTGCCCAGCTGGCATGGCTCAGTAGTTGAGCATCGACCTATGAACCAAGAGGTATGGTTCAATGCCCCGTCAGAGCACATGCCCGAGTTGTTGGCTGGATCCCCAGTAGGGGGTGTGCAGGAGGCAGCTGATCAGTGATTCTCATCATTGATGTTTCCATCCCTCCCTCTCTGAAATCAATAAAAATATATATAAAAAAATAAAGGTATGGCAGTTTGGGGACTCAAGCTGGGGTGGCTCTCCAAGGGCCTGGGGGCAGAGGGCACATGGGGTGGCCATGCCTGGTAGGCGAGTGTCTGCATGCTGGAGGGCTGTCTTTCAAAAGTGGGGACATATTCTGACATTCTTACGTTTGCTCGGCCCATTGGAACTCTTCTCTCATTCTGAACATTGAGGGGCTAGGCTTCTGCTTACTTTTTAATAGAAATAAAAATACCACACCAGCATGCTGCCTGAAACTAGAAGGGTTTTTCACAGATTATTTTATTTTATTTTAATTTTTTTTACAGACACGGCATGCTCTCTTTCCTTTATGCCAGTGGTTCTCAACCTTTCTAATGCCACGACCCTTTAATACAGTTCCTCGTGTTGTGGTGAACCCCAACCATAAAATTATTTTCGTTGCTACTTCATAACTGTAATTTTGCTACTGTTAATGAATCGTAATGTAAATAGCTGTGTTTTCCGATGGTCTTAGGCTCTACAGCAGCAGTTCTCAACCTGTGGGTCATTAGCAGGGTCGCCTAAGACCATCGGAAAACACAGCTATTTACATTACGATTCATTAACAGTAGCAAAATTACAGTTATGAAGTAGCAACGAAAATAATTTTATGGTTGGGGTTCACCACAACACGAGGAACTGTATTAAAGGGTCGTGGCATTAGAAAGGTTGAGAACCACTGCTTTATGCGATATGCAGTCTAGCATCTGGGGAAGGGCCCCACAGACCTTGGTTTCCAAACCCAATGATTCCATAAATATTGGCAAAGTGAGTGAATGGTGTCATGCGTATATGTCACACCATCACAGAGTCACGGCTCAAAAGATGAGCCAGGAAAGGCAAAGGGGTCTTTGGCCAGCAATTGCCTAACCGTTGGGACACTGCACGCAGGAAGCAGGGCTCCATCACAGCACGCTCGTTGCAATGCCTGGTTTCCAATCAGGCGGCTGCGTGAGTGGCACCTCCCTGTTCCCTCTGGACTGTGACCTGCTGAGTCTTATTCCTGTGCCCCGATGATGCCAGAGGAAGGCCTGTGTTCTCATATGTGAGGATGGGGTGAGGATGGGGCATCGCTGACACCTGGAAAGGCAAAATGACCTGGGACAGTGGTCAGCAAACTGCGGCTCGCGAGCCACATGCGGTTCTTTGGCCCCTTGAGTGTGGCTCTTCCACAAAATACCACGTGCGGGCGGGCACGTACAGTGCGATTGAAACTTCGTGGCCCATCGCAGAAGTCGGTTTTCGGCTCTCAAAAGAAATTTCAATCGTTGTACTGTTGATATTTGGCTCTGTTGACTAATGAATTTGCCGACCACTGGCCTAGGAACATGAAAATAGGAAATGGAACTCTCCTGAGCTGGAGAAATGGAAAGGGAGAAAGCAAGAAGGAACAAAAGGAGAGGAATCGGACAGCAAGTGACAGAGAGTGAAGAAAAGAAAGGGAGATTCGATCTGGTAAAGGCAGGCTGTGTCCATACAGGAGTGGACAGGCGGGGCTGGACAGGAGGTTGAATTCCACATTGCTGCCCGGTGGGATTCAGACATTTGGTGTTTGCTCTTGGCCAGGATGCCGACGGGACGGAGAGGCTGACGCAGTCATCTTGACATCTTATCTTTATGGCAGTGTTTGTCAGCCTGTGTTCACTGGAGAGGACATTTGTAGTAGAAGGGGCGGCTATTTGACTTATCTGTTTGCAGGTACCCTGAACCTCTGCCTTCAACAAATAGCCAGGCAGGCATCACAGCCGGTGGAGGGGACCCGGCATCTGGCTCCACACCTTCTCAACACCTTGACTGACAGAGGTGATCGCGAAGCTCACACTCCAAACTTCATGCCCTGGACTGGGGTGTGACCGAGTCCTTAACGTGTTAACCAGCCCTGTGCTGGATGCTCAGGAAAGACATTTGATTGAAAGCCAATGGTTCTGGCCCAGCCCATGTAGCTCAGCTGTTTGAGCATCAACCCAGGAACCAAGAGGCTGCCGGCTCAGTTCCCGGTCAGGACGTATGCCCGGGTGTGGGCTCGATCCCCTGGGGGGGTGTGCAGGAGGCAGCTGAGGGATGATGTTTTTCTCTCATCGATGATTCTATCTCTCTCACCCTCTCCCTTTCTCTCTCTCTCTCAAATCAATAAACATTTTTTTTTTTTTAAAGAAGTGCTCTGTAGCAAAGGTGTGGGTTCTCGGCAAGAGACACACGGATGCTCCATCAGCCTCAGTTTCCTCGTCTGTAGAATGGGAATCACAACGGCACCTACTTCATAGAGGTCCTGTGGGAACTGAAATGAGAGGATGCATGTATAAAGTGCTTCCAGCAGGGCTTGGTGCACCCTGAGCACTCAAACAGTGCACTGATTCTCTTTTTGGATTTTAGCAGTCGAGTTTGTGGTTAAGACTCCATTGTAAGCAGTTGGACATTTTTGTTAGGTTTTGATTTTGAGTGAAAGGAAAATGAGAAGATGATTTTTAAAAATAGTTGTTTTCTTTGACCTAATCTGAAAAACTCTTGACATTTTTCTCTGACCGGTTTTGCTGTCAGCCAGACCTGTGGCATTTTCAGAGCACTGTTTCATCACCTGCTTTGCATTGTCTTAGCCGTGCTGTTTGATCCAGATTACAAAATCGGGAAGAAATCAGACAGGGCCGTTTAAAAAACTGGGCTGCAACCCTAGCTGGTTTGGCTCATGGTTGAGTGCTGACCTATGAACCTGAAGGTCACGGTTTGAGTCCGGGTCAGGGCATGTGTGGGCTCAGTCCCCAGTAGGGGGTGTGCAGGAGGCAGCCAGTCAATGATTCTCGTCATTGATGTTTCTACCTCTCCCTATCCCTTCTTCTCTGAACTCAATAAGAAAAATATTTTTAAATAAAGAGATAAATTTTTAAAAAGCAGTCTGTGGACCAAATGGAACTCACCAGTGGTTGTCAGTGCTTAAGCTTATTATTATTATTATTTGCTACCAAACCAGTGATTGCTAAGACATCTAGAAGACATTTCGTAGGGCTTAGACTTTAAAACAAATTGTAAAATTCTTAAGCTTCCAGGCCAGTGTTTTAGGAAGCCTGGGAAGTGTGGGTTATGTCACCTCAGACTCTCCTTTTCCCGAACGCGTGGGGTCTCTTCACAGGTGAGGTCGCCTAAGGAACAGGCTTTAGTCCCTCCCGTTGAGTGTAGGGTTTCATGACAAGGTGGTTTACAAAACAGGACACTTGCAAAAGGAAAAAGTCGCTGAGAAGAAATGTTTGCATTTTGCTTCCAAGTATATACAATCAATTAGAACACCATAGTACATTGGCTGACAGAGAAACGAACAGACTCAGTCAGTTGCCGCTTATTTGAAAGCAAAAGCAGTTTTCGCGACTGTTTTCTAAGCGCTGGACATGCGGGAATGCCGTGTTAACAAGTACCGTGAGAATAACAAGAACATCAAGTTACATGCACACCTATGCCTGACATATTAAAGCCATCCATCACGCCGCGTAATTGACACTGTTTTTGCAGCTGGGCTGCTGATGGCTTTTACGGGATGTCCCAGGTTTCCTGGTGTCCACGGGGCATGGGAGAAGAAAGAAGACGCCACCAAGCCTTCGGAGGTGGGTGGCAGAGCGCCCGAAGGCTTCCATGCCATGACCCCCACCACCTTCAGAAAGGGACAGGGGTGGGCGTGGGGGGGGCAGGTGAAATGCCATGGGGGAGAGAACGAGGTGCGGGAGGGAGAAGGGAGTTTTCCATCTCCTTGGATAATGATTGATGGATTGTTTGTAAAAACCCGCTGTTGTTTATCGGTGACTGACAGCCAGAGTGATGGGAGGCTATGAAATCACAAGTAAACGTTCTTCAGCAAAAATGCACTGTGCACATTAAACTGTCTCTAAACAGGCTTCCAAAAGTCACCTGCGCACACGTGCACTCTGACCTTTCCAGCCGGGCTGGCTCTCAGGCCCCTGGGCGCTCGCCTGCAGACTTTTCCCGGGGAAGAGGCTTCTGAACGGCTCTGGGAGTTGACCTGTCCGCTGTCACTTGGTTCCGCATGAGCAGGGCGAGCTGGGCGGCTGCTGGGGCGCCTCTGCGTGTGGCTGGCAGCTGATTTCCCCCTGCAGCCCCCGGCGCCTGGCTTCCTGAGCGGCCTGTTCCAGCTGGGAGCCTCTCCCGGAGCCGGAGCCGGAGCTGCGCAGTGACCCGCAGAGGGGAGGGCCAGAGGGAGAGAAGGAGGCCTGGCTCTGGGTCACCCCCGCAGGACCTCGGGCCTCTGCCGGCCATGTCCTTCACCATCGGTTCCCATCCAGATTTTTCAAAAACCAAGTGTCCCTTTTCATTGTTCAAAGGGGGGCGCTGTGGACTTCTTAAAAAGAGAAGGCTTTTTTTTTTTTAAGTTGCCAATTTTAACTGTAAATATGAGAGAACCTGTTTTGAAAGACAGATCGAGTCCAGCCGGCATGGCTCAGTGGTTGAGCATCGACCTAGGAACCAGGAGGTCACGGCTCGATTCCCGGTCAGGGCACAGGCTCGGGTTGCGGGCTCGATCCCCGGTGTGGGGCACGCAAGAGGCTGCCGATCAATGATGCTCTCTCATCATTGATGTTTCTCTCTCTCTCTCCCTCTCCGTTCTCTGAAATCAAACATGGGCTCTGTTGCCTCACACGTGTGCCTTGCATTGTGTGTGTGTGTGTGTGTGTTTGAGGGCACTAGCTGCGGTGAAAATGAAGGATAACTTGAGAGATTTAGACATTCAGTCCGTTCTCCTGAATGTGGGATGCTGATTAATGTTAAAAAAAAGCAACTAAGCCGGTGTTAATGTTCCTATGAGAACCTTTTGGGTTTCTTGTTAGGAAATAATACTGATGAGAAAAAATGCCAGCTCACTCCGTACTGACCACATTCCCTGGCCTGGGGACAGGAACCCTCCCAGGGACGCCGCCACCTGCCAGGTAGGGGGCATGGCCCCGAGTGACACGCTGCTCCGCGGCGGTACCTGGGGGCGTCACAGGGAGTCCTGTGGAGCTGAGCACGCTCTTCCCCCTTTGAGACGGGCAGTTTCCCCTCAGGCCTCCCCTACTGCCCACTTTTAATCTCTTCTTTGTCAGGACCTGGCACACCTGTGTCTCCTGTTCCAGGGCTGACTCAGTCTTCCTTGGGGGTCCATAGTGCGCCCCCTTTCTCTGTCCCGGGGACCGTCACTGCTGCTTAGGCCACTGGAGGCCCCAGGCATCGAGTAACTGGGGCGGCCAGGGTGGGAAGCCATTACAGATTTCTTCTAAGTGGGCCTGATGCTCACTCAACAGGCCTTTCTTTCTTTTTTTAAATATATTTTTACAGATTGGAAGGGAGAGGGATAGAGAGTTAGAAACATCGATCAGCTGCCTCCTGCACGCCCCCTACTGGGGATGTGCCTGCAACCCAGGTACATGCCCTTGACCAGAATCGAACCTGGGACCCTTCAGTCCGCTCTATCCACTGAGCCAAACCGGTTTCGCCTCAACAGGCCTTTCTTGAAGGACAGGGCAAGGCGATCTCTAAGCAGCGCAGCCCTTGCTGCCCCCGCCCTGGAACAGGCTCAGGACCGGGGATCCCGAGCTGAACCTGTCGCTGGTTCTCCTGCAGCAACGGCGTGGGATTTCACCGCACGAAATTTATGTAACAAGTTTCCCCTGTAGGCTCGTCTCAGAATGATCTCGTTTTATTTTTACATGGATTTCTCTCTCATAAGTCTTAGTGATCATGTTTTTCCAGGCCACAGCGAGTACTTCTGGGAAGGAGGTGGTGTGAATAATGTGGAAGCTGGAACAGAGGCAGCGCCTGAGCAGCCGCGGCCACAGAGGGGTCCTCCCTCACCCTCACAGCCAAGCAGCCCTGGCGAGGGGAGGAAGGCTCCTTTTTACATGGGGTGCCATCTGGGCGTGCGGCACCACGAGGGAGGTTTTCAAAGAAGCCCCGAGATGATGGCATCGTGACACACACCTGACTGTGTACTTCTTCACACCCTGGCAATTGGGATCAGCCCATGATGTGGGCATTGTTTCATTCCTTGTCACTTGTGCATGAGCCCAGAGACAGTTTCAACCCCTCCCACCCACCCCCCGCCCCCCCAAAAAAGGAAGCCACCGATGGTGCGAAGTGCCTATGACAGTGCTTTGAGGAATGGCGGAGTCTGTGGCGGTGAAGACCAGACGCTGATTGTGGGGGCGGTGGGCAAGGAGGGGGCGTGGCCATACCTGCGAGGAAGGGCTTGCTTCAGCCCCCCCACCTGCAGCGCTTCCTGTTTGTTGGCTGGCGCCTGGGTTCCTGCCTGGGAAACAGTGTCCTCAGGCCTTTTGGCCGCCTGGGACTCCCTTTGCCCGGCTTCATATGGAGTTCCTAAAAAACTCCTTGGAGGAGATGCTGAATTGCATTTCCATTTTCTTTTATTAGCAAGCCACGTCCGGCATAAAAACAGCAACCAACAAATCCCACAATTTCTCGGTTTCTCGTAAAGATGGCGTCTTGTTTCATTCTCATTCATTCGTTTTCATGGTGGAGAGACTAAAGTCGTTTCCCCATAAGAATTATAGTCTATCTTTTGCCTTTCGTGTTAGTGATCCCCACCCCTCCTTTTCCTTGGCTCCCTAAGAAAAACGTAAGCGCCAGCCGATTCGGCTCAGCGGTTGGGCATTGACCCAGGAACCAAGAGGTCGCGGGTTCGATTCCCTGTCAGGGCACATGCCTGGGTTGCAGCTTAATCACCAGAAGGGGGCGTGCAGGAGTCAGCCGATCAATGATGTTCCTCTCTCATGGATGTTTCTCTCTCTCTATCCCTTTCCTTCCCCTCTCTCTCTAAAAAGCAGTAAGAGCATATTTTTTTAAAAAGGAAAAATGTAAGCCATTTGACAAGGAAAAAATGCAATCTTATAACAAAGCAGGCCTTGCCTATAAATGCAATGACTGATGACCATAATCGTTGAAGTCCTTCTGGGTCAATGAATAATTCTTTTGATTATATCTAAGAGGAAGAAACGTATGAATTTATGTTCTGGGTCCTCAGATACCTTCTCCCATTCCCTTCTTACTTGGATCTAAGACATGGGCAGTGAATGAAGCCATTGCCCACGGGCAGGGCACATTTTGTGAGGCTGGAGGCTTAAGGAGCCATTTAAGAACAAGAGTGCAAAAATATCTTCCTTTATCACTTTTTATAAAAACATATGGCCATATGAACATACCACCCAAGCCAGCGCGATCCCTGACACTTACACTTTATTGGCTTCATAGATAGTCCATGGCTGCGGGTTCCAGGTTGTAATGTGTCCATCTGTACTGTACACGTGTGAATTTGCTACTCGCGTATATGAACACAGGATATACAGGTCACGACTGTACAGGAACCAGATGGGAATATACAGGTATCAATGTGAGAACACAAGATTACATTTTGGGTCTCAAACACACAAACACACAGATACAGTTTTCTATTTTTGTTGAGCTTCCTCCACATTTCAAAGGCCTGCTCGCCTCTTGTCCAGACTTTGAATTGTCTGTTTGCATTGAAATGTTCCCTTTAAGAGGGAGTCAATCAATTTAATACAAATCATTCATTCAGACCAGTTGACTCAAGCACTGTCCTCTGAATTGGACTCATACTGAACAATTCCCTATTCTAGAAGCCAGGTGTGATGGGGGGCAGAAAGGAAGTGGGTGGGGGGAGGGAGCCCAGCGCCCGTTGGCAGAGCTCAGCCATACGTTTATTTTTCGGGCGGTTCAGATACTGGTCTGGAGATCTCCATTGAGGAGGGTTCTCTGGGTCTCCGTGGTCTCATTCAGTCGGGATTTGTCCTGCTTACTATCACTCCGTTCCCCGTCGTCCGTGCCGCTCACCTTGACCAAGCAGAGAACGTTCTGGAAGCTCTTTTTGAAGTTGTCGGACAGGAAGGCGTACAGGATGGGATTGGCACAGCTGTTGGCATAGGTGAGGATCACCACAAAGTCAAACATGCCTTTGAGGGCCGGCGTGGGATTGATGGCCACGGAGACGGAGGAGACATTGAAGATGTAGAAAGGGAGCCAGCAGGAAATGAAGACGGCCACCACGATGGACACCATCCGGGTGACCTTCTTCTCCGACTTTTTCCTCTTGGAGGAGCCCACGCGGATTCCCGAGGACTTCACCTTGATGATGATGAACAGGTAGCAAAGACAAATGATGGTGAGAGGCACCAGGAACCCCAAGATGAAGGCGTAGATAATGAACCCCGTGTACCACGCCCCAGATTCGCCCGGCCAGTTAATGGTGCAGCTGCTCTTTCCCCACTGGTTGCTCCGAAGCCCCGCATAGATCATGATGGGCAAGATGACCAGCAAAGAGAGTCCCCACACGGCCACATTGATCATCTTGGCCATCCGGGGTCTCCTCCACTTGGCCGACTTGATGGGGTGGACGACAGCCAGGTACCGGTCGATGCTCATGACCGTCAAGCAGAAGATGCTGGTGAACTGATTGATGCCATCCACAGTCATGACCACCCGGCAGATGGCCTTGCCAAAGGGCCAGTGGACCAGAGCCACCTGCATGGCCAAGAAGGGCAGACCCAGCATGAAGAGCTCGTCCGCGATGGCCAGGTTGAGGATGTAAATGTTGGTGATGGTCTTCATCTTGGCATAGCGGAGGATGACGTAAATGACCAGCGTGTTGCCACACAAGCCAACGATGCAGACCACGAAATAGATGAACGTGAGGACGGCGTTGCTGGTCAGATCGTAGTATGGCTCCGTCTGGTTTGAGCTGTTGGCTGCGGCCACTGAGCCGTTGAGGTCTAATTGAGAGGGAAGCAATGATTGGCTGCCGTTGGGTAGGTCATAGGCCGTATCCATGGCTGCCTTGCAGTCTTAGGCTCGTTCCAACCAGCCAGAGATCTGACTCTCACCTTAATGGGTCCTGGAGGCTGAGGGTCCACTGTGGCATCTGCAGGGGAAAAGGGAAGATTGGCTCATCAGTCAGAGGCCACATAAATGCTCCCCCACTTCCCAAGTTCTGGTTGACCCTTGCAGACACACCCTTCAGCTGAAAGGTGTGTCTCATTGGTGTGCAGAACGCTTAAGTTTGTCCAGTTGTGACGGAGAGTTCGGGTTAAGCCATCCTAGTTTATCTTGTCATCTTTGGTGACGCACATGTGGGGGATGGATGTGGCTGCAAACAAATGTACTTTGATCCCTAAGAAAAGTTAAGTGGTCCAAACTGGGAGAAGGCAGAGGTCAGGCACTGGCGTACTTGGCCTTTTCCTATGAGGAAATCTACCCTGACCTGCCGACTTATTTGGAGTTTTTCCATTCTGAAAACCCAGTGTGGAAAAATCCCAGACTTTGGAGGTAAAACAAACCAGGGTTCCACCACGGAGCCCATGGGACCCCCTGCCCTGTACTTAACTGCTCAAACTCTCATTTGTTAAATGGGGGTGCCATGAAGGTTAAATGATGAAATGTATTTGAAAACGCCTAGCATTATGCTGGGCTTATAATCGGAGCTCCATAACTGTTATCTTCCCCCCCATTTCCCTTCTATCATCTCATTTATCTCTAATGTATTGAAATCTGCCTCCATCATGATCCAATGTACAGTCTTAAGTGTTAAACAAATAAAAATCTGGCTTGCTTCTATTTTAAAATTGTATGCTTTAGTTCATTTTTGTTTCTCCAATACCCTATGCTTGAGCTCCGCATGCCTAGGAGAACTCTTTTCTAAAGTCCCTCCATGGAATGCTCAGAATGCTTGTCTTCTCAAACCCCAGAGAATTTGCCAAAAACAGGAGCCAGGTTCATTCTCAGACTTGAAGAGAAGGTTCCAAACACTGATGTAGCTCATTCACACCTTCTTGATCTTCCCAGTCACCCTTAGAGGTGGGGATATTTGTTCCATTTTACAGATGAGGAAACTGAGACTTAGAGAGTTTAAGTGACTTGCTTCCATAATCAGTTGGGGCTGGGATCTGAACACAGGATACCCATATGTCTTCTGCACTTTTACCCTCTTTTCCCTCTCCAAGCTGAGAAAATGTAACTATTGGCTTGGCCTAAGGCAGTGGTCGGCAAACTCATTAGTCAACAGAGCCAAACATCAACAGGACAACGATTGAAATTTCTTTTGAGAGCCAAAATTTTTTAAACTTAAACGTCTTCTAACGCCACTTCTTCAAAATAGACTCGCCCAGGCCGTGGTATTTTGTGGAAGAGCCACACTCAAGGGGCCAAAGAGCCGCATGTGGCTCGCCTGCCGCAGTTTGCCGACCACTGGCCTAAGGTATAAAACAATAGCTCATCACATAATTAAACGATCAATCTGCAGTCATTCAAAAACTATCACTGGGGGCTTCTTTATTCTGGACACTAGGGTGGAACAAGACATGGCTGGTGCCCCTAGGAGGTGATAATTTAGGAGGGGAGACAGGGAGAAGCCAGCTCATACAGGGTGAGACCTGGATTGAGATAGGAACAAAGGATTGAAGAATGCCTTCTGCTCCTGGAGAGTTCCGAGGGGGCTCCATAAGGGGAATGCTTGAGTTGGGTCTTGACTATATGAAGAGGGAGGGTAGTTGCTAAAAGGAGGGTATTGTTTAGCACTAAGTGGGACTAGTTCACTTGGTGGACACATTTCCACTAAGAAGGGCACTTTTCCTGCCTGAGCAAAGATTGAAGATTGCCCCTTTGCCCTGCTGGCGTGACTCAATGGCTCAGCGTCAATCTATGAACCAGGAGGTTACTGTTCCATTCCCGGTCAGGGCACGTGCCCGGGTTGTGGGCTCCATCCCCAGTAGGGGGCGTGCAGGAGGCAGCTGATCAGCGATTCTCTCTCATCATTGATGTTTCTATCTGTCTCCCTCTCCCTTCCTCACTGAAATAAAAAAAAATATACTTTAAGAGAAAGCTTACTCCTTTATGCCTGGAGAGACCCCTGATGAGTTAAAGGGGACTTAGCCACAAGTAGTTGGGGGACCTTGTCCACTTCTGCCTCTGATTCGCTGTGCAGTCCAGGCGCATTGCTTCTCTGTTCTGTGCTAATTTCCCTGCCACACACATCTATAAACTGTGGTCTGGGCTTCGTGGCTGACCTTTCTGCACAGTACTTGGGGGGACGTGTCTTGGATTTAGTGTCTGCATTGGGTAAAAAGCATCAGTTGGCACCTATTAAAAACAGAAGCTGTGGAGAACCCGTTTTTCTATCCCTAGATAAACGTGGGTTATTTCCACTGTCATTTCTAATCTTCCTGTCAGGTATTTTAATTCTACAGACCCAGACGCCTGTGTTCGCGGCTGGCATTGGAGCGTAATTAATCACTAGCATTTCCAGGGTCCCGTCTGCATAACGTGCCAGGTCACACTCCCATGTCTGGGTCGGACCGAAGACCTCTGGGTTGCAGAACCTCTGCCTGGTGCTTTGGGATAGGGGTGCTGCTGGTGCAGACATGCGGGGGAGGGGGGTGCTGTCCTCCAGCCCCGACTGCCTTTTTGGGTGGTGTCTCTCTCAGTATGGGGGCAGTTTTTGTTTCTTTGTTTGCTTTTCTCTGAAATAGGCTGAGAAGTAGCCTTTCTCCACCTGTGAGAGGGAGCACTGGGCAGGGTTCAGAGCTTGGAGAGGTGGCAGAGAGCTGGGGAGCCAGTCCGGAGTGGGGGAGCGCCTTCAAAGAAGACATGGGTTTAAATCACAGTGACTCTCACTTCAGGTGGGAGCCTGCGGCCTCCGAGGGATGGCGGCATCACTGGAGGTGGAGTCCAGGGCCAGGCAGGCAGTGCCCGTGGCATTGTGCTTCAATGCAATGTACAGGAAGTTTGATTTGGTGCTTTTTGATGGAGTCCTGAGACACTGGAAATAGCTGGCTGTTGGTTTCCTCTGACACAGAGTCCTGGCTCTGTTGGGGAGCAGGTTAGAATGGTCTCAGGCCTCTCCTTCCCTTCCCAGGGAGGGGCTGTGGTTACCAGCCTAGGAACTGGCCATTGGGATGGAGACCAGCGTGTGTGTGTGTGTGTGTGTGTGTGTGTGTGTGTGTGTTCCCTGATTCTACTGTGCTTCAGTTTTTTTCTTTCTCACCAATATCGTTTCTTCATTCAGCCCCACCCCAACTCCCTTGGGGCCTGCTAAACCCCAGTGGGTCCCGGGTTGGCTGGGGCCTGAGCCTCACAGGAGGAGAGACTATCACCAAGTGCCAAGTGCGTGCTGCCCCGCCACGCTAGGGCGCCCCGGAAAAGCAGGCGGCGCTGGCCGAAGGGCTGGGGGAGAGGCGCGTCTAGGGACAGCCCGGTTGGTTCCGGCGCTCGCACAGAAAATCATCCGCCATCTCCTCCCCGCCTCCCTCCCCCCCCCCACCCCCCCCCCCCCCGCGCTGACCCTGAGACCCACGGTTTTCTAAAGGATCCCCTGCTGTTTCCAGGGGGCACGGAAGACTGAAGACGGTCATGCTAGAAGCCCCAGGGTCTGTCTGCGAAGAGGCGGCAGAGCAGGGCGCGCTCTCCGCCTGAGCGCCAGGGAAGGGGCCCAAGGCCATCAGGGATGCCTCGGCCAGGCCAGGAGAGGAGCCACAGAGAGCAGCCCCTCTTTGCTCTGCCAACTGCCCTCACGGGCTCGGATCTCGGGGTGCACGCCCACAGGAGCCCCGGCAGTTCCCCCACCCCTGCCGCTAGCTTGCTCTCCTCCCTTCCGACCCTTTTAAAGGCGGCTGGTAGGGAAGTTGTCCCGTCGCACCCACCACTTGGACACTGGGCTGGGGGACGGAGACTGGACCAGGGCGCACGCCACACTTACCGGCATGCGCCGTGCAGCCACGTCGGTGCCAGCACTCACAGTCCCCAGTCCCGCACTCATGCCGGGGACACTCGCAGGCGTTCATTCCCACCCAACCCGCCCCTAAGTGGCACCAGGACGGGGAGCTGGGCACTGGGACCCACACTCCGGCTCATCCAGGTGCGCACTACCGTGCAGCGCCGATGCACCCTGCTGCCCCAGGGCTAGCGTGTCTCTCTCTCTCCATCTCTCTCTCTCTCTCTCTCTCTCTCTCTCACACACACACACACACACACACACACACACACACACACACACACACACAGAGGAAAACCTCACCTTTGCTTTCCTGCTGCAATCCTGCAATCCGCCAGCTCGGCTTGCTGGCACCTAGCGGCTGTCCCCAGCCCAGCCGGTGCCGGAGCGCGCAGCAGCTCGGCCGGCACCCCGCACTGGGCGGCCCCACCTGCAGGCTCCAGCTCCCGCCTCGCTCCGCGGAGAGCTGCTAGCGGGGCGCAGACCGTGAGTGCTGATCCAGGATCCGCTCCGCTCCGCTCTGGGCGCTGGTGGCTGTGTCGCCGGGACTGGCCCTGCGGAGCCTGAGCCCCTCAGCACATTTCCCCACGCCCCCCCCCTTACGTCACGGCAGCTTCGCTCCGCCCGTCGGGTCCTGTGGGAGGACGGGGGTGAGCCCCGTGGAGGATCCTGCCGGTGGCGGTGGCGGGCGGGCACAGCTCATAGGCATGGGGCGCGGGTTGGGGAGGGGGGCAAGGGGGGCGTCCTGCAGGGTGAGAGGGGAAGGTCAAGCGACTTCAGTCTGCCTCCCCAAGGCTCGTGGCAGGGACACGCACTGCCTACCCTCCGATTTCACAGAATCTGTGCTGTGTCACCCAGCATGTTCTAGGCAGCTGGGGTGGCGCTCCGGGAAACCCAGGGGCGCCTGGGCACCTCTCAGCCGCACCAGTTTGCAGAGCTGTGTCTACTGTGGGCTATCCCTGGGCGCCAGGCCCAGGAAGGGCAGGGAGACATGGGCCCCGGGGGAAGCCCTCCTCCCTGCAGCGGCCAGCGCCTCCGCGGGTGTGCGAGGCACTCAGGCTCCCAAGTTGCAGGCGGAGGCTCAGGCTCATCCGGCCTGTCCCGCCTTCACACAGACTGTCCGGGCTTCAGGCTTCACACAGCCTGCAGGCGGGTGGCTGCACAGCTCGTCCCCTCAGCAGGCCCCCGCTGGTCCCAGCCAGCAAGGCCCCTCCTCCTTCCCCGCTGTGAGGGAGCAAAGGGAAGCCAGCAAGAGGTGGGAGGTATGGCGCATCAAGTTGCAGCTGTTTATTTTTTGGCTGTGATGATTCAGCCTCTGTTCCAATAGTTTAATAAGTCATAGTCAATCCTGCAGCCTCTCCGTTCTCACCGTCCTCCTCGGACACACGCACACGCGCACACACACTGCTGAGGACACGTTTAGAGAAAGCAAACACCAACTAGTTTTCTCTGTGGGCTGAGTTGCCTTCGCCTGCCTAGGATTTCCAGGTCGCCAGTGAAAAGTCCCAGTCCCAAGCTTTTTAGCAGGTAGGGTGAGCCCCACAGATGGATGAGTGACTGGGGCAGGGGACCTCTGGGGAAGGGAGCAGTCAGCTGGGCCAGACTGTGTCCTGGGGTCCCCATGCGAGGGTGGACATCAGGGGTTTTCATGGGCTTTCCTCTCTGAGGTGTTGGTTTGCAACCTCAGGAGTTCTCCAGGTGAAATTTGAAACCCCTCCCGCAACGGCACCCACCATACTTGAAGGGCAAGGAGAGACTGAAGAAAGAGCAGATGGCTCTGATTGGTGGGTGGCAGTTCTCTGAGCAGGGGAGCCTTCCCAGGAAGCTCGTGTTGGGCGGCCATAAGACGAGTAATCTCTACCCCTAACAGTGGGCATCTTAAAAGTTTATATAGAGTCCTTCACGGGGCTCCGTTAGGTAGACCATCCAGGGTGAGGGGAAGGCTATGCGCTCTCAGGCCGAGTCCTTGATGCGGCTTCTAGTGTGGGAACAGTGGTGTGGAACATGCAACCCGGGGACAAGAGGGTGGGGAGGAGGCTCTGACCTGTGGGTCCAGCTCTTGGGTCACCCGGTGGTCAGGTCTTCTCAGTGACGTCCTCCAACAAAGCTCTTTACCTTGGATGAACTGATACAGTGAAGTCCCCCTAGGAAGCCTTTCTCGGTGATGTCATCCCTCTTCTCTCCCCCCGCCCCCCCCCAAGGAGTCAGGGTGGGTAGGCCACCCTGGGAAAAGTGCTGGCCCGAGCCACCTCATGCTCACCGGTCTGTGCTGCAGGGCTGGACGAATGGGGTCTGAACAGCCTTGACCTTGACGACAGAAAGTGGGTAATGAGAACAACTGTTGATTTTGTACCGGTGATACAGGCCTCCCCTCCCCCGGAACGCCTGAGGAGGTCTGACTTTGCCACCCTCTGCACTCGGCCGCCACCCTCGGTCCGGTTCCCATTTGACTCCTAAGGGCTCTCCTTTTGACTTTCCCTCCACCTGCTGAATGAAGTCTGCGCGGTCGCACCAGCATCGCCACGGCCTCTCCTTCCCTTCCTCTCAGCTAGTAACTAAGTAACCAAATCCTGAGCCAGAAAAATCGATGGGTTGCGGAGCAGATAACCTCCGCACCGGCTTGTTCGCTATCTTTGAAGCAATTAAATACCACCCTTCCCTCTTCCAGCGGTTATCAGAGAGGCAATAGACGGCAGGAAATTAAGAACAGGAGCAGGACAAAGGGGCCAGGCTGGTGCTCAGCCCCGAGCGTGGGAGACGCTGCTCCCAGGTCGCCCTGGGTGTGAGTTCACAGCCGAGGAGTGCCCAGTCCCAGTGGGTCAGTGGGTCTCTCGGCGGCTTAATCAGTTCGAGGGGGGAATAGTTACGCTGCCCCCAGTTGCCTGGAAGCCAGCCTGGCCATGACGCCTGGAGGAAGCCGGAGAGCCAGGCATGGGCTGGACCGGGTTGGGGACTGCAAGCACCCATCCAAGCAGCCAGTGCGGTTTACGTCGGCTCCTGGGGAATGCCGGGCATGGCGTTGGCCATTGCAGTGGGAAGAGTGTACAGATGCGCAGAGGGAGAGAAGGTCCCTGGCATCGTGAACACGTCCCCTGGCCTTCCTGGGAGTCTCCTGTGCCCACCCACAAACCATGTGCATTTTACCAACATCGAGAGGTCCGCTCCCACGTGCTGTCTCCGAGACTAGGTCTAGAAGCTGGTGGCATGCAGAATCCTTTCCGGCATCGTGGGTCCTGACGTTGAGTTTGGAAAGTATGGAATACGGTCGTTCGACATTTAAAAAGATTTTTGGCAGAAGGGGTTAATGCGGGACCTTCCTTCGCTTCTCTCTCCCCCACCCCTGGCAGGAAGGAGCCTGGCTGGACACTTCACCATTTTTCTCTGTTCGCATCCTTGGTCCCCAGGGAACACCCTGGCTAAGAGAGTGAGCAGCCGTAGATCTCCCCGGAAACCGCCGCAAACAAGTCTAGAGTCAAGGTTCATGGTCAGAAGACACCAGGGCTTCGATGTTATTCGCTTTCTCTCTTCCCTTCCCCATTTTTGCAGAAATGCCCATAAACAGAGAATCGGGGAGCCAGAAAGTCTCAGGTTTATGGCCCTCATCCCATCAGTTTGCAGGCGAAGACACCAGACGCAGAGAGGCCTGGTAAGTTGCCCAAGGTCACCAGCGGAAGGGTGGGACAGCCTCGAGGTTGACTCGGCTCTCCTGGGCCGCAGACACCTGCCCCTTCTACAGGGACAGCGCCCCCGGGGAGTGCGAAGCCCGGTGGCCAGCTGCCAACTGCTCTCCACCTGGCCTCCGTCCTGTTCCTCAGCCCTGGACAAGGAATTGGAACCCACGTGGCCACCCCTCCGCGATCTTCTCCAGAGCGTGCTTCCTGGAGCCCTGACCCACAGCCCCTCTGCAGAGGAGTCTGGGGACTCGGCCCGCTCCCTCCTGCCCTTGGAGATCCCCCAGGCTTCCCAATCACACTCGCAGGTAGCATTTCAGAACCTGCTCTGTGCGTGGGGTGCTGGTTGTTCCACACATCCCTTATCTCCACCTGTGCCATGCATACCATTATTATTACTAACCTTGTTATTTTGGGAAGCCTTACAGCGAAGGAACCGATTAATCTGGACTTTCCCCCATGAACAGCCTTTCCATTGTTTTAAGCTCTTTCCTCGCTCTCTTTTCAGTTTATCCCAGCAGCCTGGGACCTTGGTGGGGAGTCCCACCCGTCCTTTCTCCACTGGTAACTCCTTCTGGCTCAGGACATTCTCCTCGGCGTCTTCTTCCTGCCCCAGGGGCCACAGTGATGGCTCATCTTTAACGCGACATAGCATAGTTACCTTTTGAAAGGATCTGGGGAGGCATAAGCCGCAGGAGAGGATTTCCAGTGGCGATGCTGGCCTGATGTTGGCGCAGAGTGTCAGGAATTTCTGCTGCGGAAGGGCCTCTGTCCCCCAAGAAACTAAAGCCGAGGTTCATCCAGAAGCTGCAGCTGATTTACAGGGGTTCCAAAGAGGCTGCAGTTCCTTTGCTGGCCCCAGGGTGGGGTGAGCGCACAGAACTCACCACCCAGTCAGGCCTCTGCCGCCTGGGGCACCAGGCCTAGCAGGATGGGGCCCAGCAGCCCACCCCTCAGCCTTTCTTTTCTCCTTTTTCTTTCTTCTCCACCCTCCCGCCAATCTGGGGGTGGGATACAGCCCCGATAGAATCACATTGGCCCGGAACCTTGCCATTTGCAGCTGACTCTGAAGTCTTCAGGAAGAGGCAGAGTGTGCCTGTCCTCCCCTCCATAGGAGAGGTGTCCCCTCTGGCATCACTTTTTCCTGGGCCCCTCGGGGAGATCAGGGTGGTCTTACCGGGAACGAGGCAGCCGCAGCTTCCCGCAGCCTTTCCTGGGCTGAGATGGGGGGTGTGTGGGGGGCCTGAGGGCAGATGCAAGTTCTTCAAAGGGGTTTTTACAGCCAGATGGACTGTAAAAGTATGAAGTATCCGTTCTGTGCACGGGGCACTGGTTATCTCATTGAGTCCTCTCAGCCGTTGCCGTGCATACCATTATTATTGCTAATATTGCTATTCAGGGGCCTTGCAGGCTGTCTCAGGGAGCTTGGGCCTGGTCTCGGGCTGTGTGCTGGATCCTAGCGAGGCTGTCGCTGAGCGGGGCAGCCTGTCTGGAAGGTAAAGAGGACAGAGTTCTCTTCTGTTCTGGAACCGGAGACCCGTGGCCGTTGATACAGGTTTCAGCTGCAGCGCCAGGCGGGGCTTCACTGGGCCAGGCGAGGCCCCAGCGATGACACTGGCCACTTTCCCAGTGGGAGTAGAGGGGCGGCTTCTGCCTTCTCTCTTGTGGGGGAGCCAGCCTGTTGGCTTTGTTTGCTGGTTCGGCTGCCAGCCCCCGAGCTTCAAGCTTCGCAATGCCTGCCCACCCGCCCCAGAGCAGGTGGCTGGATGGGGGAGGGGGAGTGGAGGCCTCCAGGCCCCAAAAGCCATTCATGTGTCTCCCCTTGTTCTCACAGCCCCCAACGATGCTGCTGCTGCTGCTCCTTCTCCTCCCTCCCCTCCTCCCTCGCACCCACCCCTCTCTCCTGCAGCCTGACTCTTCTCTGACACATTGGCCCCACGGCTGTTTTCTCTGCCACTTCAGATCACCCAATCTCTCTCCCTGGCACGACCCTGGGCTTGGTTTCTAGCCAGCTGGAACCTGGGACCCTTTTGGATAATCGGACTCAGGGCTAGGAGGTATGTTTGCTCCTAGGAGAAGTGGGGAAGCTCACTGTGGGGCCCTAACTGACCAGACAGAGCAGGGACGGGAGGTGGGTCTGGGTATCACTGAGGGACATTGCAGGAGGACTCACTTTAGGTTCTTTTAATGATAAACTCATTTCAGCAGAACTTAACTTTTTTCCATGCCACTTTTTTACATGTACACGGCATATGCACATTTAAACTACTCACTAGAATATGGCTGGTTCTAAAAATCAGACTCATCTCTAAAAAACGATGATTTGGCACCGACGCGTCTATTCTAAACATTCTGCTTTGGACTCCAAAATGAAATTTTCAAAGAGGAGTTCTAAAAATGATCTGGCACCGGCGATGCTGAATGCATATTTAGGGTTCTAAGATGAGCACTTTCGAGCGCTGAGAAATCTGTGAGGCTATTTAGAAACAGCCCGAACTCACTTTGATGTAAAATTCTGATGTTATTGGCACAAAGAAACAAGCCAGAAATGGAAAATAGGCACCTGACAATGGGCTTGTGCTTCTGAAGATCATGTGTGCACCTGACGCTCTTACAGGAGTTTGCAACCTTCATCATCCATCCATCCATCCATCCATCCATCCATCCATCCATCCATCCATCGATCCATCCATCTATCCATCCATCCATCCATCCATCCATCCATCCACCCACCCACCCACCCACCCATCCATCCAATAAACGAAAAGAGGGTATCAGAGAAAACTTCTGACAGTGTCCTCTCAGGGGGAGGGACCTCAGATTGCCCGCCTCAGGTCCTAAATCCCTTGCAAGGGCTCCAGACGCGTGCAGGGCAGTACTTGCATCTGCTGTGCCTCTGTGGACCTTGCGGTTGTCAGATGTTTCCTTCCTAGCCTCTTATGTCCCACACAGCAAAGAGGCTCCGCAGGGTGGTCAGCTCTAAAATGGTCTTTGTCCCGGTTTTTGGTATCTTGCCACAAAGCTGGCGCTCCATCAAAAAGCAGTTAGTGGTGCCCGTCTCTCTAAGCACTTGGTGCATTTCTTTAGTGGGGAAGGGGGCAGCCCTGGGGCCCTGAGCGGACAGAGGCTGCCTGGCGGGTTCCAGTCACTCAGCCTGGTAAAAGTCCTCCAACTTGGTACCATTCTCTGTCATTTGAAGTCCAGATAGTAAACGAGGTGCTGGTAATACATGCCGATCTTTATTTAGTACAAGCTGGTAGAAGGCTGTTTGGCCAGTGAAATCTTTTTATTTTTAATTTAATTTAATTTTTATCCAGTGATATGTGTGTGTGTGTGTGTGTGTATCCAAAAAGTCAAGTAGTAGGACTAAGCTTCTAATGAAAAATAGCAAAATACTAGTACACCCTTCTCCATTTCTTTCTTTTTTTTCTTTTGTTAGCCCTCACTCAAGGATGATTTTCTGCTGATTTTGAGAGATAGTGGAAGGGAGGTGGAATGACGGAGGGAGGGAAACATGGATGTGAGAGAGACACATCTATTGGTTGCCTCTGGCATGCGCCCCAACCCGGGCTGGGGGGTCGAACCTACAGTGGAGATAAGTGCTCCTGACCGGAATCGAACCTGTGGCCCATCAGTCCGCGGGCTGATGCTCTATCCACTGAGCCAAACCGGCGAGGGCGCACCCTTCTCCATTTCTGATACATTCCCTCAGCGCAAACACTCCCATTCCTGTTGCTGTTTTTTTTCTCCTTATTTAACCTCCCATGCTTATGAGGACACACTTCCTCTCCTGTTTGTTGATTTTTCTGTTTTGGAGTCTTTGCACTTTCTACTAGAATGAATCCCCAGCCCACCATGTGCACGGTGAGCCTCCCCGCCCCGTCCCCTCTCCGTATGGTTGCCGTCCTTTTTGGTCAGGTCTGTGGCCAGTGTTGCATCATCACCACTTTGTAAATGGTACGGAGAGCTGAGCGCAGCACTCTTCTCCGCTGGCCGCTTCTTCGGGCAGAGCCTTCTGTTTCCACTGGAGTTAATGATTACCTCTTTTTTAAAAAAGGATTTGAGAGAGAGGGCGAGAGAGACATCGATTTGTTGTTCTACTTATCTGTGCAGTCATGGGTTGATTCTGGTATGGGCCCTGACCGGAGATCAAACCTGAAACCTTGTCCGGCCGGCAAGTGGCTGAGCGTCAACCTATGAACCTGGAGGTTATGGTCCGCTTCCCGGTCGGGGCACAGGCCTGGGTTGCGGGCTCAGTCCCAGTGTGGGGCGTGCAGGAGGCAGCCCATCCATGATTCACTCTCGTCATTGATGTTTCTCTCTCTCTCCCTCTCCCTTCCTCTCTGAGATCAATAAAGATATTTAAAAAAAAAACAGAACAAATAAACAAAAAACCCTCCAAACCTTGGCATATCCGGACAACACTCTTAACCAAATGAGCTACCTGGCGAGGGTCAATGATTCTCTCTTAAAAAAACACAAACTTGCTTACTTGTCTATGTGACTATCAAAAATCCATCCCCCAATTCTGACGGAGTTCGGAGTTGACAGTCTTCTCTAGGGGAGGAACCAAGGTGGCGGCATAGGTAGACGCGGTACTCGCATCCTCCCACAAGCACATCAGTTACAACTAAAATACAGAACAGCAACAACAAAAATAACCGGAAGAAAGAAAACAACAACAGAACAACCATCACTCAGAACCGCCTGGATGGAAGTGCTACAGCTAGAGAATTAAAGAAGAAAGCACACTGAGACTGGGCAGAGGGGCGGAGGGGCGCAGGGGTGGAGGGGCGGAGGTGAGGTGTGGTTTTAATCCGGAGGGATATCTTGGCTGAGGACCCCTCCCGCGAGGAGCAAGGGGTCCCAGCCCCACACCAGGGCCCAACCCAGGGTTCCAGTGCCGGGGAGAGAAGTCCCCATAGCCTGGGGCTGTAAGAACCAGCGGGGATTGTGGCTGATTGCTGTCTTGGGTGGCTAGAGGCGAGTCTCCCTGGAGGGAGGGCTGGAAGGAGGGTCAGGGAAGAGGGGACTGGAAGGTGAGTGTTGGATTTCACATCCAGGAAGTCACTGGTGCCTCAGGACAGGACGTGGTGTGGGCAGAAGGCAGATGGCAGGGCGTTGAGGAGGGAGGCAGTGAGGAGGGAGGCGTGGTGGAGGTGGCAAGTGCAGGCAGCTCTTTCAGCAGCCGAGCGAGGAGAGGAGGAAGAAGCCATGGCTGAGAGGAGAGCAGATGGCTGCAAAGAGGTTTCTCTACAACGCTGGTACATGTCATGTACGCGTAACAGGAGAGAGAGGGAGCAGGAGCTGGAAGAGCTGGGAAGGAAGATGGACTGGGACAGCGTTAGGGCTTCGTTCGCATGGCGGGGTGGAGAGGCTCTTAGGTCTGGAAGTGATGGCACCTTCAGTGTGGGTGTGGGTGTGGGTGCATATGGAAGAAGCAGGAATTTCAGAGAAATTTTTTGGCCCCAAAGTCATCCATATAACCAACACGTTTTGACTGTTGACTCAGTTCTAGACACCAGATTTCTGGCCGGGGATAAGGACATGAAAAGCACACCCCGGGCCTTTAGCCAGCTCACTCTCTGGTGGGGCAGCCAGACGTTTACAGACGAACGTGTGAAATGTTATTGGGATTCTGCCTTTGCACGGAGTGGCTGGGTCAGGGAGCCTCTACCAGGGGCCTGGTGTCCACCTGAGCGAGGTCTGCAAGGATGAGGGAGAACATTTCTCTATTGCTCTCCGTCTCTCTCTGAAAGAGAACTTTAAATCATTTAAGAAAGAAGTGCCAGGGGCCCAGGAAGCTGGGCAGCGTGGTTTAGACGGTAGAATGTGAGGCAGAATAACAGGCTGCTTGCTTTCTCCACATTGTGGGCAAAGCCACATTTTAAAGTCCCACGTTTCATAGTCCTGCTGGAGCCCTGGCTGGTTTGGCTCAGTGGATAGAGTGTCGACCTGCGGAGTGAGGGGTCCTGGGTTCGATTCTGGTCAAGGGCACATGCCTGGGTTGTGGGCTCGATCCCCACTGGGCGGGGGGGGGGGGGGCGTGCAGGAGGCAATGATCAATGATTCTCTCTCATCATTGATGTTTCTATCTCTCTTTCCCTCTTCCTTTCTCTCTGAAATCAATAAAAAATATTTTTCAAAAATAGTCCTGCCAGAGCCTGCAGGGTGGGTGAGGACGAGGACAAATATTTGCCCTGTCTCTCTGCACCTCGCCCAGGGATGTTGCTTTCGGTGCAGGATCCCGCCCAGCCCTCAGCAACCCGGGACGTGGGTGATCTTCCCAGGGAAACAACTCCCATCCCCACTCAGCCACCTCAGTAACTTCCTTCAGGCCTCCCCACGAAGGAATGCGGAAGTGGAGCCACTCTCCTAGGCTCCGGCTCGCATCCCTTTCCCCCCGTCGCTGAGGGAGCCCACGTGGAGAGGCTCGAGGTCATCCCAGAGGTCCAGGGAGACTGTGGTTATCGCGAAGCTGATGGACAGACCCCCAGACAGACATAGGTCCTGGAAGCAGAGTTGAAAGAGGACCTGCCCTCCCCGCCCGCGCCCCCCCCCTCCCCCCCCAGGGCCTGGGAGAGTCCAGAGGTGGTTTGGAGGCGGGGTCCCGGGAAGAGGAGGGCGGTGCGTTGTGGGGTGGCCGTTAACAGATGGCCCAGGAGCCATTTCAACCTTCCTGCCCAGCTGTCACCAGGAAAATGTGCCTCAGGCTGGAAAGGAGCCAGAGAACGGAGGGGAGAGAAATCAGGCTTCCAGAGAATTTATTTTGATTATTATTTTTTAAATCCTACTTGAGAGAGAGAGAGAGAGGGACGGAGAGAAACATGAATGCGAGAGAGGAAATTGATTAGTGGCCTCCCCGATGCATCCCAACCAGGGATCCAGCCCTTATCCTAGGTATGTGCCCTGACGGGGAGTTGAACCTGCAGCCTTTTTGGTGTATGGGACGACACTCCAACCAACGGAGCCACCCAGCTGGGGCCAGAGCTCTTTTTATTTTTCATTCTTCTCCCTCCTCTCCCCCCATGTGCGGACAAGGGTGGTCTTCTTGGAGTACAGACAGCAAACAGCCTTCCAAGCCAGCCAGCCATGTGGCGGCTCGCTGGGCTCCAGGGTGCATCTCCTGTAGGTGATGCGTTTGCATCACCCCTGCCCCACCCCTCGGTCATCCCCTTCGGCCCATCCGTGCCAGGCCCGTGTTTGCAGAGCTCGTGCTGGGCAGGCAGCCAGTGGCAGGACCCACAGGGGCAGCCTGCTTGATGGCTGCATTGCTGGGCAACTCTGGAGGAGTTTCCCACAGATCCGACGTCAGCCCTAAGCTCCTCGCACAGCCAGGCTGTGCCCAGTGCACTTCGAGCATTTTCTATGTCAGCTCAATGTCAGGGCCTCTACGGTTTGACTTGGGTGGAGAGGACAATTATTTTTGTGGTTTTTAAAAATATATATTTTTATTCGTTTCAGAGGGAAAGGGAGAGGGAGAGATAGAAACATCAATGATGAGAGAGAATCATTGATCGGCTGCCTCTGGCACGCCCCCTGTTGGGGATCAGGCCCGCAACCCGGGCATGTGCCCTGACTGGGAATCGAACCCTAACCTCCTGGTTCATAGGTCGATGCTCAACCACTGAGCCATACCGGCTGAGCCAGGCATGGTGTTTGTGACATACACGGTACCTGTTTGAATTGAAAATTCTTGTGGACCCTCTCTAATAATAAAAGCACAATATGCCAATTAGACCAGACATTCTTCCGGACGACCTTCTGGATGAAGCCGGGCCTGCGAGGGAAGCCCAGGTCCTGGGTGCCTGCCAGCGGCTGGAGGGAAGCCCGGGTCCCGGTGCCAGAGGGAAGCCGGTGCCAGAGGGAAGCCGGTGCCAGAGGGAAGCCGGTGCTGGCAGCCGGGGGAGGGGAGGCCTACTCTTGCACGAATTTTGTGCATTGGGCCTCTAGTTTCACAATATTTTACAAATATTTTGAAAAGGAGTTTTTGTTTTTTAGCTTTCTTTTTTCCTTTCATGACTTCCTCCCTATTTAAAAATTTCCTGTGCTTTTTTTTTTTTTTACAAATAATTCCTGCTGTGTACTCCTGGCCGTCGTTACATTTGGAGACCCCCCTGGGTTTGATGTGGGTGAGATGTGCCATTTTTCTAAAAACAACTAGGTCCAAGCAGGGACAAAGCTCTGAATAACAGCCAGTGTTTCAGAGCTCAGTTATACCAGGCGTCTGCTCAAGGCTTGTTTCATGTAACCCATGAATAGCCCGAGGAGGGAAAGGACCTTAACATCCTCTCCTTATAAATGCGAGAGCGGAGGCGAGAGCGGCCCAGGAATTTGAGGAAGGTCCTGGGGTTGGAGCTCGGACAGGTTAAACGCAGAGCCGGAGCTTGCAGCCACTGGCTGGCCTGGCACTAAAAGTGTTTGTCGTTGGGCGGTGAGATTGCTGGTGTTTTTATATTCATTGTATTGTCTGTATTTTCTTACTTTTAACATGTACACATTGCTTTTGCAATGCGGGGGGGGCAGGACCACCGCAAACTATATAAAGATAGAGAAAGAAATCAGATCAAAGTCTGATTTTTTTTTTTTTTTTTTTAGAATGCAGAGAGTTTTAAAAATTTCCAACCCACTTTCATCTCATTATTCCTGCTCCACAGTTGGGCCGTGCTTTGCCAATGTAAACCATTTACCAAGTCGTTACAATCGCCAAGTATGTATTCATGTCTTATGTTGGTATCTGTGTTACTTTGTAATGCACCCTAATTCATTTTAATGAGTCGATGGACTTCGCGGCTGCTTCTAACTTGCGCAGAGCTGGACATAGTTGATTGACAAAATTCAGAAGTAAAAACCACAAGTTAGAACAGAGTGAAATCAATAGACAAAATGAAGTGTTACACAACCACCCAGGATATTCCAGAACTACTAATGCCTGGGGAGAGCATTGGGACAGTCATCTGGATCGGATTGTCACCCCGAGAGAATGATATTCAAACAAATCGCATTGTGCCCGATACTCCTCTCTGTGGTTGCCCACTTGGGAACTGGCTTCTGTGAGGGGGATTTCCCCTTATGAGACAAAGCCATGTGTGGAATAACTAGGAATGGGGTTTCCTAGCCTCCATTAAAACTGGGCGTGGGTGTCATACTCCTACTGTGTGCCTACACATGGCTTTGGATGAGAAGCCGGTGACAGACAGAAGCAGGGAACATGCTGAGTCCATTCTTATGAGGGTGACAGCTACGGTGATGATTATGTCCAGGTTCCAGAAGGTTCTGTGGCTGTGGTTACGGAAATGATGTCCAGGAGCCCGGGGTGCTGGTGAGGCAGCTTGCAGCAGCACCCCTGTCCTCACCGGGCTGGTTCTATGGTGTAATGATAGGGTGGTACCTGGCTGTTTTCCTCTGTCCCTCCCGAGTGTTCTGCGAGTGACTCAATAACCATTTAAGAAATTGTATTTCTATTTAAATAAATCAGAGTTAGCTTCTATTACATGCAACTAAAACCTGATGGATGCACATGCGATACCATTTATTTCCATATATTTACTGTGTATATCTTTAACCCAATAATTTCTTTAAGCAATAAAAGGATAACAGGGCCAGGAAATGCATTAAAGATCAAGAGAGATTTCCAGAGTTTCGGGGCTTTAAAAATTAATACACGATATTTGCATGATTTATAATTTATGAGTGACTTAAGATTACATTTTATGGAACTCACTGAACAGTATTCTAGAGGGATCTTTTTTATTTTTTTTTATTTTTTGAGCCAATAAATTGGGTCATATATCTAAAGTTTCCAAGGGCCATGAAGGTTGGATGAAAACATTACTTATAATGAATTTCATACTTAGTCATTTTCCCAAGTGGTGGTTCATTTACATAATTGTAGGAGTTTTGTGCTGAAGTCTTTTGATTTTCTATGTTGCTGCAATTCTAACCCATTTAGTCCAATATTACTTTATTAATAACTTATCCTTGCACACTATTGAAATCTCAGGGTTTGGGGAATATCCAAAGAAAAAGAAAATATTCTTTTCCCAGCGACCCTTCCCTTCTCCACAAAAGTATAAAACGGCATATAGATGCACTTAGGTCAAGTGCATCAAGGATTTTGTCATTTTTTTGACCATGTATGTTATCAGGGTTTTGCATGAGGTTAGCGAGGGAGGGTTACAGGCTATAGTACAGAATGCAGGGACTTGTTCACATACGCAGCAAGGATCCTTTCGGCAAACTTTCCCTGACTCCTTCTGAAGTGCAGCCTCACTGCTCTAGGTGCTGAGGCCATGGATTACCTACAGTTAAGTTAAACTCCAATAGAAAACCCAAAAGAACCGAGGCTTAAACTAGGTGGAAAAAGTCTATAAGTAGTCCAGAGCTGGTATTGTGTTCCATAGTGTTAGTGACCCAGGTTCCTCCTGTCTTGTTGCTCTTCGGCTCTGAGGTCCCTTGTCTCGTTGCTTTCATCCCCGAGGTCCCTTGTGGTCCAAGAGGGTTGCTACAGGGACAGCCATCGCATAGCATTCTTGCCAAAAGGAGAGGAAGCAGAGAAGAAGGGCCTGCTTTCTCCTTTTAGGACACTTTCAGGTTAGAGCATAGTCACATGACCTTGCATAGCTTCAAGGGAGCCTGGGAAATCTAGTCTTTATCCCGGGTGGCCTTGTTCCCAGCTAAGAGTGGGGTTTCTTTAATTGGGGATGAAGAGGAGAAGGGAATTCCTGAAGACAACTAGCTGTGTCAACCCCAAGCAGTTACAAGGAATAGGATGAGTTTATTTTCTGAGGGAGGAAATCAGCATGCATGGTTGTGAAATACCAGGCAGTGTATTCAGTGCGTTACTGGTGACATAGTCAAAGGGCGATCGGAAGGTAGAGGCAGTGTGGTAGAGGTCCCTCGAACCTGGTCTAGAGTCAGACCGCCAGCCACAAAGCTGTCAGCCCACTGCAGGGCTCTGCCAGGACGGCCCTCGGAGCTGCACGGTGACAGAAGGAGGGGTGCCAGCAACAGCAGCCCTGCTTTAAGATACTTTGAATATTGGGCCTCTCTGTGAAATCTTATTTGACTGCATCAAAAAACAGTTAAAACCCGGCCGGTGTGGCACAGTGGTTGAGCGTCAACCTAGGAATCAGGAGGTCACGGTTCAATTCCACGTTCAGTGCTCGGGTTTCGGTTTCGATCCCCCGGGGTGGGCGTGCAGGAGGGAGGCAGCGGATCCATGATTCTCTCTCATCATTGATGTTTCTATCTCTCTCTTCTGCTCTGAAATAAAAAGAATATATATTAAAAGCAACAACAACAGTTAAAGCCTCTGGACTACATGTAGGGTTAACAACCTGGTGTCTATCCATATGTTTCAAGGCATTGCAAACCCCAGGAATTTATATGCAAAGTTGGGATCTGTATATACGCTTGCATTTTTCTGGAGGGAACTCCTCCATAATTTTTGTCAGCTTTCAAAGGAGTGTCTAAGTTGACGAGTGTTATTCCAGGGACAACTCCTATCTCTTATTTGCCTTTGGATGCTAGTGAGGCCCTCTGTCCCCTCACAGTGGGGAACAGCCTGTCTCCTTGGAGTTTAGCTCCCTTTAGCTCAGTGGTTCCCGACATGGGGCACACACACCACGGTGGGGGGGCAATTTGATGGTTAAGGGAGGCAATTCGAGAATGGAGTTATTAACAGTGAATATTTTGCATTTCTTATGGTTCTAGGGGCCTCACATACAGTATATAAATGTATATTGTGACATATTTATGCATTGCAGTTCTCTATTATATGTTTATTTGCTAATTTTTCGTATCGCTTCATATTATTATTTTTTTAAGTCTCTTAGGGATTTCCCCCTCAGTACTTCAACTGTCCTTTCATTCTTTTATTTTTCTCTTTCATGGATGCCATGTTCTTCGGAAGGTTGTTTGGACCAAGCTAATGGCCTTTTAGGCTTCCTCCCGGTGACTAGGAGTTCACTGTTTGGATAATAAGAATTACGTATCATTGGGGGGGGGGGGGGAAGGGGGCATCAGGATTTTAGAGATGATTAGGTGGGGCATGGCCAAAAAAGGTTGGGAACCCCAGCTTTAGATCATTTCTGAGTTCCCCTTGGCCTGGCCACCTTGCACCCGGTGGGCGGTGGGGGTGCTCTGGGAGTGTGGGCGCATCCTAGCATCAGCCTGAGTCACGCGTGATGAGGAAGGCAAATCTGCTCGGGGAAGCAGAGGGAGAGGGGCGACGCCTATTGGCACCGAAAACCAATTGTCAGTGCTTTCCCGTGATCCGCAGCTTGGGATCCCTGCGCCCTGGCACGCACAGCCGGGAGCTGGCGGCACTCGGATGTGGAAAAGCCGAAGAAACACAAGGCCCTGGAGCCAGGAGCAAAGCCCCGTGCCCTCCCCTGCCGTCGGGTGCTCTTGGACCTCGGCAGACTCTCTCTGTCCACGGCCGGAGAGGAGACGTCTTCGGCTGCGGGCCTCACTGCTGTCACCGCTCGCCTCTCCCATTGTAGCAAAATGGCCGCAGGCAGCTCCTAAAGGAGTGACAGTGGCTGGGTTCCAAAAAAAACTTCATTTCCAAAGAGCCGGTGGTGAACAGGTTCGGCCCAGGAGCTCCAGTGTGTCCCCCACCCCCCTTGAATTACAGTTCGGGGGCCCAGCGCTCTCCTGCTGCCCCCCTTCCTCTGAAAGGTTCAAAGTGTGCAGGGGAGCCAGCCCCATGCCTGCACGCAGCCCCTCCGGGGGTCCCCGGGGCTTCTCGGAGAGACCCACTTGGATTGTAAAGCCATCTGGATGCTTTTCTGGCCACGTGGTGTGCAGCCCAGTCCATGGCCAAGAGCGCTCTCGTTGACTTTTCTTGTTAACGACTCCTGTCTCATAAGCCCGTGTGGATGGTCCTCCTGCCTCTGCATCCGGCTGCGGACCGCTTTCCAATCTGTGTCGATGGGTTCCTGGGGACAGGAGATGGAGGCCCGGACGGCTCCTCAGGGGCAATGCCGCCAAAGCCTCGCCCAGCAGGGCGGCCCCCGCTCCAAACCAGGCAGCAGGGCTCCCGTGGCTGCGGCCGCCCTCGCACGGAGCCATTAACGCAGAGAAATTACAGGCACGGAATTACACATTCATCCGCGCGTGGTTTAAAAATCGTGGTACAAAACATAACGCAAAATTTACCATCTGCGGGATAATAGAAAATACACAGATGGGTCTCTGCCCCCCGCCCCGTCCCCTACCCCCACCCTCCCCCTCCCCCCGATTCCTGGCACAGACCTCCTAACCCTGTGACTTGTGTGACAAGCGCATCTCTTGTTCTAATGGGATGACTCTGGGTGACTCCAGGGCAGGGGTGGTCTCCAGAAAGACCAAGCCCTGATTGGAAGCTTGGAATTTTCATCCCCCATGCCCCTTCTTCAGAGATGGGGGCGGGGGGGGGGGGGCTGGAGATGGAGGTGCTGCATGTTTTAACAGTCCTCGGGGCACACCCATTGAAAATGGCTGGTTTGCATGAACGTGTCTTCCATTGGAATGCGGATCTCATCAAGCTGCCGCTTGGCCCAAACTTTTGGGACCCCCCCCTGCCCTCCCCCACACTGTAAATCACTTGTTGGGCATCCAAGTAATGCAGGTTACCTCTGCTCCAACGGGAACCGAAATGAAATGTCAATTGGTAATTTGGGTTCAATTCAGGAAATAATCATCTTTTCTGCCCAGGTCGGCCTGGCTCTGGGTCCTCAGCGGTCGGATTGAAAAGGCTTTTGAGAACTCCGCATGCACATATTATTAGTCTAATGGGCACACTCGACGGTGGCTTCCCGGGGCCGGGCTGCTTTTGTGGGGCCCCCGTATTCCCTGGGCGTCCCTTCCCCCGGGGGAGCGTCTGCATGATCTAATTTATTCCTTTGAAGCATTTCATTTTCGTTGGTTGCTCTCTAAAGGTCATTACCAAATAAACACGGCACGAAAGGTCACTGCGCCCGGGGGGAAAATCATCCCGCAGCCGCGTTGGTCCTATTCGGTTCCAACACCAACGCCTCTCTGGGGAGCCCGCTCTGCGGGTGGCTAACTGCACTGCCTTTCGCGTCTCGGCTCTGGACTTGGGGATGGAGATGAGGGATGGGGGTAGCAGCTGGATGACAACGGGTGTGACTCTCATGGCCAATCCTCACCTATGGAAGTGCAGGCAGAGGTGGGGGTGGGCACAGGAGGTGGGGATGCAGTCACCTCCAGAGGTCACCGAGGGGCAGTACAAGTTCCGGCCGCGCTGCTGGACTTCCGCGCTTCCAGCCCAGGCCGACCGGATGCCTGGAGACGTGCAGATGAACGTTTGCATTTGCTGAGCAGGCTTTTGGAAGAACACACAGAAAGGAAGTTACGGCAACAGACCAGGGGTGTCCACCTTTGTCTGTGTGTGTGTGTGTGTGTGTTTTAAAAAAAACAACAACTATGTATGTATTGATTTCAGAGAGAGGAAGGGAGAGGGAGAGAGAGTGAAACATCAATGATGAGAGAGAATCATTGACTGGCTGCCTCCTGCACACCCCACACTGGCGATTGAGCCGGTATCCCAGACATGTGCCCTGACGGGGAATTGAACCTTGACCTCCTGGTTCATAGGTCAATGCTCAACCACTGGGCCCCGCCAGCTGAGCCCTCCAGGTTTGTCTCTGTCTGGCTATAAAGGGATTATTCTAGCGTCCAGTCAATTCCTGTTGGAGCGCCATGGACCTCGGCACTCAGACAGGCCTGGGAGAGAAATCTGGGCGAAAGGTCCAGGGGCTGATGGCTGGCAGCACAGACAGACGTCACGGTGGGAGCGGGGGCATGCGGACCTGCTGACTGCCCTCTCTGGTTTCAGGGCTCACCGGAGAACTCTGGGGTCCCGGCTACCACAGAGGGGTCCGCCGGCCCCCCCTGCTACCCCGACACAGCTCGTTTTCAGGGCTCAGAGCCAGCCTCTGCCCGCAGCGTGCGGCTGGGCTCCAGGTACCCGCCTTGGCCTGGCAGCGGATCCCATGCCTATCGTAGGTGGTCTCTCATTCAAGAAAAGCCCCCGCTGGTTGGTGGGAACGTGGAGAAAGCCACAGGGATGCGGAGAGCGGAGAGGCCTGGGGATGGAGCCGCTGGTGGGTCGTGAGGAAGAAAACAAGCCGGGAGAAGGCCCATTCATCATCGTGGGGCAGGCAGCACAGGGCCGCGTGGGAGAGAGTGGCTAACGGCGGTCTGCCCGCGCTGAAGAGAGGGTTTGCACTGGATCAGGAGAGAGATCGGTGAGCCCAAGCCACGCTGGGCAGCAGCCGGCGGCGTTTCATCGACTCCCTCCACTCGAGGGAGGATGCACCATGATTCTGTAAACGATCAAGAATGAAAAAAGACAGACAGACAGCCCAAGCTCTACGGCTTGCTTATCCCGTCGTGTTCTCCGTGACTCTCTCTCCTGGGCCAAGAGAGCCCCCTCTGTGCCTTCCCCGCCTCCCAGGGCCCACTCTGAGTGTCATGCCCCTGGTTTTCCCACGGGGCAGCGTGATCCCGCCTCTCGCGCTGGCTGCTTCCCACCCGCCACCTCGCTGGTGGCAACTGTAACCTTGCGGGATGCATCAGATCCCCGAGATGCCAATGTGGGGGTGGGGGCGTGGTTCCTCAGCTTTGCACTGACAAAATATAGTAGTTCATCTTCTCTACATGCCTGAGGGGGGGCGGGAGTGGGACCCCTTCTTCCCTCCAGGCCCCAAGCCTCCTGGGGCTACGGGACAGTAGGGGACAGAGCAGCCACAGCCCCGGCTGCTTTGGTCTTATGCCTCATGCTACCAGGGCTCAGGAGTGAGCCAGACAGTTTCTTTCTGTGGTTCTTATAGAAACGACCCAGTCATTTTTTCCCCTTAATCAATGCTGCTAGAAGCCCCGCGGCTCCCTGCAACCTGGCTCTCTGATGAAAAGGGACTAGGTCTTCCCTGTGGGCCGTGGGTTAAATAATACCGAGTGGCTGTATGCGGCGGGGCAGGCGGAGGAGCTTAGGCCGAGGGGCCGTTTGTCCTCATTAGTGTCATCCACAGAAGAGCGTCCCCGCAGACGCGGTGGGCCCGAGGTCACCCAGATGGTTCTCTCCAGGAGCCTGCAGGGATCAGCTTGGCCTAGTTTTCAAAACTTTAATGAACGCCCTGCCCTGGCAGGAAGGAAGCGCCCGGATGCCTCCCCTGGTCCCTGTTGCCTTAAGAGTGTCTCTTCTTTGGCTGAGATGGTTCTCAGCTGGGGGCTGTTTTTCCCCTGGGAGACACTGGGCAGCGTCTGGAGACATTGATGGTCGTCACCACTGGGAAAGGTGGGAGGAGGTCGGGGTGCTGCTAAGTAGGCGTCCTGTCAGCAAGGACAGTCCCCCTTCCCCTCCCGCCCCATCTTTTAAGTTGTCGTATTAGGCATGACCCTGGGAAATCACCCTGACGGGCCAACCCCATCAGCAAGCTCAGAGGGCACCGTGCCATTTAGAGACTCCATCAGTCTGTTAAATGAGATCAATGATAGTTGGAGTGAGAGGCTTTCTGTATTATTCTCTCCTGCAGGTCCCCCATTGGGGCTTCCTGACCACGTGGAAAGACTATGGAGACTTGCCAATTATGACGACGTTAGGTGAAAGGTCAGTGTGAATGTGTGCAGTCTCAGTGACAAATCATTTCACAAGAGTTGTAGATTCATCATGAAAATCACTGTGGTATTCCTGCTTCTTGTTTTCAAGATGTTGCCTGGCCGGCGTGGCTCAGTGGTTGAGTGTTGACCTATGAACCAGGAGGCCCCGGTTAGATTCCCGGTCAGGGCACATGCCCAGGTTGCGGACTCGATCCCCAGTGTGGGGCGTGCAGGAGGCAGCCCATCAGTGATTCTCTCTCATCCTTGATGTTTCTATCTCCCTCTCCCTCTCCCTTCCTCTCTGAAATCAATAAAAATATATTTAAAAAAATAAAAAAGATGCGTTACGACGTGGAATGGGAACTTTGGTTGTCTGTCAGTGGGTGTGCCTGGAAAGCACTGAAAACATTTGCCGATCTGGAGATGAGTAGGAAGAGAGAAATCCAATACAGTCTCGGCAGCTCCCACCCCAGCCCTCCTGCAGTGCGATGCTGTCCTTGCTAATGAAAGCTGTCACCCACTTGGCACTTCTGGGTGGTTTCCCTGATCTTGAAACAATACAAGAAGCAGCACACGTGCAGACGCAGACTGCGAAGGGACGGAGTTCATCCGAAAACCCTGTGCTCCTCACGCTCGACGGTAGGGAGGACTAGCCCGGGGATGTGGGTGCAGCGTAGGCTCTGGTTCATCAGGTCGGGGGGAGATTTTGCTTCTCTTACCAGACTCGGCACCTGGGAGCTCCTGGGGATGCATGTGCTGGGAGTGCATAGGTCGCAGAGCGGGTCGCAAGGTGCTAGCCCGGCCTGGGGGGTTCCTGAGCCTGTGGAGGGACTGGGGTTGTGGCTCCTGCTATTCGTTTACACATGGATAATGGGAGAAGCCTTTGCAAAGCTCTGGGCAGGATGGTCAGCTCTCCTTCCCACGTGTGATGGGATGGAGAGTGACCAACTCTGGTTTGTCCAGACCGTTCCAGTGGAACCCCCAAACAGCCCTGCTTTGGTCTCATGCCTCCCCACGTGGTGCTTCCCCACATGGCTGTGGAAGGTTCTGGAAGAACCAGGCTTAGCCCTGTCAACCTCTGGAAACCCCTCGGGCTTTTGAAACCGGGACGGCTGGTCACCCCGGGGAAGGCCTGGCTGGGCCTTTCATGAGGAAGGCGCTGAGCATGTCGCATCGGGGACTCGGAGAAGACTTTTTATTTTGTGCTTTTGTTTCTCTCCTGTTGTGGGAAGAGAAGCAGATATGAAGCCAGGAAACCTCACGGCCTGACAGCGGGGCACATAGTGTGTGTGTCTCATCCTTAGCCGTGACCTATATCCTTGCCCAAGGTCCCTCCACCTCCCCACTTTTCTCCTCCCCTCCCTGTAGCCACGGACCCCAGGGTCACCCCCTCCTCTGAGCAGGCCGTGCTGGCTCTGCAACTTTCAGGGATTCCTGGCTGGTAGAGGTCTCCAGGTTTTTGCCCTCGAGGAGATACATTTTGTAATTGATAGACAAAAAGCCTGAGGTATTTCTACACTCATTAAAAAAAAAAAAATTCCTTATTGTTGAAAGTATTACATATGTCTCCTTTTGCCCCCCGCCCCCCCGACCTCTCTTAAGGAGCTGGTATTCTCAGTGGGTGACGAATATCCATGAATCTTTTTTTTAAAAGGCTCCGGATTTTACACAGTAAAGGGCCTAGATGGAAGGTCTGTGTAGATGGGGTTGGCTGAGGAGTCAGTGTAGAGGTCACTGTCTAACCTTGCCCAACATGGCTTGGCCCGTTTCCATGTGCTTGGCCGCACACTCCTGGTTAATTTCTGCCCCTGGGCCTTGGCTCACACGGTCTCTCCATCAAGAAAGCCCTCTCCTTGCCTCTCTGCCTTCCCGACCCCTCCACGCCTCCAGCCCTCAATGCTCTCCACTCTCAGACTTCCGCACTGAACCCGAGTGGCCCTGGTTTCCAACTGTGTGGTCACCCATCTGGCCCGACAGGGGTTCAAACACGGGGAAGCCACTTGGAGAGAAGAGAATGGATAAGCACTTTAGAAGGGAGACCATCTTAGAGCGAGCTCCTCCCCAGACCTCCCTCCAGCCCGGTCACCCCAGTCTCAGCAGCATCCTGGGGCGGCAGCTGCACTTACTTCGTGGGTGGCTTCTGCGTGTAGGGGTTTTAGTGAGATCACGTGCCAGAGGTCTTGCCTGGGAGTGCACCCTGCAAAAAGTAAGCCTCAAAAAAATCTAGGTCACCGCTCATTTATCTGGCAAATATTTATTGTCTTTTCTGCTCACCAGAGGGGAACACACATTTGTCATCATCCCCTTTAGGATGGAAAACCTAATGTGCGTTCCTGTTAGAGCAGCAACGGGCAGGGTTGGGAGCTACTCACACAGTTACCTGGTTTGCGTGATGTATTGACATTATTGTTTTCCTGGTTTCTCAGAGCCCAGGACAGCGTGTTTCTCTTATTCTCCACCCCCTGCAGCCGGGAGTCCCAGCTTGGGGTTCCTGAGCTTGAGGGACCGCCTGGTATTGTGTTCATCAATTCCTAATGTTTCCAAGAACAAATGAGGCAAAGGCAGATTCAATCCAGTTTCTTTGCTCTGGGCTGGAGTGCCAGCCACTCGGGTCGGTAGCTGGTGGTTAGTACTTACGTGTGTGTGTCTTTGATGATTAAAAATGGGGAGAACAATTAATTCTTTTATTTATTGATTGGTTTTGAGAGAGAGAGAGAGAGGAAAGGGGGAGAGAGAGAAACCCTGATCTGTTCTTCCACTTATTGGTTCATTCATTGGTTGGTTCTTGTGTGCGCCCTGACCGGGGATCGAACCCACAACCTTGACATAGGGGAACGACGCTCTAACCAACAGGGCTACTTGACCAGGGCCAAGAATTAATTCTTACTTAACATCGTTTATTTGAAAAAAAAACGCAAACAATTTTTTTTTGAGAAATGTTATCATCATTAGAGAAATAATAATAGGTGACTTACAGTGAGTAGAGAGATGATTACTTATTAGGTAAATGATGCTTGTTAAAATGAGTACAAAGTAGATTTTAGTATTAACAAGTCATAGTGCTTCCCCAGGGCTATAGAAGGTTCTGGAAGAACTAGGCATCTCAGGAGACAACATTCTAACCTGTCAGGTGTCCCCCTGATGGCAGCTGGGTCGGTGTCCAGGGCCCTGTATTTGTATTTTTCTGGGGCTGACAGGACGAAGAGGACCTGTGGTTCCTGGGCAGTATCTGGGGAGCATTTGAGACGCTCTGGTAGGTGATGGGGTCCCACACATCTGTGGGCATCTCAGGGCTCAGATGTTCTGTCTGAACCAAAGCCCCGCCAACCATCTGTCTATGAAACTGGGAGGCAAGCGACATGGCAGGCAGGCCCAGTGACTCCTGGGGGAGCACGTGGGGGCGGGAGGGAGGCAGGGTCCTTCCTTGGGGCTTTGGTCCCGCCACCTGGAGACTGCCTGCCCCATTCTGCAGCTGCCTGTGGAAGAGCTAATGAGGCGCAGCAAATGCTGGGGAAATGACTGATTAAAACAAATCGTGGAAGTTTTCAAGGGAACCTGGCTTTCTGAAGAGCCGGGTGTTTGAAACATCCAAGTGGCTCTGGATATAAGCACGGCATCTCTTTTATATTTTACTTTCCTTGTTAATCCTCACCCGAGGATATTTTTCCATTGATTTTTAGGGAGAGTGGAAGAGAGAGGGAAAGACAGAGAGAAATATCAATATGAGGGAAACACATTGATTGGTTGCCTCCTGCATGAGACCTAACCAGGGCCCAGGCCAGGCAGGAGCCCGCAACCAAGGTACATGTCCTTGACCGGAATTGAATCTGGGACCCTTTGGTCCTTAGGCCGATGCCCTGTTCACTGAGCCAAACCCGCTAGGGCGGGCGTTTCTTTTATTAACTGAGTCTTGGGCTGAGAGTCAGGAGTTTCAATACTGACATGAGGTCTTTTTCAGCCCAATGAGCCTTGTTTTCTATATTCACCTTCTTTTACACCTCATTAGCATACTTTAAAATTATGCAAGGGACATAATATTATAAAAAGGGAAGAACCTCTACACTCTCATCACCCCATGTCTCCACTGCGTTAGCTTCTAGAATTCCCTTTCAGTCTTCTGCCACATGCATTTTTTACCATTGTAATAGCAAATGACATTTTGTTTATTGCTTTTTCCACAAAATGCGATGTCATTAATACTGGTATTTCCTACGCTGCGAGGGTATTTATCATTTTGATGCACTGCGTGGAGCCCACAGCATTTATGTTCTGTAATTTGTTGGACTATCCTTTTGGGCAGTGTTAGAGTGATCACTATCTTTTCCCCTCATCTTTTAAGTCGTCGTATTAGGCATGTCCCTGGGAAATCACCCTGACGGGCCAACCCCATCAGCAAGCTCAGAGGGCACCGTGCCATTTAGAGACTCCATCAGTCTGTTAAATTAGATCAATGATAGTTTGAGTGTGAGGCTTTCTGTATTATTCTCTCTTGCAGGTCCCCCATTGGGGCTTCCTGACCACGTGGAAAGACTATGGAGACTTGCCAATTATGACGACGTTAGGTGAAAGGTCAGTGTGAATGTGTGCAGAGTCTCAATGACAAATCATTTTACAGGAGTTGTAGATTCGTCATGAAAATCACTGTGGTATTCTTGTTTTCAAGATGTTGCCTGGCTGGCATGGCTCAGTGGTTGAGTGTTGACCTAAGAACCAGGAGGCCCCGGTTAGATTCCCGGTCAGGGCACATGCCCAGGTTGCAGGCTCGATCCCCAGTGTGGGGCGTGCAGGAGGCAGCCCATCAGTGATTCTCTCTCATCATTGATGTTTCTATCTCCCTCTCCCTTCCTCTCTGAAATCAATAAAAATATATATAAAAAAAAAAAGATGTGTTACGACGTGGAATGGGAACCTTGGTTGTCTGTTAGTGAGTGTGCCTGGAAAGCCCTCAAAACATTTATGCGAGTGTTGGTGCTCCGGCCCATTCCCGGTAGCCTTGCTTAAGCACTTATTTTCACGGTTGTCCGACAGTTTGGGATGACCAGGGACCCACTGACGTGTGACATGTGGGAGAAGTGGGGCCAATGGGAAGCGTGTGCTCCAGCCCCGCTTCGGCACCAGCCACGCTCTGCATCATCTGTGACGTGAGATCCTTGGACCGCAAGCTTTTGGAGGTTATTCGGTGCACTACATTTTATGATGTAAGCTACAGTGACCTTCGACCCTCTATTGCGTTGGTAAGGTAGCCAAACAAAATACCACAGGCTCGGGAGCTTAACCAACAGGAATGTACCAGCTCACAGTCCTGGAGGCGGGAAGCCCTAACTCCAGGTGCCCGCAGGGTAGGTTCCCCCTGAGGCTGTGATCTGTCCCGGCCCCGCTTCTTGGCTTGGAGGTGGCTGTCTTCTCCCTGTGTCCCTTCACACTATCTTCCCTCAACGTGTGCCTCTGTCCACGTCTCCCCTTTTTATAAGGACACCGGTGGTGCTGGATTAGGGACCACCCTAATGGCCTCACTGTAACTTGTTCACCTCTGTCAAGACCCTTCTCCACACAGGTCACATTCCGTGGTATTGGGGGTTAGGACACTCTAACATGTGAAGTTTGTGGGGGATACGGTTCAACCGATGGAAGTATTAGGGACAGAAATAGAATAGTGGGAACTAGCTATAATCATAAGAAATAGGAATCTTAGCTCTGTTCATGGTGATTGTTCTGTTCTGATTAGAGAAAGCGCGTTCTAACCTGGCGGAGAGCTGTGTGCCCAGGGCACAGGAGTTAACCTCGGAATGCAGGCAGTCCATCCTCCTTTCTCCTTTCCCCAGAGCTGCCTATCATCATGGAAAGATTAGCAACCTTGTTGCTGCAACAGAGGCGCCCACCCTTGGCCAACCCCTGCCTCTCTTTCCCCCTCTTCCCCCTCCTCCCCCCCCCCCCCCCCCGACATTGCCTGTAGCCCGTAAGCATTATCCCTTGCTTACTTCCCCATGCCTGTAATTCTTACTTTCCCGTGTAATTGTCTACCCAATGTAAGCAGCTGGATTATGGGGAGGGGAGCGCACATTTCTGCGGATGACCTGCCGCTCTCCCGTCCTGCCGGCAGTGTTGGAGTCAGCGCTCAGAAATGATTCAACCGTGTCTCTGCTTAGTTGGCTCAGGTAGTGTGGGAACCCCTTTCACGTCCCGTGTGGTTCAGGGTTCCAGTTCAGGGCTCAGGTTCTGGAGAAGGCCGCACACAAATGAAAAGAGACTAGAAAAGTATTAATTTGGGAATATTGGGGGCCAGGTGGGAGCCCACCTCTAGTGGGAGGACTACCACTCCGCTCTGGCTTTGCTATCCCTTTTATTAAGGTTATGGGATACACTCATTGCCCTTAGGCAGGTAATTCTAATAACAGGCAGATTATCTTATCAGTAAGGATTTACGTGATTATTTGGTGGGGAAGTTGCTTCAGCTACCATTGTCTCAATTAGATAGGGAGTGGTTGGCTCTGACCTTTGAGAGCTTCAAGGTTGACCAGCCTTCCGGTTCCTTGTCTACACCTTTCTAATTAGTGAGACAATGATCGGTTTCCGGCAAGGTAGTGACAGGCAGCAGGGACCCATTGGTTGTCAGGTTCCCTGAGCTTTACTGCCTCCCGGTTAGGTTGAGATAGTTCCCGTTAGCACAGAGAGATGGCTTCCTCCCTTCCCCTTGCTCCAATCATTCCTTGCCTTGTGGCCCCATCACTTCATCTCTGCCTCTGTCTTCACATGGCCTCCTGTGCCGTGTCCTGCCTTCTCCCCTTCTGTTTCTTGTAAGTCCATGTGCCATAGGCCTTCGGTACTGGCAGCCCAGGGAGGGACGCAGCGGTTAACCCAGGATGATCCCATCTCGAGCTCTTTAATTACACCTTTCCCCAAATAAGGACACATCCATAGGTGTCAGGGGTTAGGGTCTTTGTGGGGGCCTCCATTCGATCCACTACACAGGACTTGTCAGATGACCTCATTCAGCAGCCGCATTCCCAGTCCTGGTCTTGTCGCCCAGCTCAGTCTGAGGGGGTCTGGAGAGCCTTGAGGTCTCCTCCTCTTTTTGACTATAGGTGGTTGAGGGACCACCTCCCTGCCTTCTCTTCTGTACTTGGGGGTGCTTCCCTCCGCACCATCCTGCTCTCTGTGGATTCCTGGGGAGAGGAAGCCTGCCTCCTTCCGGGTTCCCTGGGGCCTCTTAGGATCTTGGAGGGCCCCTAAAGAACCCCTGCTTTTTGGAGCTCTCACCCCGGAGTGCGCCAAGCATGTCAAAACACTCTCTCATGCCACATCCAGTCCTTCCTCCCTCCCATAAAAATAATCAGATTTTAATAATTTTGCTTTTGAAATTATTTGGCTCTGAGCTTGTTTAATTTATGATTGGCTGGGTTTCTTGGCCATTATTATGCATACTAAGGCGCTCCCTTGAAGTGAGAAAAGCTAAGCCTCAGATTGTTTTCCGAACATAATTAAATTTTTATGAATACCAAAGTCAACAATTAACAAGGTTTAATAGGCATCGGGTTAAACATTTATTAATTTAAATTGCTACAGCTTCTTTTTTATTTTTTAGTCCACGATCCAATATTTTTCATCGTTTTCAATTCTTAATCATTTCGTAGGCCCCTGGAAAACTGGAAACCCCAGGTACTGGCCCGTTGGTTTCTGATTCCTGAGAGGGCCCTGCTTTCTTCCTTGCCTAGTCGCTCCTTCCCACTAGCAATTGGAATTCCTCCTTCCCAAATCCTAGGCTCCCCCAGCAGGTGTCTGCTGCGTCCCTCCCGGGGCTGGCAGCCAAATCCGCAGACTGGGGAGCCTGTACACAACAGAAATTTCTCACAGCAGCCACAGCTGACCAACACAGCCAATCCGGCTCTCTTCCAGGTCTGACAGGCTCCTGAGGGCAGAGAGCACCCAACGGTCCCCACACCATCATCCTGACATGTATATGGATGTGGCGCTATCATCCATCAGTGTGAATGACTGGACAAAAGAGGCCCACGTCTATTGGACCCTCTCTGGTCATGGCCACTGTGATCAGGGGCCATACTTCTGCCCATGTTACCCACTGCTAGGGTCATCAGAGAAAAGACAGGATGTCATGCTCAATCCGAATTTCTCCTGAACAGCAAATAGGACCTGTTTTTTAGCACAGTATATCCCAAATCCTGCACAGCACATACTGACACGAAAACATTATTTGTTGTTGATCTGAGATGCAAATTTAACCAAGCATCCCGTTTTAACTTTTGACTAAATCTAGCAGCGGTGCCCTTTGGTCTTTTTATGGAAGGCTCAGAGAGCCACGCTCTGGACCTGGAGCCCTGGTTCTCAGAGTGACCCTCGTTCGGAACAGAAAGTCTTGGGACGCACCCACACTCCCAGAACAGAGCCTCTCAGGGCGCTAGCTTTCTGCGTGGTTGTTCTTTTTTTTTTTTTTAATGTCTTTTTATTGATTTCAGAGAGGAAGGGAGAGGGGGAGAGAGAGAAACATCAATGATGAGAGAGAATCATTGATTGGCTGCCTCCTGCAAGTCCCCTACTGGTGCCTTGACTGGGAATCTAACTGTGACCTCCTGGTTCATAGGTCGATGCTCAACCACTGAGCCATGCCGGTGGGGCTAGCTTTCTGCATTTTGACATCGCTCCTGGTGACTCTGCTGGGAGCCGTGGTTTGAGGGCCAGGGACCTAGAGAATGATGCTGATGGTGGGAGATTCCAGCCTCCCCTTCCCCCCTCCCCTGTCCCTCGCCTCACCCCCACCCCAGACCCTCTCCAACACATTTGATCTGCTCCCTCAGGGCATGGGACTCCGCTGTGACATATGTGATATCAGGGATGTTCCAGAGTCTGTTTCTTTCTGTGGCTTCCGATAAGATAGCAGTGGCTTGTACCGCAGAATGCTCTTGGCGCTTGGCCTCAGGGCTCTGCTCTAGCCGCCCGATCCGTTCCCGAGCCTGCAGGAGGCTGTGAACCAGAGAATTTATTCTTCCGGCGGGACCTGCCAGTCACGGCGGCGGGGCGGGGCCTGGCGGCGCGGACACGTGTGCGGGAGGGAAGCAGGAAGTGACTTCGGCGGCGGAGCCGGCAAGCAGCGCAGCGGGCTGATGGCAGTGGAGTGGGGGCGTGAGAGGGCAGCGTAGTGAGTCGGCTTTTCTCTCCTTCGGCGCCTGCGGGCGGGGGCCGGGGCCATGGGGGCCGGGGCCATGGGGCTGGCGCGTGGGACTCGGAAGGGCCACACGGAGTTTGGAAGGGAGTGCCCTGGGGACAGGAGGGTTGGAGGGAAGCAGGGCGGCTTCGGCAGGTGGCAGAGGAGGGAGGAGGGGGCCGAGCCGCCTCTCCCGGGCCGGCTGGAGGGTGTGGACCCGCCTCCCGGTGCTGGTGGTTGTCCAGGACCCTCCTCATCCAGCTTCACGGCGGGGACCCTGCAGCCAGTGGGGTCCCCGCAGTCCTGGGAGCCCAGGTGGCTGTGATTCCGGCCGCTCTGTGCCCCTTTCACCGGCCCTGGAGGTCAGCGCGCCTCCTGAACTTGACCGGGACTCTGGTTAAGGTGCCGCAGGCCTGGGATGGTGCATTTCCAACCCAGTTCCCGGGGTCAGCTGCTCTGCGGACCACACTGTCCCACAGTCACAGCAGCCCAAACCCGTGTCATTTCTGCGGTCCGCCCCGGGGAGTCCGGCCCGTGTATGCACTTCCCCTAAGTGCGGTCTCCACCTGTGCAGCGTGGCCAGCATCTTGCAGCCACTCTCTGAAGCAGGGCAACAGGAGGGAGAGAAAGAAAGAAATCCCAGGTCAGCCCAACCCTAACCCTGACTGTAGTAGAGTGCGCACCTGTGGGGTGGTGTGGGCACCTTTCAAGTTGGGGTGGGCAGAGAAGGACCCTACCCCCCCTGCCATCTAATCAAGGTTCATGTATTAGCATCCAGCTCCCAGGAAGACTGAGCCCCATTGTGGAAGCTGTGTTTGAGGGGCCGGGGCTGACACGCCCTGTCCCCACAGTGTTCTGGTCTACCTGCTGGAGAAACTCTTTGTTCCCTTGGGACGCTGTGGGCCTTGCCAGGCCCTCCCAGGGCTGGAGAATCGCTTCCTCAACTCTGGGTCTTGAAGTTCTAGTTCCTTTTTCTTTGGTGCAGTCGCTAGCCCGAGTTCCATTTAGACTGTGGGGACACAGTCTGAATCTATAGGTGCCGACTGACTTGGAGGTTTCCTGGCACCGGCTTCCTCACCTGGGCTCACTGGGCTCACCTGGATCCACCGCCTTCCTGGGTTTGAATCCTGGTTATGCTTCTGAGCCGCATGGCCTAAGGGCCTCTTACCCCCTCCATCACAGTTTCCTTTCAGGCTCAGTAGAGAGAGGCAGCGTCTTTGGCCCAGGGTGGCCGGGCCTGGCAGCCGAACCCAGTGGGGCCGAGCCCAGCCGTGTGGGAGCTGGAAGACCAGGGAGCAGCTGAATGGGCTCTTTGAGAAGAGGCGGCCCTGGGCCCCGATGTTCGCGTACAGAACACAGGACCTTTCAACACGTGGGTTCCTCTGCCCTGGAACTTTCCACAGCGAGAGTCCGATTCCCTGTCATCTCAGAGCTGGGACCGACAACACCCTCAAGTCGAGAGGAGGCTCCCTGCGCAAAAACCAGAGTGGAGGGTCCTTCCCTTCCATCCCTCGGTGGGCAGTGGTGTAACTGCAGCTTCGGCAGTTGGCTGGGGGCCGTGTCACGTATGGGTCCCTTTCCTGGTCCTCACTGCCTGTCCTATCAAGCTTGTCCAAGGGGCCGTAAATAATCCGGCAAGCATTTTTCGGGTGCCAGAGAGCCTTACTAGTGTGTACAGGGGTGCCAAATGTGGAAAAGCATTCCTCTTCTTAGGCAGCTAATGATGTGAAAGGTGACGGAGGCACCAAAGATGCGTGCAGGGACGGGAGTGGAGAGGATCGCAAAGCGTGGAATCGAAGTTGGCAGTAGGTGGGCTACAGAGGGCACCCTGGATGCGATGGCTGGAGGTTGGGAAAGAAGGGATTCTGGGAAGGAACCATGTGAAGGGAGACTTGGGGCAGGACCATGGGGGCTTGTCTCCAGTGCCATCAATAATTTGGTTGAGCCAGTGCCCATCCAGGGCATACTGGTGATGGCAACACAGGCTTGAATTGTCGGTGGGCTCGTTGAAGGTCCGTCGGTGGAGTATGCCCTTGGCAGGCCACGGGAGGTTCCTCGGGGAGCTGTTGAAGGTTGGATCAGGGCTAAGTGGATGACTTTCTAGAAGGAACCTGACTAGTCACCTGTATTTGGAGAAGAGAGAACGGATGATTCTAATCAAGGTACATCCAGCTCCCAGGAAGCCTGGGGCCCAGACTTCCTGGGAGCTGGATGGTAATACAAGAACCCTGATTAGTTTGCCAGGGCCGGAGGAGCAGGCAGAATGGGCGGGAAGGCTGCCCTCAGACCCTCCCTTCCTCCAGCTCATAATCCACATTCTTGGAGCTGCTTCTCGGGAGCTGTTTCCCAGGGCCGTCACCTCTTTCATGGTCTCCTCGGTGTCCCCACATCTCTCCTCCCAGAGTTGGATGATTTCACAGAGGGATGCGTGGTGGACAGGTGCAAACGCCAACACAGACACACCAGCTCAGGTGGAGGGGGTCAGAGCTCAGCACACATATGAGTCACCAGAAGGCACGGTGGGCACCGTGGGCACTGACCCTGTCGCTCCTCTGCACACAGCCGTATCCAGCATGCTCCGAGGCCACAGCGCTGTGTTCCAGGCCTTGCTGGGGACCCTCTTCACCTGGGGGCTGACGGCAGCCGGGGCGGCTCTCGTGTTCATATTCTCTAGTGGGCAGGTGAGTTGTCCTGTGTGGGCCCCGGGAGTTCGGGGGACTCTCAGCAGGCTCTGGAACAACTGTGCCCGGCACAGCAGGGTGGCCACGCCTCCAGGCTGTGGGTGATGCTCGTTCTCTCCTCTCATTTGCTCTCCTTTTCCCTCCCAGGCCTGGAGAGCAGGTAACCCTGCATCACTTGCTTCTCCCCGCTGACTCATGGGAGTAGGAAGCGAGAGGCCAGGGATTCAGCCTCCTGGAGCCCCTGGCTGATTTCTGTCCTCCATCAGTTCCTCCCAGGCCTGGTGCAGGTGGCGGTGCGCGCTGAAGAGCAGTAGGTGGGGGGTAACTGCCCTGCCCTGTAGCCTTGAGTTAACTGGGATGATTGGAGAGACCATGGGGGAGAGGAAGGGTATCTGTACCCTCTCTGTCTTACTCCAAATCCAGGGCTCCTCATTCCCTCTGCCACCACCTTTGGGATAAATACACTCAGACCCACCTCACCATGGGCCTACAGACCCCACGCTTGTCCACCCCACCCCCACCCGTTTTTACTCAACCTTATGCCCCTACCCACTCAGGCACCCCTGTATCCCCTGTACCTTCACATCTGTCCCTCCCCTTACCTCCATCCCCCCTACACTCCCACCCCTCTACACATACCCCTTTCACTGCGCCCTCACCCAGAACTCCCCCCTCCCCCCATTCCACATGCCCCACCTCTCTCCTTCCCAGCCCATGCCCACCTCCTGGGTCTGAATTCCTTACTTTTCTTCATCCCTCTACTCCCTCCATCCCTGGCCCAGAGCCATCCACAGATCATTTGATGACTGCAATCTTCGAAATTGCAGGCGTGCTAAGGCGTCAGTGATCTCAGATCTAGTTAAACGCTCTGTGAGGTGGATTGGAAACTAAACCGTGTCTGGGAAGTTGGCGAGCAAGTCATGGCGGTGTTAGAGACCTGTTCAGCAGGTATTGATGTCAGCGATAAGATCAGACCTCCCCCTGCGCCGCACCTCCACCCTCCCCAGGGAGGCCTGGAGGCCGGCACACAGCCTGGCTCCCAGGTCACTGTCCACAGGTAGTGAAACATTCGAAAGCCAGTCCCGGAATGGGAGCCGCCAGGGACCAGAGGACAGGGAACCAGGTTCCTGACCCCTCCCAGTCCTGCTCCTGGGCCCCCTGGGGCAGAGCAGCCCGGGTTGTCAGCTCTACCAGTTTCTTTTGCTTTGAGAAGCGGAGACCTGAGATGCTCTCACTGGGTCTAGCTGGCCATCGGGGTCCGAGTTCAATGCAGCACTGAGATGAGTAGGACCTTACAGCCCCGTGTGGCCTGGGCCAACGCCGTGGGCTCTTCAGAAGTGGGGCCCCTTCCCCTTGGGAGCTGGTCAGGAGGAGGAATTGCTGAGACCTTTCCCGGTGCAGAGGCATATAGGCCGTCCCCCAAGACCATCCACCCGTCCGCTGATTCACTAGAAGGACCCCCAGGACTCGGCATGTAGTTGTCCCCGTGGCTAACTCTCCGGGAAAGGACACACAGCAGGCTCAGCGAGGGAAAGACAGGCAGACTCTGGAGACCTGCGTGCACAGGCTCCTGCTGCGCTGCCCTGCCCTGCCCTGCCCTGCGGTGGCCCTTCCCAGGACCATTTCGATGAGTCTAGCCAGGGATGCCCATTAGAGACTCGGGTTCCTTTTAATATATATATTTACTGATCTTAGAAAGATAGAGGGAGAGATAGAAACATCAATGATGTGAGAGAATCATTGATCAGCTGCCTCCTGCACGCCTCCTGCACTGGGGATCTAGCCTGCAACCTGGGCATGTGCCCTGACCAGGAATCTGAACCGTGACCCCTGGTTCATAGGTCGATGCTCAGCCACTGAGCCATGCCGGCCAGGCAGACTCAGGTTCTTATTGGTCATTGGCCACCGCTACTATCCGAATCTCAGATGTGCAGAAGGAAGCAGGTGTCCCGCAGAAGTTGCTGGGTGTGTAAAACAGGCACAGTGACCCACCCTTAGGGTTAGGAGATGGAGGATGCAGGCTCAGTGGGCCTTGCTGACCCTTCTTCCCAGGAGATGTGCGTGAGAAGTGGGGAGGGGCACGGCCTGGGGAGACAAGGGCCGCGGTAGGTGTGCGTCCACAGAGTGCACGCCGTCCTCCTGCGCAAACCCCAGTTTTCACTCAGCTGACCTGGGGGTGCGGTGAGGGTCACTTGAGATAGGAGACACTCAGACACCAGCCTCTGTTATCAACATGGGTGTAGCTTCACTCAGCATTTGTTTTCCTGACATAGGAAAAAAAAATGTTTTAATTCTAGAAAACGTGTCAAATACAGAAAAGCTTAAAGAAATACTTTAGAAAGTTTCTAATCCTGCTTCGTAGAAAGGAAAAGACATATTTGTTCGGTTGTATTTGAGTATGCGTAAGTAATATACGTGTCTATTTTCTTTAAGGAATAGGGATCAAATTGTATAGAACGTTTTACAACCAGCTTTTTTCTCACTTGACGCCATAGCATTCCTCATATCCCTAAATGTTTTTTTGATGACTTCTCATTATTTTGATTACTTAAATGGCTATGTGGTGTCCTGTCATAAAGATGTACTGCAATTCGTTTATCCAGTCCTCAACTGCCGGACCATTAGGTTATATGCCCTTTTTTCCTTGCTTTTAGAAAGAGTGTTACGATGAACACAGATCTTTGAGCACATGTGATTAGTTGCTTGAAGTAAATATCTAGACGTGGGATAACAGGTTTATTGACCTTAAAAAAGTGTAATGGTTCTCCTTTGAAGATCCAGATGAATCCTGCTAGGATGTGTTCCCCTGGCTTCTTGATTATGTCTGTTTCCCTAACTTCTTGATTGGCTCTGTCTGGCTTGATTACATAAGTTGGTTAGATTAACTTGGTTCATGTCATGGAGTTGCCTACAGTGAAGAATGTCGTTTGTATGCTCACTGGGGCCCAAGCCTTCCATTCACCCCACAGTCACCCAGAGTGGGGATGAGGCTGCTCGTGGCTGGAGATGACCGACCGGACGGCTCTTGTTGCCCAGTCCTAATGGGAATCTCACGGGTGGGATGAGTAACACCTCAACATGCCTGTAACGTGTTTACGTGGCTGTAGATTATATCCCTAATTTAGGCCACTTCTTTTTCTTTTTCTTTTTCGTTCATCCTCACCTGAGACTATTTTTTCATTGATTTTTAGAGAGAGTGGAAGGGAGAGGGAGAGATAGAGAGAAAAACATCGATATGAGAGAGACACATTGATTGGTTGCCTCTCGAATGGTCGGGGATTAAACTGCAACCAAAGTACGTGCCCTTGATCAGAATCGAACCCAGGACCCTTCAGTCTGCGGGCTGATGCTCTATCCATTGAGCCAAACCGGCTAGGGCAAGGTTCCCCACACTCCAACCTCCAGTGGAAGGCAGTCCCTCTCCTGCCCTCCAACTGCAGAGTTGTTTTCTCGGTTTTGCTACATTATGTAAACGGAGTGGTCACATGCTGTATTTTTTCCGTGTATAAGATGCTATTTTTTTCTAAAATCATTAGACTGAAAATCTAGGGGCGTCTTATACACGGAAGTCAGCCGAGGAGGGAGCTGCGCGGGTGCATAGTTGCCCAGACCTTGTCAAACAGGCTTCCTCCAATCATGAGCCTTATTGTTACTGACGTCAGCTGATGCCGTCATTGGAGGTGGAGGGGGAGAGTGTGCAGATGCAACAGGGACTGGAGTGTTCTGACCCATTAAAGATGTCAAAAAATGAAAAGATAAATACCGGTAAGCGATTGTCTTACTCTGCAAAATTCAAACCGAATGCAATCAGCTGTGCAAAAGAGCATGGACATAGAGCTGCGGAGACAGTGTGGACCTCCTCCCACTGAGGGTGTGATCAGACAGCGGAGAAAACAGGAAGAACAACTCCTTAGGATGCCAAAGAAGAAGGCCTTCAGAGGAAAACGAGCAAAACGTTTAAAATACTGATTTCTTAATTTGGGGTTGGAAACGTGGGAGGGCATCTTATATGCGGAAAAATACGGTACGTAGTATGTCCTCTTGGTGTCCTGCCGATTTCACTCCATTTATTTCCCGGTTTCCTGGCTGTCCCTGACTGATCGTGCACTCCACCCACATGTATTTTGTGTGTCTTCTCGTTGCCGTGTCGTCTTCTGTTGTATGGATTGTGCACTCCACCCACATGTATTTTGTGTGTGTTCTCGTTGCCGTATGGTATTCTGTTGTATGGATTGTGCACTCCACCCACATGTATTTTGTGTGTGTTCTCGTTTCCGTGTGGTATTCTGTTGTATGGATTGTGCACTCCACCCACATGTATTTTGTGTGTGTTCTCGTTGCCGTGTGGTATTCTGTTGTATGGATCGTGCACTCCACCCATATGTATTTTGTGTGTGTTCTCGTTGCCGTGTGGTATTCTATGATGTACCCACTTGGGTAGTTTCTAGTTTCCGGCTCTCACAAACAGCGCTGCCAGGAGCATTTCTATACACGTGCGTGGTGACTTCGAGTGGGTGTTCCTGTTAGGCAGTGACTGAGGAGCGGCACCGCTGGGTCACCTGGTCACTGCCAGCGGCTGTGCCAGTGTGTACCCCCACCGGCAGCGTGTCTGCATGCTCCTTGCCAACGCTTGTCAATTTCCATATCTTTTAAAAAATTAATTTATTTTTAAAAAATATATTTTTATTGATTTTTACAGAGAGGAAGGGAGAGGGATAGAGAGGTAGAAACATGGATGAGAGAGAAACACCGATCAGCTGCCTCCTTCACACCTCCCACTGGGAATGTGCTTGCAACCAAGGTACATGCCCTTGACCGGAATGGAACCTGGGACCTTTCAGTCTGTAGGCTGATGCTCTAGCCACTGAGCCAAACTGGTTAGGGCTCAGTTTCCATCTTTGAGGCCAGCGGCTCACTGTCATAATTCACGGAGAAAGTAACAGGCAGCACCTGGCCCAGTGCAAGTGGGCCACCCTGAAAGAAGACTCTGATTGACTGTGGGATGGATGGGAGGGTAAACATTTCCCCCAGCTGGTTTTGGCCCATTTTATAAAGGCTCGGATTCTGGTGGATTTGATCCAGGTGTGGGCCGGTCTTTATGCACGTGGTTCTCTTAGGGGTTATGGCTCCCCATCGTCCCAGAAACAATCCCTTGGAAACTGAAACGACCTGTTTTCATTTGCAGAGGCGGATCCTAGATGGAAGTCTTGGCTTCGCTGCAGGGGTAAGTGGCATGTCACAGGAGGAATGTAAATTGACGCGCGTTTACTCTTGACATTTCTCTGCTGACGGGTTTTTCCGGTCTCTAACCCGTGTAACCAGGATGCATCTCTGATGCCCGGGTGCTAGGGGCCCCCTCTTATCACCAACCCGGTTTATTCCCTGTGTACTTAAGGCCCCGCCTCTCTCTAGACAGGGAAAGGAGCTTGTTGGGCAGCTGGCCGAGCACTTGTAAAGCAGGATAGCATTTAGGAAGGGCCTAGCACAGGGCTTCGTGGGCACCAGCTAAACTTCTCTTTCTCTCCTCCTCTTCCCCTGTAAAAGACCTTTTGACATAGGCATTTTCAAACATGCGGAAAAGTGGAGAGAATTCTGTGATACATGCCAGGTACCCGCCAGCCAGCTTCAGCCGCTGTTGACATGTTGCTGATCTCATTTCGTCTGTCTTCCCCCGACTTTCTTGGGAGGTGGGAATAGTTTGTAACAGCGAATCCCAGACGAGTAATAGCACCTGTAAATTCAGTACGCCCCGAATGCCTTGTATTTCTTTAAAAACATTTTTATTGATTTCATAGAGGAAGGGAGAGGGAGAGAGAATATGAAACATCAATGATGAGGGATTCATTGATTAGCTGCTCCTGCAGAGCCCCTACTCGGGATTGAGCCCACAACCCAGGCAGGTGCCCTGACTGGGAATCAAACCATGACCTCCTGGTTCATAGGTCGACACACTCAACCACTGAGCCACTCCGTCCAGGCTGCCTTATACTTTCGTAAGCACAGTCACCATGGCTTTAAGAATAATTCCTTACTGTGATCCGACACCCAGCCCACATCTCCTGCGAGCCGAGCCCCGAGTGAGACCTAGAGGCTGGATGAATTGGGATTCTGATTTCCAGGTCTGAGCATGCCATGGTGGTGCTGTGATTCCAGCCGTGTGAGTCCCATCACAAGCGTGCCACCTGCGGTTTCCCCTTTGGTTGATCGAGATGTAGTCCTTTCTTCTGTTTTAATAGTCCTGTGATCTGCAAACACTAGCCTGGGGGTGGGACCCGGTGGGACACCCCCCCGCCTCCCCAACCCTTGCCCCCCCTTAGAGGTCCTCTGAGTCAGCAGCTCCGTTGAGGGCACGTGGAGACACGCCCAGTGTTACACAGGTGCGCCGGAGTGTGAACAGGGTCAGATCCGGGTCCTCAGCTCCCGGTTTTGTCCTCTTTCTCAGGGCTGCCCGGCCAGAGAGGCCCTGACTGACGGCTGGCACTCCCTTCCCAGGCCGCCTTGCTCAGTCGCCCTCTCCCATTTCACAGAAGAAAGACACGACCTTGCCTGATTTCCGTGTCTCTGGGTAGCACGGTCTCCACACAGAAACAGGGACCCCGAGGGCTGGTGAGGAGAAAGTGGGGGATGCTGTTGCTGATCTCTGCCCGCAGGTCCTGGAGCAGTTCAGCTGCCTCCTGCCCTTTGATGTGAGTCTAATCCAATTGTTAGCAGAGAAGCCCTTGCAGGCAATGTCCATGATGGGCCACAATGAGATTTGGGGCTGTAACTTGGAAGGAGTTCAGAGAACAAAATGACATTATTGTAACAAAATATCTACTTTCCCCATCTTCCGTTAAATAAAGGATCAGACAAAGTAAACTAGAAATAAATGGATGCCTCGCTGTCTTCTGATGGCCACGGCTACTTAGTACTTATCCACGTGTAGAGGAACAGTTGCAAAAAAAACAACAACAAGGAAAAAGTCTCATCCGGGAATATTTTACTTTCATAATGACAAATCCTGTATTATGTTGTTGTTATGAATCTGTTCTCTAGTGGTGGTAATGGTAACTCAATCCAGGAAATTGTTATTTAAGCAGCGAGAGCCCTAAGGTTCATAGGCGATGTTAAAAAATGGAATTGAAATGTATGTAAATATATTGAGGAGAGGTGTGCTAAAGACCTCGATAATAGACTCTCTAGCCTAAGATCTGAGTTGCTTGAGGGTAAAAGTCTATGGGGAAATGTAATGAAATCCAAGCCAGAGGAAATGACGCACATTTTGCGCCTTTTGAAGAGCCTGCCTGTGCGTTCGGTGCGTGTAGGGTGGAACCCACGGGCAGGAACATGCACGGAACGTAAGCGCCCAGCTTTGTCGGTATGAGTTTTTAGGGGGATCACAGCCGGAGTCAAGTCCTGGTGCTGTTTAGATAACAGATGAATGGCTGGTCAGTTTTGTGTAAACACCAATATTTATGGCCCCAGAAACGATGTCCTTTGCAACTCCATAAACACAGATGAGAAAGCCTTTTAAATGTCAATTTCAAGGGCGTGACGGGGGTACCTAGTTCCTCAACATCCTTGCAGGGGCCACGCAGACAGTCTCTTTTCTGTGCTGTCTTCATGCTCCTGCCCAGGCACCCAGGGGTCCTGTTCGTTCTGCTTTGCTCTTTTAGGCCAGAGACACCCTAAGGTTCTCGTGGCCAAAGACATAAAACAGCAGGAAACAAAGAAACAAAACCAGAGAGCATTTGTCTTCAGGACATGCGAGGAACGAATTTGGGAGCAATAAAGCTCAAACACTGAAGATGTAACTTCCTTCACACCATCATCCAACCGGTGTATTACTGTGTTCACTTAACTGTGAGCATCTAAAAAAGTTTTACTTTTTTTTGTTCTCCAATCCTTACCTGAGGATATGTTTAGAGAGAGAGGAAGGAGAGAGAGAGAAAGAGAGAGAGAGAGAGAGCGCGATGTGAAAGAGAAACATTAGTTGTCTCCCAGGTTGCCGTGATCGGGGATTGAACCCGCAGCCTCTGGTGTATGGGACGATGCTCCAACCAAACGAGCCACCGGCCAGGGCTAAAATGGTTTTACTTTTGATTTTTAAAGGAGTTGGTGGGGGGTGAGAGGGGAGAGAGAGAGAGATTCTGAAAGTTATTTGTGCGTTTTTAAAGCAATCAGAGTAGGAGTCGTTGCTTTTTCTAAAATTGACCTTGAATGTGAGCTGGTCGCGCAGAGGAGCTCCCAGCAGGTCACCGGATGCAGAGAGGAAAGTCGGAGCGCCCTGTGGAGGCCGCTGGGGGCGGACTCGGGACACCTCAGAGCCCTGGTGAGGGGCGTGGGTCCTCACAGATGCTTCCCAAGCTCGGGAAAGACAGTGGGCCCAGGTGGCCCGAGCTGTGACGACTGCGTGTGCTCATCATGGAATGATGTGTGTTTAATGTAGTTAATCTGTTGGGCAGAACAGCGGTTCTCTACCGGGAGCAATGTTGCTCCCCAGGGGAAGGTTGTCACAACTGGCGTCTAGTGGGTAGAGGCCAGGAATGCTGTGGAACGCCCCACGATACACAGGGGACTCCCCTCCCCCCCAAAGAATCATCCAACTCCTAGTGTGAGTGTGCCAAGCTGAGGAACCCTGGTCTGGAGCATTCCGATGTAGCATCTCCAGTCACAGTGTGGCATGTCTGAAAATTTAGGTGTTTTCCACGTTTAAAAGCAGCAGCAGAAGAAAGCCCCCTCGCTTCCCAGAGGTCAGCAGTGTTACCCCGAGGATGCTCCTTGGAGAGTTTTTATTATTCCCTTATAGAGCGTCAGGGCAGCTCACCGTGCCACAGTGCCCGGATCCGAAGGACTCTGCGTCCTCAGCACAGCTCTGAGACGCCTTGAGTAAATGTCTCGGAAAAGCGAAAACCAGCCATCGGTCAGTTGACTGGGGTCCCTTGGCACCTTGCACAGGCATGACATGTTTCTACGGTCAGTTGTGCATGCATTTATGTATGTGTCGTATGTGCATGGACATATCTATCTAATATGATGCTGCAGTGACATATTTATTTTTAATAAATTTTTATTGTTCAGATTATTACAGTTGTTCCTCTTTTTTCCCCCCATAGCTCCCCTCCACTTGGTTCCCATCCCACCCTCTGCCCTTACCAGCCCCCCCCAACACTGTCCTCATCCATAGGTGTACGATTTTTGTCTAGTCTCTTCCTGCACCCCCCACACCCGTTTCCCCCCTGAGAATTGTCAGTCCACTCCCTTTCTATGCCCCTGATTCTATTATATTCACCAGTTTATTCTGTTTATCAGACTTTTTATTCACTTGATTTTTAGATTCACTTGTTGGTAGGTATGTATTTGATGTGATTTTGTTGTTCATAATTTTTATCTTTACCTTTTTCTTCTTCTTCCTCTTCTTAAAGGATACCCTTCAGCATTTCGTGTAATCCTGGTTTGGTGGTGATGAACTCCTTTAGCTTTTTCTTGTCTGTGAAGCTCTTTATCTGACCTTCAATTCTGAATGATAGCTTTGCTGGGTAGAGTAATCTTGGTTGTAGGTTCTTGCTATTCATCACTTTGAATATTTCTTGCCACTCCCGTCTGGCCTGCATAGTTTCTGTTGAGAAATCAGCTGACAATCATATGGGTGCTCCCTTGTAGGTAACTAACTGTTTTTCTCTTGCTGTTTTTAATATTCTCCCTTTGTCTTTTGCTCTTGGCATTTTAATTATGATGAATCTTGGTGTGGTCCTCTTTGGATTCTTTTGTTTGGGATTCTCTGCGCTTCCTGGACTTGTAAGTCTATTTCTTTCACCAGGTGGGGGAAGTTTTCTGTCATTATTTCTTCAAATAGGTTTTCAGTATCTTGCTCTCTCTCTTCTTCTGGCACCCCCATAATTTGGATGTTGGTACGTTTGAAGTTGTCCCAGAGGCTCCTTACACTATCTTCATATTTTTGGATTCTTTTTTCTTTTTGCTTTTCTAGTTGGGTGTTTTTTGCTTCTTTGTATTTCAAATCTTTGACTTGATTCTTGTGATCCTCTAGTCTGCTGTTGGATCTCTGTATATAATTTTTTATTTCAGTCAGTGTATGCTTAATTTCTAGTTGGTCCTTTTTCATATCCTCGAGGGTCTCGCTAAATTTATTGGCCTTTTTTAGAAAACTCTTGAAAAACCTTATAACTGTGGTTTTGAACTCTATATCCAATCATTTGCTTTCCTCCATTTCTTTCATTTGTGACCTGTTTCTTTGTCTCTGCATTTTGGCTGCTTCCTGAATTGATAGAGTGGCTTTGTGTGCTAGGTGTCCTGTAGGGCCCAGTGGCTCAGCCTCCCCAGTTACCTGAGGTGGACACGCTTGGTGCACCCCTTTGTGTGCAGTGTGCACAGTCTTGTTGTAGTTAAGCCTTGATTGCTGTTGGTACACTGGGAGGAATTGACCTCCAGGCCAGTTGGCTGTGAGGATCAGCTGTGTCTGTGCTGGGAGAACTTCTGTGCTGGAGACACCCTTATGAGACAAGACTTGCTTCAGTGGGGCTTTGTTGCTCACGGAGTCTGCCCCCTGAGTGTGTCCCTTATGGATCTGAGGAGTTGTAATCTGGATGGTCCCACTCTGACCCCTAAGTATACTGGCTCTTGGATCTCCAAGGAGGTGCTAATTTAGCCTCTGCCTGAGGCCACCCAGCAGGAGCTACGGAGAGATCTGCAGATTCCTCTTCTTTGTTTGGGTTTTGGAGGTGGCCAGATGAGGCCCAGCTGTGAAGCAATGCAAGCTGCTGTGGGGCCTTGGGCCTTCTTTTGGATGTTCTGGGTCTCTCTGACTGAGCTGCAGTTTGTTAGGTAAGTTTAGATTTCAAAGGACCACGCCATTCATATGCAAAAGCCTCTGCACAGAGCTTGGATGGGGCAGAGTCTCAGGGCAGAGTAAGCAGCAATGGCTTTCCATCAGCCCTGCCCTAAGAGGCTCCCAGGTCTCAGTGTCCCTCAGTAATCGCTGCAACCACCTCTGAGAGAAAACCGCCCTCTAGTTGCGCCCGATGCCAGACAGTCCAGTTTCTCCCCGTATGAGTCTGGGTCCCCAGAGTCTCACCCGGAACTGGAGTTCAGAGCAGTCAGGAGCTTGTGTCTCCCTCCGGATTGAAAAAGCCAGCAGCGTCCTCAGTTGCCAGCCCTTTCCGTGTGTGCCTCTGTACCTCTGCCTTTTACTTCCGCACCTCCTGTGAGTCTCAGTGTGCTTTTTCTCTTTCCTTCTAGTTGTAGAATTTCCACTCAGCCAGCCTTCCTGTGTTTCTGGATGATGTCCGTTTTGTCTTTTAGTTGTAGTTTTGAAGTTGTTGTGCGAGGCAGCAAGTTCAGGTGTTTACCGCTGCCGCCATCTTGGTTTCTCCTCGACATATTTATATAATATTTAACTGTGCCCTGAAGCAAGGGTTTCTGTAAGAGAAATTCCTGGCATAAGCGTCCTGTGTATTTGAAACGGGCTTAACAATATGTTTTATAGTTTGTTTTTCGCATTAGCAGAACCTTGGAAGCATGAACAGTCCTCCTTAAATGACTCCTCTTAAAACCCATTTGCTTGTTTGTCTCTTGACTCCTTAAATCACCGTCCAAGTCTCTAGTAATCACTGTCTTTTTCTTCCCAGTGCCCGGGGCTGGCCTGGATGTTTGCCTGAGGCCTGGAAGTAGTGGGGAGGGATGTTACCATTAGAAAGAAAAGGATGGTCATTATTTCCTATTAGAGTCCCCAAGCAATGCAGCCTGAAAGCCGCAGGGGGTTTTAGATGAGGGTGAAGACTCATACTGTTTATCCAGACCTCGCTATGTACACGGTGCTCTGGCAAGCACTGTGGTCATCTCGGTTAACGCTCGGAACCGCTCTGCGAGGCGCATACCAGGTGTGACGATATACCCCCGTTCTGCAGGTGAGGAAACTGAGGCACAGTGACTATTAATAAGTGGCCCAGGATCACATGGTGAGCGGAGCGGGGATTTCAACCCACAGTCTCACTCTAGAGCTCCCCCTCTTTAAAAACAAATTTATTTTAATTGATTTCAGAGAGGAAGGGAGAGAGGGAGAGAGAAACATCAGTGATGAGAGAGAATCATTGATCGGCTGCCTCCTGCACGCCCCACGCTGGGGCTCCAGCTCGCAATCCAGACATGTGCCCTGACCTGTAATCAAACCGTGACCTCCTGGTTTATAGGTTGACGCTCAGCCACTGAGCCATGCTGGCCGGGCCCAATGGAGGTTCTGAATGTGAGGTCTTTTGCTTTTGGACCACACTGACATGGGCCGGGCCACAGCCAGAGTACCAGGACGGTGGGGAAGGAGTGTGCTAAACCGCTTCTCTGTTTCTGAGCCGGGATTGTCCTCTTTGTGAGGCTGAGAGAGGCAGAGGGCCCCGAGATCACCTCCCAGGGCCTCCTGGATTCTACTCTCTGCCGCATTTCTTGTTCAGCACGGGGATGCAATGGCCTGGGAGGTGGTGCTTGTGTGTTTTAGGGCAAGGCTGCCCTCTCAGTGGGCACTCAGTGCGGGAGTGGGGAGGTGGACCAGGGTTAGCTCCGTGGGACCTGGAGCTACCTGTCCCGGGGGTGTCATGTGACAAGCTCAGTGTGGCCGGGTGTGTGGAGGCCATGTGGGGAAGGGCCCTTCTCCCGGCGGGCCTGTCACAGCCTTGCTGCAGGCCTCCTGGCACAGTGGTGAAGGGGCACCTGCCACTCCTGCCACCTTTCCTTCCTGCATAACGATGCTGCAAGACACTGATACCTGAAACGCTCCGTGATCGAGGGTTGGAACCCGTAAGGCTCGTGTGCCGAGGCACTTCATTTGTAAAGGTCTCACACGGCCAGTTCCCAGTGGGAGACTGTCTCAGCTAACATGGATGGCTTCCAGCCACGCCAGGCACGGGCAGGGGACACTGAGCACATCGCAGAGGACACGCCTGACTTGGCCCAGCGCTCCTGGCACCCCAACACGAGTGGTTCTCGTGAGCACAGGAGCGGCGTGGTGACAGCTCTGTCCCCTGGCAGCGTGTGCCAGTGAGACGAGGACCTTCCCTCCATGCGCGTTCTGACTGTGGGCTCCGCGCCGGGTGGAAGGCAGTCTTGTTGCAAGATGGGGTGGCGAGGGAGAGAGGGAGGTAGGAGAAAGGGACGAAAACCATGCAGGAGGGAGACGGATGATGATTATTTTATTATTGTATTTTTCTCTTTCCAATTTCATGCTTCAGATTTCCAATGTCATTATGAACTGTGCAGGGGAAGGAAATGACACAGCTCACCCTCTGTCCCCATTGATGGAAAGACAGCATTTGTCTTGGCGGAAGAGCTCGCCTGTGCTCTCCTGTCTCCGCTGAGCATCCGGGGTGATGTGGCCCTGAGGCCTGCCCGGAGGCCCTGGGACGGTCCTTCCCCGTGCACTCCCCTCCTTCCCCACGGCCCTGGGAGGATACTTCTGGGTGGGGAAGTAGAGAGGTCTTCTTCATGGATGAAGCTCGGGTCGGAAGAACAGGAGACTCTGAGGATGTCGGGAGGGAGCAGGGGAAGGAGATGAACTATAGGCAGAAAGAACCTCAAATTGGAAGCGTAAGCGTGGAGAATACAGGGCTGTTGAAGGAACGGCAATTGGTTTGGTTGGGAGGAGCGGCCAGAGAAGTCGGTTGGGGGCTGGGTATGGACAACCTGGGGTCCCATGGAAGAACATTTCTGCTTTGTTCTCTAGATTGGTGGGGGGGATGCTGGAGGTTTGAGAGGGTGACACAATCAGAGCCGTACTTCCAGGAAACGAGTTTCATGGGTAGCAAGTAGCACAGCCACTGGGAATGTGCAGGGGGCGGGGGTGGAGGAGGGGGAGGGGACTGATGGTGGAGAGGCAGGCTGGAGGCTCAGGTGTTACTTCAGGGGGTGCCTTGACTCGTTAGAGGCCTTGACCTTGGGGAGAGGCAGAGGAGTTAGGAAGGGAGAGCGCAAAGCACACTCCTGCCGGAGAACTGGGAGGAATTGGCGGCCCTTTGATGGTGATGGCAGCCAAAGAGGTTTAAGCCCATCACAGGTGCCGGGTTCCGGGGGCTGCTCCCCCCCGGGATGTTGGGGAATTTGGCATCACCCTCCCGGCATATGGACTGAGGGTGGGACTCCACCAGAAATGGGGAGGCCGTGAGTTGGGGGGCCGGGGGAGTCTCTTAGGTTTATATCAGGCCTTTCTCATTTAAGTACTTTGGAATCTGTGTGTTGGGGTGGTCTCCATGGCAACTAGGTACCTACAAGCTCGTTGTACTGATGGGGTTGTTTCCTGCTGCTCTCCTTAGGATTAGACTTGGCTGAGAGTAACTGAGACCAGGAAAACAGTGGCTGCAATTAGAAAGCCTCTTCTTGGGTAGAAGAAATCCAGAGCCGGAGGCTGGGAACATAGGAGTCCCTGGGGATCCAGGCTCCTTGTTTGCTCACTGCTTTGCCTCAGGGGCGAGCATTTGGTCTTCCATCTCTTTGCATCAGCCAGGTTCAATGATGACTAAAAAAACGTACTCAGTCTGGCCTAAGGAAGAGAGTGAATGGAGGAGCCAGTTCAGTTGAAATATCCAGACGTGGAGGGGTCCTCAGACCCCAGTACCCTCTGTGGGGCAGAGGGTGTCACCAGGGCCTGGTTTCTGCGTCTCCTGGCTCTTCTCTCTTCTGTGTGACTCCACCTTCAGATGGTCGATCCCATCCTCTCAGGCTCAAGTCTGGAGGAAGGAGGTGTCTTCCTTTCACAGTTCAGATCAGCGGACCACGGGTGGTCCGTGAGGTGGGAAAGGTTGGCGACCGCTCGTTCAGACGGTCTTGGAATTGAGTTTCACGGGCAGGGAGTAACTGGCCCCGCTTGGGTTATGTGCCCATCCCTGACTGCTGATCCTTGTTGCCATGGGGATGTGATGTGTCAGCTGGCCAGGTCTGGCCTACTATCTCCCTCTGCCCCACCCCCTATTGGATAACGTGACTAACAGTGGAGGAAGAGATGAACAGATATTCAGTAGCCAATATGCAGCCAACACCCCCCACCCTCCTGTGTCCGTTGGCAACCACCCCAAACGTCGGGGCTGACGTCAACAATAATGGGTCATTTCTTATGATTCTGGGTTGGCTGGGCTCAGCTGGGAGGTTCTTCTGAGGTCACTCATGAGGCCGCAGACATCTGGCAGCTCGCCTCGGCTGGAGGCTATTCGAGGGCCTCACACACAAGTCGGCGGTGGTGCTGCCAGTTGGCCGGGCCTCCGTCCACACAGTGGCTCACGGGTCAGGAGTGGAGCGCAGGCTTCCTGACGTGACGGTGGAATGCAAGGTCTCAGGAGGCCTGGTCCCTGGAGCTGACACAGAATCACTCCTGTCACACTTGATTGGCCAAAGCAAGTGACAAGGCCCGCCTAGATTCAGTGGGTGGGGAAATGCTCTCCGGATCTCGGTGGGAGGAGGAGCCTGCAACGTGGCCTGGCTCTGCCCTGGCATCTGCCGCCTCCCCTGCCGAGGTGCTGCCTGCTGACATCCTTCCAGAAGCCTGTTCCTTCACTGTGGCCAGTGCCCGCCGTCACAGGCCGCCTCCCGGCCTCTCCCTTCCTCTCTTCTCCATCCTGCCTCTCGGCTTCCCACCCACTGAGAGGCATGCTGGCTCTGTAGGTGTCCATTCCGTTTCCCGACTTAAACACCCGAGGAGGAATCCCAGGGCCCAGCGAAGCTTTATTTGTCCTCTGGAAGCAGCCCAGAAGCAAAACCTTTCCGGGCCCCGGTTAGTCAGGCGTCCTGGTCTCCTCTCCGGGCTAAACTCCTCTCCGTGGCAGGGCTATGCTCTTCTGGAAGCAAGACTGAGCTGTTGGGCGAGGTGGCATCCTGTGGCAGGCAGTCACGCAAACCTCCCTGGCATCTCTCCATCACACCCCCTCCGGAGAGTGGGTACGTCCAGCCGTGGGCCCGGGCGGGGCCGGGGAAACGCCCGTCTGCCCTCCCTGCCTCGGCATCGCGTGCTTTTCTTCACTGCACCTCTATGCCTGTGATTTGTTGTTTTAAGGGTAACAAGTTCTCTTTCCAGTTCGGGCTCCCCTCTCCTTCCCGCTTTGCGGGGCGTCTGCGTCCTTTCATGAACGGGATGGATAGGGATGCAGAGCGTTGTGCTGAGGGCAGGGCAGTGAAGAGGCAGCCCGTCCCGGTGGTTCTCGGGTGGGGCGTGGGCAGCGCAGAGGGAAGGTGCCAACCTGTGGTTTCTGTTCATTTCATTGCCCCTGTGAGCGTGGTGCCAAACGTGGAGGCCGCGGAGCTGTGACGTGGGTGGAGGAGCCTCGCTGGCTGCCTGTCCCATGGCCTGGGGAGGGCTGGGTGCAGGATGGAACTGGGGGTTTTCTTGGCCTCACTGCACCCCCTCCCACCCTGAGGGAGTGCTGCCTTCTCTGCGGAGAGGAGCCCTTGAGCCCGGGACCCAGAGCTTTGCTTCTCCGCAGCAATAACGACAGTGTTTGGGCTCAGACAGGGAGCTGGAGCCCTTGGGTTGTATTTCTGGCTGAGCTGCTACAGTCCCTGTGATTAGCGGCAAGTCCTGTTCCCTCCAGGCTTCTCCTACCTCCAAGGAACTTGAAATCCCTGCCCCTCCTACCTCCTGAGAATAGGGGGAGGGAAACTCCAGCCCCCACTGTTTAATCTCCTGGGTCCTGCGGAGCAGGGGCTGCACACGGAGGCAGATGCTGTCACAGCTGCAGTGGGAGCTGGGCTGCGCTCGGTGCCCTGGATGTTTTTTGTTTTTGTTTTTTTAAATCCTCACCGGAGGATATTTTCCCATTGATTTTTAGAGAGAGTGGAAGGGAAAGGGAAGGGAGGGAGGGAGGAGGGGAGGAACATTGACGTGAAAGAGACACATCAATTGGTTGCCTCCTGCTTGCACCCATCAGGGCTGGGGATTGAGCCTGCGACCAAGGTACATGCCCTTGACTGGGAATTGAAACCATGATCCTTCAGTCTGAGGGCCAACACTCTAGCCACTGAGCCAAACTGGCCAGGGCAGGGCGGCTTGACTGCTAATACCGCATGTCTTTGGCCCGGGGGCCCTGTTTCCCCCGACTGGCCCAACAGCTGACAGAATAGAACCCCAGGCCCACGGAGCTTCAGCTCCGCATGTGCCCGGGACGGGAGAGCGGAGGGGGGCCTTCGCACTTACCTGCACACAGATTTTGTTCTTTCCCTTCCTGTGGCGTCTCTTTGGAAACCTTTCTCAGTTTCTGAAGCTCTGGTCTTTGTGTGAAGAAATAAACCACGACAGCCCTGGGGCTAAGCGAGTTAGTTCTCCGGGGCGGTGGAAAAAAAATTTATATTTGTTAAACGCACCAACCAGGGGAAAACGGATTAGTATCGTATTTGAGGCAGGAGGAAGGGGCGCAGAGTCATTGCATGTGCACAGGCTGTAAATAGATTACTGGTTTGGATCTGCGGAGCCCTTTGCAATCATGCACGAAGAAATCCATGGGTGGGGTCGTCCGCAAGCTGACTGCAGGGAACACTTGCATCTTAGGGACTCATGAGCCCCAAATATTATTAGGTGACATTGGTTTATTGCTTTATATTTTCCAAAGCACGCTGCCACCCATTACCTCACCTGACCCTCAGGATGGTCCCGTAGGTTTTTATTATTTGCATAGGATAGATGAAGGCCGCGCTGTGTTCCGGGTTGGACGCCTTTGCCTGACCTCGCCATGGGATGTAGGGCAGTGGGGAAAGGAAGGGGGCCCGAGGGGTCCTCATGCACCCTCCCCCCACCCCTCAGTGGCAGGCACTGTTTTAGACACCGGGGCTAAAACGCTATAAACAGCGAACAGAGATTCCGGTCCTTGCGGGACTGCCATTCTAGCAGAGAGTCACATGATAAGCAACCTGTACAATAAAACACACAGCATGTCAGACAGAGGTCAGTGTGATGGAGAACCATAAAGGGAAGGAGGAGGAGAGAGAGTGTCCTGGCAGGGGTGGGAGTTCTGGGTATTGCAATCTTAAGAGGAGTCAATCAGTAAGGATGCTAGGAAAGCATTCCTGATGTGTGGGAGGCTCACAATACATACACACACATATATGTATAATATATATATTGAACAAATAAACATGTATGGATCAATGGAGGAAGAATGGGTGGATGAATGGAAATGGATGGATGATGGATGGGTGGGTGGATGGATAGATATGGATGTATGGAAGGATGAATATAGATGGATATAGGTGGATGAATGGATATGGATGAATTGAGATGGATGGATGAATGGATGGATGGAGATGGATGGGTGAATGGAGATGGATGGATGGATGGATGGATGGATAGATATGGATAGATGAATGGATGGAAGTATGGATATGGATGGATTGGTGGGTGGATGGGTATAGATGGATGGATATGAATGGATGGATAGATGGTTGATATGGATGGATGGATGCATGGATGATGGGTGGAAGGATATGGATGGATGGATATAAGTATATGAATAGGGATGGATGGATATGGATGGATGATGGGTGGAAGGATATGGATGGATGGAAGGAAGAGGAGGATGAGTCCTACTCTCTATAAGTGCTTTCTCTGAGAGCCTCAGTATACCTAAATATTTTCACACTCCCCCACCCCTTATCATGAATCAGTGTGGAGCATCCGAAGTGGGTCCTCATTCCCTGTGGCCCCTGGAGAGGGTAGCCCCTCCCTGCCGGAGAGAGCCAGCATCCGACTGGCTCGGGGCAGGACTGCTCCTGCCGCTGTGTAGGTTGAGTTGGGAAGTAGGTTGGTGAAGGGAGAGTTTGCCTCATCGTGTATTCCCCCTCGGCCTTCTTATCAGGGACCCAGTTCCCAAAGCCTCGGGGGTTTGCCTGCTCCATCTGCCTGGGAACGTGGCCCAGAGTTTTCTCCTTAAAGAAATCGAACATCTCATTTTCCCCACCGTCGTCTACCTTGACGAGCATCTGTAGCTCTCCATGCTGATTCTATGTAGCTGTTGTCTGTGGACTTCAGTTGCTTGTTCACTTCTTCCTTCCCCAACTAGATGCATCTAGAAGGCAGGGGCTGTCTTGCTCGCTGTTGAACACTGGCCCCCAGCACAGAGATTAGAACACTGGGCATTCAGAAAGGTTTTTAAAGTTCAGTGTTGAATGAGCGTGGCGTGTGCATCAGAGGTTTCCTTGGGGTTGGCTGCCTTTCCCGGTAAGCCTGCCCAGTTTCTCCAGAGCTTGTGTGCACACCGGTTTACATCCCCGGGGACATCAGAACGAAATCTCAGCAACAGGCAGCAAGAAAGCCCTCCCCCTCGAGTCCATAGGAAGTCGGTCCTTCTGGTCCTCCCAATGAAGGAAGAAACTAATTGAATGTGAGCTCGTTACGTCTCTGAAGCATAATTTCCCCAATTATGATGAACTTCTCAGGATGTGGTCATGCCAGGAAATGTTTCAATCTGTCAGTGGCTAGGGTGAGCCAAGAGCAGGGGCATTGGGCACCCAGGGGCAGGGCCTTGTTCTGGTGGATCACCTGCTCTGCTGTTCTGTTGAGCCCTGGAGCACCTTGCCTGGTTTCTCAGCTGATTAGTTGGGTGAGCTGGGGCTCGTTACTTAGACTGTGTAAGCCTCAGTTTCCTCATCTGTAAAGTGGAGATAATTGTCTCCTTTTCAGAGTTATTGTGCAGACGAATAAGTAAGTATATTTGGAGCACTTAGCATAGTGGTTGGCACTTAGTAAATGCCGATACATCTTTTTTTTTAAAAAAAAAACACTATATTTTCATTGATTTCAGAGAGGAAGGGAGATGGAGAGAGAGAGAGAAACATCAGTGATGAAAGAGAATCATTGGTCTGCTGCCTCCTGCACGCCCCACACTGGGTATCAAGCCCGCAATCCCGGGCATGTGCCCTTGACCAGGATTTGAATCCGGGACCCTTCAGTTTGCAGGCCAACACTCTACCCACTGAGTCAAACCAGCCAGGGCCCCGATACATCTTTTTTTTTTTTTTTAAATATATTTTATTGATTTTTTACAGAGAGGAAGGGAGAGAGACAGAGAGTTAGAAACATCGATGAGAGAGAAACATTGATCAGCTGCCTCCTGCACACCCCCCACTAGGGATGTGCCTGCAACCCAGGTACATGACCTTGACCAGAATCGAACCTGGGACCCTTCAGTCCGCAGGCCAACGCTCCATCCACTGAGCCAAACTGGTTTCGGCCTGATACATCTTGATTATTATCTGACATCAAGGGAAATGTGGTGTAGGACACATGAGGACTTTGGGGTTGGTGTAGGTCAGTGAACTTGGGTATTATGGTTTTAGATCCTTCTTACTCCTCCCCAGTTGATTATCTTTTCCACATGACCTTCTGTGTACTTCCTTGTTCATGTATAATTTAAACAAATGGAATCACACCGCACATCATGTTTGCAAACGTGTCCCTTTCCTTCATAGGGTCCTGAACTCTTTCCTATTCGGTGGCCGGGTGGCACTTCATCGCACAAACTGGCCACGGTACTGCTTTTCGCTTTATTGAGGTAGCACTGGCTCACACTGAGCTGCACCCGTGACCGGGATATTTTTCACTAATGACTTCTTGGGCACTCAAGTTGGGCTCTGTATTTGGAGTCATTGGTTATTTTTATCAGGGAAAGAGATACACCATCTAGAAAGAACAAGTGTTCATAAGAGGCTTATGCAGGAAGGAAAGAAAAAGCAGCCCCCCCCCCACCCATGGTCCCATCCTCTTCTCTAGAAGTACCCATTTGTCCGTTTCCTGAGAAAAATTTCCCCACATTTCTAAGTAAGTTCATTCTGCAATCCCTTGATTTGGAAACGGGTGCCCTTCGGCTCTGGCGAGTGCTGCGTTATGTCCCTTTAATAGTCTCCCCCGCGGACCCGCTGTTCTCTCTTTATTAGGCTTATTAGTTGGCTCCTGGACTTCCTGGACCGAGCCTCTCATTTTCCTCCCTTTTCGCTTGTTATTTCGTAATCTCTCTGCCGTTTAGTTCTGCCTGGTGGGAAATTGCATCGCCTTGAACGCCATAAAAAGAGCCAGTGTTTCTTTTTTTCTTGTTTTCACGGTTTCAGTCTTTGAAAAGTCTTGTTTTCCCTGTTTTTTCCCCCCTGCAGCATTCTGGCCTTTTTCCTAGATTTATTCCATGCATTCCTCCTCCTCGCACATTAATAACTGTTTTTGTTTTTGTTTTCCCTCTTTATAAGTGTTCCCTCCCTGAATTCCTGGGGTTCCTTCCGAAACGCTTCATTTTTCCTGTTTGGTTATTTTCTCTGTTAGCATTTGCTCTAATAATAGTGAGAAGCTAGACACGTTTAGTATCTGGCATTTATAGAGTCTTCAGGCCAGTTTTTGTGCTCAGTATGTTATATGCACTATTGCACCTCGTCCTTGTAGGGACTCTAGGTGGGCACCACCTTGGGAAGGTCAGAAGGTCAGGAGCAGGGACTCAAGAGCCAGCCTGGCTGGGATTGGCTCTTGGCTCTGCCGCTTACTAACTGTATGGCTTAGTGAGTTACCTAACCGCTCCGTGCCTCCGTTTCCCCGTAAGTGAAGTAGGGGTAACACACCTGACCCTTCATGTTAGGAGAGTTAAGAAAATTCTGCCACATGGCCAGTCTCTATGTAAAGGTTATTATTGTTATTAACTTCAATTTCACGTATGAGTGCCACCGTTTCTATCATTATTTCCGTTTTCCTTATGAAGCAATAGCCGCCGTGGAGAGAGGGTTCTCTCACCCAGGGTCTCCCGCTGGGAGCCTGAAGTGGGGGAGCTTAGATCTGATGCCTTCTGCCCACTGTGATGTATCACCACTGAGCCACGCTGGCCGGGCTGTAGTCTCTTGTTGAGATTCTGTCCCATCACTCTGCCCTCCTGCCCTCCATCTCCCAAGGATCACTGCCACCACATGGACGGGCGTCTCCTGCGTCCCTCAGGTGAGTGAGGACAGAAAGCACGTTGCCAACCCCTGTTTTCACAAAGGCGAAAATGAAACATGATTTTTATCTGGAATAAGGCGTGACGTTTTCCTTCTCCTTGCCCAGGGAGCTCCTGAGCAGAGAGAGTCACAGAGCGAGCGGTTGGCTGGTTTGTCACCTCTCCGGAGGGAGAGCAGCGAAGCGGGGTAAACGCTGCCCTTATGAGGTGTTTGAGTTTCTTCTCAATGGGCTCACTCTTCTCTCCTCCTCCACATGTTAGCAGGGGCTGTTTCATTAGCAGCCAGATCCGGGACAGATTGAATCAGCATGAGTGGGTGGCGGTGCTGGGTGGGGAGGGCTTGACCAGCTGGTGCCGTTGTCTGTCAACAGGCCGAAGTTGAGGGGGTGCTGATGGATTGGTGGCTGGGTGCCACGGAGAGGTTGCTCTGGGCAATGTCATGTTCTCACTCTCTTGGTGACCAGCTGTGAAAAGGGTGCCTCCCCCCTCCCCTTTTTTTTAAAAAAAATCTACATGGAGTTAATGGTTTTGGCATCTAGCTAGCGTGAACCTACCTTGAAAGGACTGAAGTCATTGTAATTAGTATACTGCCCCTCTCCGTCATTCACATAGCGGGTCTGTGGAAGAGGAATGGCGAGCTCCAACGAAGAGTCTAAATGGCATTTGACTTTGGAGCGCTGGCTGGGTTCTTATCTTCGGTGTAGCTACCGTTACTGCCAATGGGTGCTCCAGTCCAGGTGGGCACCTCACACACCAGAGCCGCTGAGTAGCTGTTTCCTGAGTTGAGTTGCACTGGGAAAGGGAAGTCGGGGCTGGAGCTGGACTGGACTTGATGGCTGACTCGTTTTTTAGCCCCTTTCCTCGGTTTTCCCAGAGGGAGTTAGAATTCGCTTGTTGGTCAGGATACGTCTGAAGCCGGGATATGTCTTGGGTGATGGTCCTTTCTTTAGGGAACTTAGGGCAGTCGGGGGCCTCACCAGCAAAGACCTGTGGCCACTGACAGTGGCTGCGGAGGTCCTTTTGCACAGGATTTCCATGCTTGTCTAACACCGCAGACACCCAGCCCTTAAGAATGGCCTGACCCTCGGCTCCTTTCCTTCCGGACCACGTGCGGCTGTCAAGAGCTCTTCCCCCTGTTTTCTCTCATGTTCCTTTTTTCACAGCGTTCCCATCTCCTTATGTGGAATGACCATGGCCCTTCTCATCTGTGGTTTCTGGTGCCTTCTCTGTTGGTCATATCACACATCTCTATAGTCTCTCTTACCATGGTGTGCAGCCAGGCCCGCAGAGGTGGGAGCCAGATCAGCTTCTGTATCCCTTTTCCTCCCCCTCCGCCCCCTAGAATCCAGCATCATGTTGATCGCGCAGTCGTCACAAATTCGCTTCCTATTAATTGACTTTAACAAATTAATTTTGTATCTGATTTGGAGGCCAAATTAGATACATTACCTGGCTTCTGTACTCGTCGGAGTATTTATTGCCTTGATTTATATGGATTGCAAGTTTGTGCCTCCTCCTTAATTACACAGTGGCCTTGGGGGTAGAGTCCGTGTTCATTTGCTTCAACAAACATTGACGGAGGACCCGCCCGAGCAGCCTCGAGTTGGGTGCTGTTGATTTGAACTCTGTGTTCCTGTCTCTGTAGACTTGCATGCACCTTGTCCGTAGAGACAGTGTCATTGAGTCACGGATACCAATGCTCAGTGCGTTGCTAGTGATCAGAGCGCAATGCTTTTCTCTCCCCGTTTGATTAAGAGGGAAATTTTGTTTTGTGGCTTGGATTTTCTTCTACTTTTACCTGTCATTACTGTCATAAAAGAAATGCTTAACTGCCCCCATCGTGCCCGAACATTAGGATGTATTCCTTAAGGAACTCTTCACCAATTCATTTATGTTTGCAGAGCTGAAATCGCCCCAGAATGAGCACTTACGCAGAAATGAGAAGGTTTGCGTGCCGTAGGCTAGGGAGTTAGCTGATCGTCTCTGATTATTCTGTGCTGGTACCTCTGACACCAGAGGGAAATTAATAGCATTTTGAAGTATGGATCCCTGTGGTATTTTGCACGGTATTTTGAGAAAAAGGAGCATCTGAGTTTTGCTAGGTTTGGGGAATTACCGAAGGGAAATGGGGGATTTTCTCTCAGAGCTTTCAAATATCTGCTGATTTTAAGTGTCTCCTCCAGTCCCTTTCAGTATTCCGGTGTCACGGCTGCGATTTAGGCAGTTTTAACAAAAACACACCATTCGGTGAGGGCTTGTGCTGGGGGGCGGGAGCGGGCTGGGAGAGGTCAATGGGGGAAAAAGGAGACGTATCATACTTTCAACAATACAGAATTAAAAGAACAACTACAAACAAACAAAAAACTAAAAACACACCGTTCAGGTGGGTGTCTCACTATCAGGCAGAAACATTTCTGGAAATTGCGCTCTTGTACGTGGCAGCGTTTCTCCCTTGGGATTCTCACTGTGAAATCAGCATCTTGTAACCATTTAAAAGTTCTTTTACAGCCCTAGCTGGTTTGGCTCAGTGGATAGAGCGTTGGCCTGCGGACTGAAGGGTCTCAGGTTCGATTCTGGTCAAGGGCACAGGCCCGGGTTGCGGGCTCGATCCCAGTGCTTGGGCGTGCAGGAGGCAGCCAATCAACGATTCTCTCTCATCATTGATGTTTCTATCTCCCTCTCCCTCTTTCTCTGAAATCAATAAAAATACGTATTTAAAAAAATTATATTACAAATTTCCTGATAATATTTACTTCTCTATATTTGTCTATTTTCAAATGATAGTATCCGTTTATTTAACACTCCCCCCCCCCAATCCCTTCCCACCCAAAGATGTGCTTGTGTAGTTTAAAAAGTCAGGTAGTTCTGCCGGGTTTATAACAGAAGCCAGAGTCTGCTGACCTTCCCCACCCGATTCCGGCCTCTCAGGATAAACACGAGCAGCCGCTTCTAACCGTTTCTTTCGCGTTTGGTCCTCACAAGTCTCCACTGTAGGCACCACTGTGCCACCTGGCGACTTTTTCAGCTGCAGACATTTCTGATGTCCTGACGTGTCACAGCATGGGTCAGCCTCGAAAGCGTCGCACTCCGCGGAATGATCCGGACACAAAGGGGTGGATACTGTATGATTCCACTTACACGAACTCGCGACAGAGAGTAGCTTAGAGGTTCCCGGGAGCTGGGGGGAGGGGAGGATGGGGCGCCCTTGCTTAACGTTTCCTGGGTTTCTGTTTAGGGTGGTGATGAGAAAGGTTTGGAAATAGTGATGTTTGTACAACACTCTGAATGTAATTAATGCCACTGAACTGTAGGCTTCAAAATGGCAAATGGTATGTGATATATGTGTGTGTGTATATATCCATAGTACATAATCAAGTTAATTAATAAGTAAAACAGCTTACATGACTAAGACTGTAAATATTATCCCTTTGTTTCTTGTGCAGTTGTCGTGTTTTTCTGAGTTAGTAAAGGTGTCTCTTGCTTTCCCCACTTTCACGGGACCCCTGTCGCCAGTCCCCCACCCGGAAGTGCGGGTTCCTGTCCCACACGGGGACCTCTCAGGGCTCTGCCATTCGCTCTCCCTAGGAGCCCTCCAGCCCCTTCCCGTCCCCCTGGGCTCCTGCTCTCCCGGTCTGTGACCTGCTGCTCCCGGCATCCTCTCTCACCACCACCCCGCGCCCCCCCTCCCCGGGGGTTCCCTCCCTTCCTCTCCCCTGTCCTCCACTTGTTTTATTCCCTTTTACCTGTGAAAACACATCCTTGAGTCTCGTTCTGAGAGAGGTACCTGAGAGGTGGTCTCCAGCCAGCTTCCCCGGAAGCAGGGCTTGATGTGGGGGTTCCTGTGCAAGGAATTTGGGGAAGACAGGCTTTGGTAGAAGTAGCGGGGCAGAGGGGGGGGTGGTGGTGAGGGATGGATGGGGCTGGGGCAGGGGCTGGGCTGAGATGTGAGAGCATGGGGGTCACTCCCATGCAGCACAGAGACATGCATGGTCTCCTGTTTTCGGTGCGGTGCCCGTACTCCTAGCTGGGATGCGGGGGTTCTGTGGGAGAGGGGGCATCCCTGAATGTCTGGTGGGGCAGTCACATTGATAGGATCGAATGTGGGAAGGGATTGGAGGCTGAGATGAGTGCGTGTCCTTACCCGGATCCTGGTTTTAGATTTGCTGATGGGAGGGATGTAAGAGAGAGGGAGCAGAGCACAGGTGGTCTTGGGTGGGGAGTTTGCCATGAATGGCAGCTACCAATGGGGTTCTGAAGCTAGTGAGACGACAGCCTGGGAAAGGGACGGAGCAGGCCGCGGCCTGGAGAACGAGCCCACGGGCTCCCTTCCCTGGTCTTGGGGAGCTGAACGGCTAAGACCTGTTCATTCCTTTCGGGAGTTCCTGACGCATCGGCAGTTTTCTGGGAGTGGCACTGAGGCTCCTGCGTGTGGATGAGGCTGGCAGGAGGGAAGTCACTTTCTGTAGGGATCTGTCCTTCATTGTCACTCTTGTGACACTTGGCTCTGTCACTCCGAGTGTTTTTTGGGAGGTGGATGATGCAGATGTCTCTTTTCAAGACAAGGCGTAATTAAGTCACTTTCAGAAACCCATTCAACGCTTTGCACGTCGGTGTTGACTGTCATGTGTCCCGAGGGGTAGTGGGAGTGCTGTAGCCGAGATGTCGCTGCGCCTATAGGAGTAGATGGCTGGGTGCGTGTTGAATTTGCTCAACGCCGGAGACTCCTTTGTTGAGTTGCCCCTCACTGAGATTTGGCTCCAGCCAAATTCCCTCTTCCCTCGTGTCCGTCCCCTCATTGAGGTGATCATGCTCCTTGCTTGCTGAGCTCCCTGAACCGGCCACTTACTGGCTCTGTGAGCTGGGGCAGATTATCTTACTACCTCGGGATTCAGTTTCTTTATCTACCAATAGCTAGAGGAAACAGCATCTGCCTCTCAGGGTTTTTGTGACGATAAAGGAAGATATCCAATGTGAAGCCTGCTCTCTGGAAATAGTAGGTGATCAGTAAATGTCCGTTCGTTCCTGCCCGGCCTGTGTGGCTCACGGTTTGATTCCCGGTCAGGGCTCATGTCCGGATTTCGGGCTCGATCCCCAGTAGGGGGCGTGCGGGAGGCGGCCAATCAATGATTCTCTCTCATCATTGATGTTTCTATCTCTCTCTCCCTCTTCTTACCTCTCTGAAGTCAGTAAAAATGTTCATTCCCTTCTTCCTTTTCAGCGATAGGGAGATTGATGGGACTACGCTGGCATCGACTCACTGGTTGTCCCCAGATGTTTCAAAGGCCATCACCTCTCACAGAGGAAAGACCCATCATTCTCTGGTGCTCCCGAGAGCAGGCCTAGAGCTAGTGGGTAGCCATGGAAGGGAGAGAGCTTTCCACGGAACATAAGGAAGACTGCGCACGCAGTATGTTTACAAGCATCTGTGCCCTCTAGTCTCTAGATACCCCCCTTATGACAACCAAAGGTGTCTCCAGACATTGCCCAATGCCACCTGGAGGGGCAAAATGGCCCTTGGTTGAGAATCATTGAAATAGAGGTTAGACGGCAGCAAACCACCCTCGGTCCTTCCAAGGCCCGTGCCATTTCTGCCCCAAATTGAGTTCTTCCAGCACCAGTTCCAGGAGTTCTGGAGGTGGCTTTTGGTTTGGGATGGGGCCTGCCATGGAGGAGGAAAGGCCTAACCCATGGGGCATCGCAGGGTTGAGTTGGGGCCGTGGAGAGCAAGCGAAGCCGCACTCGGGAGGTGTCTGGCTGGTCTAACGGTCTGCTGCTCATTGGTTCTGCAGGTCATGTTGGCAGCCTCCTACTGGTCCCTCCTGGCCCCCGCGGTTGAGATGGCCACGTCCTCCGGGCACTTCGGGGCCTTTGCCTTCCTCCCCGTGGCCGTGGGCTTCACCCTCGGTGCTGCGTTCGTCTACCTGGCCGACGCCCTGATGCCTCAGCTGGTGAGTACCGCCCCGGAAATGTGACGTCCCCGTCAAGGCCTCTGCTCCGGGGCCAGTGATTCCGGAATAGACACTGCAGGCCGTTTAGGGCTTTAATGTGGAGGAATTGGATCTGACGTTTCCCCTAAAAGGAAATAAGCTCTTGGTAATATGACTAATCATCGCCTTGGTTACGTTTTGCTAAGTTCGGATTTCAAATGTCAGACTTCGTTATAAATACAGAGAGCAGCTGACAATCCACCGTGCGGCACGGTCTGCATGAGCGGGCCTACAAACGGGGAGAAGTGAGTGACCAGGATCAGGGTCCCGACCCTTCAGGGGCTTATGATGTCACCGGGGAGATGACAACACACCCGACCATAGCGTCAGACCAGGGACAAAGCATCGCGTCCACAGGGCTTATGAACAGGAGGACGAGGTGGGGAGGCTGGGCAGCCGGGCTCTGCGGGGAGCTCACTTCTGCCGATCACTGGTGGTGTGCGCCTTAGCTCCATTTCTCCTTCCTATCACTCGAGGCTAACTCCCTTTAGTGGCTGCAAAGTCACAATTTAAAAATCTGATAACGTACTGTAATAGGGCTGGTGGGTTGGATTTGGGGAATGAGTGTGTATAAAGAAGCACAGTAACGCCCGGCCAGGGTGGCTCAGTGGTTGAGCGTTGACCTATGAACCAGGAGGTCACGGTTCGATTCCCGCTCAGGGCACATGCCTGGGTTGCAGGCTCGACCCCCCCCCGTGTGGGGCGTGCAGAAGGCAGCTGATCAGTGATTCTGTGTCATCACTGGTGTTTCTCTCTCTCTCTCCCTCTCTGTTCCTCTCTCTGAAATCAATAAAAATATATTGGAAAAAAAGGAAAAAAGGAGAAGCAGAGTTACAACCACAGCCTGAAGTCCGGCTGGGATCCCCAAAGAGAGAGTCGAGGCTAGCCCATGAGATTATGACAAAGGCCATTGGCTAGAGTGGGGTTGTCATGCGCCGCCGTAGGTTGACAGGAACGAGCACCCAGTGCGTGGAGTTGGGTGGGTGAGAGGAAGTGAGTCGGCCTCTGTGTTGCTTCCCTCGGAGAAGTGAGCCTGCTGGGTCCAGCAGGGCAGAGGGGAGGCTGGAGCCCTTGCCCTGGGCCACTCACAGGTCCCACTGCCTGTCAGGGCCGCCCACCCTGGATATCTGTAGATTCAGGCCCTGACAGCAGCAGGACTCTTGGGCGGGCAGGAAGGACGTGGTTAACAGGGGGCTCTGTCCTCTGACTCCCCCACTGCCCTTCACCGAGCCTTTCAGGTTCATTTGTCCCCCTTTTGGGGCCGAAGCGAAATATTTGCTCACGAAAAGGGTTTTTACTCATCACCGCCTGTCCGGTGGAAGCCCCTGTGGCTTCGTTAACCACGGATGCGTCCAACGTCTCTCTGGACTGGGGACTGGCTTTTATTTATTTATCGGGGAAGAAAGCAGAGGCGGCTCCCGCAGTAACAGTTAATGGGAAATGAGCTGGCAGGGATTTGCAGCGGCTTTGCCAAATGGAGTCTTTATGAAAGGGGGGAGTGAGGGTGGGCAGGGAGCTTGCACCCTGCTTGGCCTGGGAAGCGGCTGGCAAGAGGCCGGGGGGGTGGGGGGCGCGGGGGTGAGGCCTGGGCCAGCCCGAGCCCAGTGTCCCTCCCTAAGGACGACCCGAGGGAGAAACAGAATGGACGCCAAACAGCTATTGATGTTGACATTTTGATGAAAAATATGTCAAAGATGTTGACATTTTGATGATCTTTGCAGTTTTGCTTCTCTGTGAAGTTGAGGATTGTGGTAGGCGGGGAGCCTTCACCTTCAGTTTAAAGGAGGGACTCTCTTCTGGTGGGTGGGGTGGGGAAGGAGGGCAGGGTATACTTCCCCAAGGCCTCTCCTCCTTCCTGTTAGTCATCGGATTAGTATTACATCAGTACAATGCAAACATCTCACTACCACGTAAAACATTTCTGTGAAAGTGCCTTCCTGTTACAGACTGTGTCCCTCCAAAATTCATGTTGAAGCTCACCCCCAGTGTGACGGTACTGGGAGGTGGGGCCCTCTTGCAGGTGGTCAGGCTGTGAGGGTGGAGTCCCCATGAGTGGGATTCGTGCCCTTGACAAGAGCCCCCGAGAGCTTGCTTCCGCCGTGTGAGGACACAGCAGGAAGACACGGTCAGTGAGCCAGGAAGGAGGCCCTCATCAGGCACCGCATCTGGCAGAGTTTGACCTTGGACTTGGTCTGCAGATCCGTGAGACACACATTTCTGTGGTTTGTACGCCACCCAGCCTGGGGTCACTTGTTGTGACCGTCGTCATGGTCTGAGACACTCTCCTGTTCCCGTTCTCTCCCCAGCCAACCGTTGTCATTGGTTTAGTGGGCATTCTTCCAGACTTTTTCTCTTTCTTGGAGAAAACGAATGATGTGCCTTTTAGATCTTGAAACGTAACCCCTTCCCCCGTTGGCCTGTATTGTGCAGTACGCTTCACATCAACTCAGCAGTACACGCCCTGCCTCGCGGCGCTCTCTCTTCCACGGATTTGTGTGTGTGCACACATTGATGCGTATCGCATCGGGCTGGGCCTTCTCAGTGTGTTGTTCCCGAATTTGAAACCATCTTCAGCTGCTGCTGTTTTCATACCTGCACAGCCCCGGCCATCTCGGGTCATCTGCCAGGCTTTTCCCCATCGTCGCGCGGTTAGATGGCTCCGGGCTTGTCCGTGTGTGTCTATGTGCATTTGGAAATGGAATCCTGTTCTCTATTTTCGGAAAACCAGATGGCAGCACACGGTCTGCGCTGTCGCTCCGTGCTCTCCTCAGCGTGCTCTGCGTCTTCGCCGTCTGCTCCTGGGAGATGTGTTCTCCTCAGCCCCTCCCTCTCCTGGGATCTGTCATGTCGGGGAGGCTGCCCAGGTCTGCGGGGGGCCGGGAAGGGAGTGGGCGTCGGGGACTCTGTCTGAGGCTCTCCTCGGAGAGAGCCTGGCTGGTAGTCCTGTCCAGATTGGCTCCAGGGGACGTTAGCAGGTGGTAGGGATACTGCTTCCTCCTCAGCTCCCCCCCTCGTGTATCTGCAGGAAAAATATCTGTGGCTGTGCAGCCAGTGATACAGAGCATCTGAGAGCGCCTGCTGTTGGTGATGTGGCTTCCTGGGGTACCCTCAGTGGGTCGGGCATGGGCACATGCACATGCACACACACATGCTCACACACACACTGCCATTTCATATAGGCTGGCCTGCTGAGGGGGGCTCTCCACGCACTGAACAGTTCTTGTTACTGTACTAACGTGGCAGGGACGCGTAAAGGCAGATAGGCATGGTGGGCACCTCCAGGGCTTAGGTTCCCCTCTCCACATTTGGACCATAGAGTTGTGACTGGATACTTGTCCCCTCTTGCCCTCTGCTGAGCCAGGAAATGTGTTCCTGAGAAGCGTACTGTGGCGATACACTACACCGGTGGGTGGTTGGCGGAGATGACTGACGAGGCTGGATGGCTAAAAGGATTGGGTGTGCGTTGGGCCTTAACTCTTTCCTCCCAAGGGCGGTGGGATGGCCGTGTCTGTCGGACTCATAGATCTCCCTAGCTGGGTGCCTGGTGCGGTGCTGCCCACAGAGCAGATGCTGGCCATGCCTGTCGTCGATCTCCTCTCGGGTGGCGGTGGCAGTGGCGGTGGCGAGAGTGTTGATGGCAGGTCTCGAGGCCGGGGAACCAACGTCCCAGGGCACTTAGAGTTCTGGTATCAGAGAAGGAAAGAGAAGTGACGTTTGGGGACGGAGTAGTCTGGCCAATTCTTAAGAGAGGAAGGAGTTGGATTCAAGTCACTGGAAAACGGAAACATTATTCTCTCTCACCTAGAGCCCTGGGGACAATGACAGGAGGCACAGCAATGACCGTAGTAGATGCCCCTCCCTCTGAAGATGCTCTGAGCAAGGCTATATCTGCGGTCCCGTTTGCTGTTCTGTATCTTAGGGCTGGTGGGGGTGGCGGCGGGGGGGAGGGAGAGGGAGCAGGGATTCTTATCCCTGTATCTCCGAAGCACACTGTCTCCAGAATCACAGCCCATCCTCTTTGGACCCTCCATATATGTATATATACACACTAGAGGCCTGATCCACGACATTTGTGCAAGGGGCTCAGCTCTCACAGCTGCGGCTTCATCCGGAAGGTCGTCTGGAAGGTCGTTCAGCTATCTGGCCTAATTAGCATATTATACTTTTATTATTATAGATGTTATATATATACTAGTAGCCCTGCGCACGAATCTGTGCGCCCGTAGCTTGCCAGTAGCTTGCTGCCGCCCTCCAGTAGCTCTCCGCTGCCCACTTGTAGCTCCCTGCCCCACCCTCCTGCCGATCCGTGATTTGGTCGTTATGCGGTCGGTCGTTACGCTTCATGGCATAACGACTATTTGCATATTACATCTTTATTATATAGTATATATGTGTATGTGTGTATATATATGAGAGGAAGGGAGAGGGGGAGAGAGAGAGAGGAGCGAGAAACATCAATGATGAGAGAGAATCATTGATTGGCTGCCTCCTGCACGCCCCCTACTGGGGATGGAGCCCACAACCTGGGCCTGTGCCCTGACCGGGAATGGAACTGAGCCGTGCCAGCTGGGCAAACGAGACCCTCTTTTTGAAAGCTCCCTACAGCTTCTAAGCTGAAAGTGCTTTACACACGTGAGTTATTATCCGGACACAGCTCCTTGCCTTTGCAGTCGACCACGTTTTGGGCGCCACAGACACGAGGCGCAGATAATTAAACCTGCAGGCAGAGAACAGGAAAAGCTTGATCTGAAGTCTGATTGTGTTGTATGGTTTTTTATGCTTTATTTGCTTTCTTAATTATGTTTGCCTATGAAGCTAGAGACGCATACTGCCATTGAGAAGGAGCATTTTCAGAGCAAGGCCATTGGGAAGTGTGTTAGGTAGGGACGGGGGTTGGGGGGCGTGGGTGGGTGAGTAGGGAGGAGCTGGGAGGTCGCCTTTGGGGCTTTAGAGAGAGATTGACGCCTGGACCTCACTCTGGAGGTTCTGATTCATTGTGTCCAAGGTGAGGCCTGGGTTTCTAAACAAAACATCCCCACAAAGGCGCTGCTGTCCACCAGCCAAGGTTGCTGGACTGCCCACTGCAGGCTACTTATAACTCGCTTTTGTTCAGGGGGTGGTGTGTGTTGTTTGTTTGTTTGGGTGGTTGCTGGTTTTTTTTTTTAATGATTCACAGCAATTCAAGTGTCCTTTTCTTTCCCTTGGAAGCCAAAGCCTTATTATTGCAAAAGACTCAAAAGGGAAAGAAGGCCTCCCTGCTCGTGCCAAGGGGATCGGCTCAAGATGAGAAGGGGGAAGGAGCTGCTTCTGTGGGTCGCAGACTTGGGACACACCAGCATCACCCGGGAGACTTAAAGAACGCAGGTGCCTGGGGATTCCGGTGCTCACCAAGGCGAGAGCCTCGCAGGACGGCCCGAAAGGCGGACCGGGTGTGGGAGGAGCGGGAGGCTGTATCTGAAGGACCCATCCTCAGAGGGGCTCCAGATGCCTCTGGGCACCTTTTCACGGCCTCCCTCCTCTTACTCTCCTGACAGCCTTGGAACAGCCCGTGGCCCGCTCCGTCTGACACCCCAATCCTGACTCTGCTCACCCCTCCCGATTCTGCTCGGAGCTGTTTGCATCTCAGGTTGCCATATGGTAGGGTGAGGGGCTGCGGGGAGTCCCAGGAGACTGGCTCATGGATGAGGCCCAAAGTTCCTCTGAGTCAGCGGCCGACGTGGTTCAGGGCTAGACCGTGGGTCCAGGAAGCAGTTCTCCAGCACCAGCCGCATGTCCCACAATCCAAGACACTCTCTACCTAGAGTCAGCGTCACACCCCACGGGCCAAGGGTCCTGTCCTACAAGACAGCCTCCCTCCTTCAGCTCCAGTCTCAAGGCCAGGCTGGCCCTGTGCTTCTGACCTACTAGCTGTCAGAGGTTCCCACGCCCTCCGCCCTCTGCCTTTGGGCTTGATTAATTCGCCACAGTGGCTCACAGAACTCCCGGGCAACAGCCTGCTCACTGGCTACCGGTTTATTATAAAAGGCTACGACTGAGGAACAGCCAGATGGAAGGGACGCCTGGGGCAGATGTGGGGAACGGGCTCAGAGCTCCCACACCCTCTCCCAGGGCACCTCTCTCCCCAAATCGCCCTTTGCTCACCAGCCCGGAAGCTGTCCGAACCCCGCACTTTTGGGATTTGTGGAAGCTTCATGACCTTGGTGATTGACCCCCCTCCCAGGTGGGTGGGGCTGAACTTGCCAACCCTCTAATTGCATGGTTTGTTCCCTGGCAGCCTGCCCCCATCCTTAAGGTGTTACCCAAAGGTCACCTCCTTAGGTAAGCTCCGGTGTGGTGAAGGGGGTTTGTTAGGAGTATCGAGACACCTTTGTGGCTCTTGTCACTTGGGACATTTCAGGGGTTTGAAGAGCTCTGGGCCAGATGCCCAGCCTCCAGAAACAGTGAGAAATGGATTTCTGTCGTCCCCCCGACTGTGGGGTGTTTTGTTACAGCATCCTGAGCTCAGACTGCGGTGAAATCTATAGCTATTGCCCCAAATCTTGGGAGACTCGGTCCTTCATTGGTCCTGGCATTGCCTGTCCAGGACTCAACCCCAGGACATCACTGGGGAGTGTCCTCACACCCCTCTTCCAATGCGGGGTCAGATGGTATTCCCTGCCTTCTTCTGGGTCTGCCTTCTCTAAAACGGGTCAGCTCCCCCGCCCCCCCTCCTTGCCTGTGACCCTCCGGTTCTGTGTAAGGGGTCTGCGTTTCCATCTGTTCCCACCCAGGACTCCACTCCATGGGGCCAGTCAGACCTGTCTAAGTTATTGGAAAACGACCCCCCAATTGCTAGTGTCACGATTCCAAGCCCATCCAGTTGGGGCGATCTTTGTTGATAATTTTGCCTCAAGGTGACCTTCCATCACGAGCTTGGAAAATTGGAAATTAGTAGAACATTCCAACAACGGGGACCCATCGATTAGGGATCTGGGCTCCGGAGGCCCCAGCGTGTGCTCCAGCGTTGGTGTGTGTGGCTGAGGTCCCAGGGCCTGGAACCCCTGCATGGTACTTTGTATGGGGAGAGGGTCTTTGCAGATGTGATGCAGTTGAGGGCCGTGAGATGAGGAGATCAAGCTGTGTTGCCCGGGCGCAGCCTAAATGTGATGACCAGTGTCGTGACTATGGAGGCAGAGGTTGGGGCCCCGAATTGGGAGCCTGCAGAAGGTGGAGGAGGCGGGGAGTGCAGCCCTGCCAGACCTTGATTTGGCCCGGTGCCTACGCTGATTCTGGACTTCTGGCCTCCGGAACTGTGAGGTTGGATTTCTGTTGCTCTAAGCCATTTGCTGAGCAGCCACAGGAAACGGAGTACAATTTGCATCTTCATTCCTCTGGCCACCCAGGGGAGCTGGCGTGGCTCTGGGCCACGGCGGGGCTTGGCCAGGGAGAGCCCTTCCTCCCACTGACCACCTCCCCGCCCGTGGTTAATGTCTGTTGCCCATCTGGAAGCTCAGCACAGGTCAGCGACGTTTGCATCCATTCCCTGTGCTGTCCTTGGATTCGGTGATTTTAAGAATCTGCCTCAAGTGTGGTAAACGGCTGGCCAGCCTTCATTACCTTTGAGTGCGAGGCACACGGGCTTGGATGTGGTTATTCTCCGGCCTGTACTTTTCTGTATCTCTGACAGTTCTTTAAGGAAGGCGTCTGAAAAGCTACGTATGGATCGAGATGTCAATAACAAAAATAAATGACATCAGAGTGAAGGGAAAAAAATTGTATTTGACCCTGGAACAGTGGACTTCATGTTTTCACGTAATGGGAACCAAAACATCTCTTCCACATTTTGGAGTAATCGCCTCTAGCTTTGGCTCGTCATATAACTTAAAGTGCTTTAAAGTTTACACACAGGCTATAAACAAAATGGATGAGATTTGGGGGTGTGTGTATGTGTTGGGGGAGGGGAGGATTACTACAAAATCTCCATATTAAAAGGAAGTGCCTACTTTGAATTTATTCACACCATTTATACAGGAAAGCCTCCCGTATTTTTAATTTTTTCCTGGTCATTTTGTAGAAATGTTACATTTCTAATTTTCATAACTTCTGATCATCACGTCGTCTAAACGTGGCAGTCTCTGGGCTAGTCACGGGTGGTAAGGATTTTTTCGCAGTAGCCGTTGAGGATCCTGCAATGTGCTGAATTTCAGCATTCTAGCTGTGAATCCCAACAGGAGACAAGGGCAGTGCGGGCCACCGGTTCTTATTTCGTTCCGTTACATTTGCAGCCTGATGCCCGCTTCCCGTTTGCGATGGCATGCCTTTCCCGTAATGAGAGAGAAAAGCCACTTACAGCATCGTCTGCCAACAGTCTGATAATTCGAGCAGCATTATCCATTTTTGCGCTGTGTAATTTCCATGACTTCTCATCAAAAGAGAAGATGGCTCTACCGATGAAGACAGAAGAAAATGCGGGAGAGCCTCGTACAAGAACGTTCATTTTATCCAGATGACAAGTAATGTCCCCAAATAATGAAGTTTATGATATCCGTAGGTGGAGCCCAAACGCTGGTGGGTGGACACCCTATGCAGTGGCCTGTGTTTAATTTTCAAGAGGAGGACTTACTGCTTTTTTCTAAACCAGGGGTGCTCAAACTTTTTAAACAGGGGGCCAGTTCACTGTCCCTCAGACCGTTGGAGGGCCGGACTGTAGTTTAAAATAAAAAACTACGAACAAATTCCTATGCGCACCGCGGGCCCGGGACGAGTCGGTTGCTAAGCAGGACAGGCAGCGGCACCCGGCGGGCCGGATATATGTCCTCGGCGGGCCGCATGTGGCCCGCGGGCCGTAGTTTGAGGAGCCCTGCTTTAAACGAATGCAAAACTCACCACCTCGAAGCAGTGGGATGAGAGGAACGGTCCTCACCCGGAGCCTGGCTGGGTAACACTCCGGGAGGTGAGGATGAATAACCAATTATCATCGTCCGACAGCATGCTTTCCAAGTTCCATAGTCATGTCTCAGAACAGTAGATGCCCTTTGAAAATGCTACAGAAAGGCAAAAAACAAAGACACCAGCCAGGCTTGTTGAAAGGTAATCTGTATCCCGAAGACGTGTCTTGGGCTGGTGTAAACAGAATGATTTGACACAAATGGAATATTTATGTCCTTTGCCATTATCATGTTCTAAGGCGTGATAGCCGCTCCGAGCAATTTAAGAGAAGCCCGCACCGCAGGCTCCTCGTTATCCCGGCTGTGACAATCATTTCATTGCAAGTAGGAGGACTAAACATTTAGACTCTCAATGTTTAATACAGTTCCTCATGTTGTGGTGACCGATGGTTGGAGGCTCTGCAGCAGCGGTTCTCCACCTGTGGGTCGCGACAGGTTGAGAACCGCTAGCAGGGTCGCCTAAGACCATCGGAAAACACAGATGTTTACATGACGATTCCTTAACAGTAGCAAAATGACAGTTATGAAGTAGCAACAAAAACAATGTTATGGTTGAGGGGCACCACAACGTGAGGAACTGTATTCAAGGGCCGCGGCGTTAGGAAGGTTGAGAACCACTGGTGTAGAGGAAAAGCGATACCAGAGGTAGGAAGACACTGTAAAATGCTACCAAAATCGGGCTGTGCCGAGCTCCACCCTCCAGATTCAGTGAGGATGGCCGACGGTTTTCTTTTTCTTCTGTGTTTGTTTATTATGGTAAAAAACACATAACGTAAATATGTACTACTTTAAACAATAAACAACTTAAATAAAAAAATAACAACAGGAGAAAAAGAAAAAAAAACGACCTCACATAAAATTCACCATCTTCACCCTTTTTCATCGTACAGTTCAGTAGTGTTAAGTATATCCACGCAATCTCGGGAACTTCTTCCTCTTGCAGCTCTGATATTCCATGGAGTGCCCATTCCACAACTCGGCATTCCCTCCTCCCTGGTAACAACCGTTCCCCTTCCTGTTGCTACGACCTGGTCTCCGTTAGCGATCTCCTGTGCGTGGAATCATAAAGAATTTGTCCTTTTGTGCGTGGCTTATCTCACGTAGCGCATAATGCCCTCCGGGTCCACGCGTGTTGCGGCACGTGTCAGAATTTCCTTCCTTTTCAAGGCTGAGTAATACTCATTCACTGTATGTTTGTTCCCCGTGTTCTTCATGCATCATCTGGTGGTGAGTGTTGGGGTGGGTCCACCCTCTGGCTATTGTGAGTAGCACTGCTGTGAACACCAGTGTGTAAATATCTCTTGGAGACCCTGCTTTTCATTCTCCTGAAACCCAGAAGTGGGATTGCTGGAGTATGGGGTAGTTCTCTTTTTAATTTTCTGAGGAAACTCCATTCTGTTGGCTGTATCAGTTGTACCGTTTTTACCACCCGTGCTCAGGGTTCCAGTTTTTCCACATCCTTGCCAACACTTGTTATTTTCTCCGTGTGTGTGTGTGTGTGTGTGTGTGTGTGTAGTAGAAGCCATCCTAATTGGTGTGAGATTGTGATTTTGTATTTCTCTGATGCTTAGTGAGGTTGAGCATTATTTTCCTATGCTCGTTGGCCATTTGTATATCATATTTGGAGAGATGTCTGTGCAAGTTCTTTGCCTGTTTTTTAAGAGGGTTATTTGATTGCTTAAAATTTTTATTTAATTTTTATTTTTTTGGTTGACTGACTGTTTTCCTTCCCAGGCTTTTCCATGTAATTTACTGGGGGAGAAATTTTCCCCAGTATGGCACCCCTAGCTTTAAAAGTGGAAATTAGTGGCAAAATGGGATCTTCTTTTTAAAAAGATCAACTGTTGGTAGTTAACCTTAAAGGCATTGATTTCATAAAATTAAAAAAGAGCTGTACTTGCCAAATGCACACTCAACTTTTTTAAAACAAAACCCAGGCCTGGGGTCTTCTCGGTTGTTTCAGATCTGCTCAGCTAGCAAACAACGAAGCACAGCAGAAACTAATTGCCGTCTTTGGTGTGGGTCTCTTTTTTGGTTCATGGACACTTTTGTTTATTTATTTGTATTGATTTTGAGGGCGGGGGGCGGGGGAGGGAAAAGGATAGAGAACTAGAACATCAATCAGCTGCCTCCTACATGCCTCCTACTGGAGACCGGGCATGTGCCCTGACCAGGAATGGAACCGTGACCTTCTGGTTCATGAGTCGACGCTCAACGGCTGAGCCACACCAGCCGGGCCTGAGAGCTTTTTAGAGCAGTTTGGCAGTCAAGTTCCCAGGTCGGGAAGCCAGGCTTGAGTTGAACTTCTGCTGAATATCCTGGTCTTCGTGGTGGGAACAAGCTCTGTGGTGAACCACTTGGAGGTCAGAGGAAATCTGGTGCCGAGGGAAAATGATTTCTCTCCCTTTTCAATTCATGTGGGACCCAGTTTCTGCCCACGCTGCTGCTCTACGCTGTGTGGCTGGAGGTGGGACTCCATGTGCTTATTGGGAAATAGACGTTGGTAAGGACTTGGCCTCTTTGATTCCCCCCTCCACCCCCCCGAGGTTTTCCTGACTTAAGCAGTAACCTTCCTTGGCCACAGGCTTTCTGAGTCTCTTGAGGGACAGAAGACTTCTGCCCGCTGGGATACAGAGCTCAGGATTTGTGGCCATTGACGGTGTCAGCGGCTTTTAGCAAACTCAGCAGCATTATGTGCAGAGAAGAAGTGAGGAGTGCAGACGTCTCTCAAAAGCCATCCAGACTACAGCCTCCTTGAGTTGGAGTGACTATGGTTCGTGCAAAGAAATCAACCACTTGGCATGCTTTTCTCGGACGTATCCTGAGCTTGAGTGTCAAAGGAACAGCCACACTGCCCTTTTTTTTTGGAATCCCAGTTGTTTTCTTTTAAAATTCGTGGACTCTTTTGGCAGAGACTCGCCGGATTGCCGCTGGAATGGGATGCCCAGTGTAGACAGAAAGGGATTCCATGAGTTCTGGTTCATTTAGTGATGGGGGGTGGGGGGGCGGGTGCCCTGAGAGGGTGGGTCTCAAGGCCTCAGGGAGGCGGCCCCCAGAAGCCCGAGTCTGAGACACTTCTGACATGCCGGCAGGAGGAAAGAGCTGTGCTGGATACGTCAGGGGTTGACCAGGACACAAGCTCATCCAGAATCCAAAACGGCTCCTAGGGTGGCTCTGCTGGGAGCTGTGGGGACTCCTGGGGTTGGCCCTTCTTGGAGGGCTCCTGACAAAGCTGGTGACCAGGTCTTCTTTATGCACCTCACTCCCCCGCCCTCTTCCTGTTACGTCAAAGTGAATGTTGGACCCTGGCTGGTATGGCTCAGTGGTTGAGCATTGACCCAGGAACCAAGAGGTCACTGGTTCGATCCCCAGTAGGGGGCGTTCGGGAGGCAGCCAATCAGTGATGTCTCATTCTCATTGATGTTTCTATCTCTCTATCCCTCTCCCTTCCTCTCTCTCTAAAAATCAATAAAAGGCAAAAAACCCAAAACACACACACACACACACAAACTACACCAAAAACAAAGTGAATGCTGGCACTAGAGTCATGATTGTTATGGCATTTTGGGCGGTGGCGGGTGGTGCGGGTGCTGGTCAGAAGAGCAGAGGTCTGGAGTCAGCTTGCTGGCTTTTCTTTCCTGGTTCCTCCAAGATCCACCGTGTGTCCTTGACGGGAGATCACATCTCCACGTCTTAGTGTTCTCATAGGTAAAAGGATAAAAATATCACTTGCTGAATTTCGTTTGAGAGGATTAAATAAAATATCCACTTAAAGCAATACTCTCAGTGCCTGAAGTTCAGTTAATATTAGCTGTTATTATCCTCTTAAATGATTCTTTTAGCAAAAAACGAGGGGCTTCTTATCTAAGCAAAACGCTTGAGCCTTGACATTCCAGATGGGAGGGAAGCTCCATTCCAAGCACTTAACGAAATCCAACTTTCCCCCCAGTCTTCACTTTGGGTTAATTCCGCTCTCTCTTTCATGCTAAAGCATGGACCCAGGTCCCTGACTCTTCTTCTTTGCTGACATAAGCTGACATCGATTTCAGAGAGAGGAACGGAGAGAGAGAGAGGGAGAGAGAGAAAGAGAGAAACATCAGTGATGAGAGAGAAACATTGATCGGCTGCCTTCTGCACCCCCCTCCACTGAGGAGCGTAGGCTAACATTTTTAAAGACTTTGTTAACTACCAATGGAAGACAACAGGGAATAACGAAGGACCTAAGAATAACTAGCTTGCAAAGGGCAGTCCACTCCCAGGACCTTGGGACCTTAGCTCTTCCACATGAAGCCGCGTCGCCTGCAGTCTGGCCCCAGAGGGCTGGAGAGTTGCGGATGCAGTAAGGATGCCATGGCCCACAGAGCAGGCCGGCTGGGGACAGGAAGCGCTGCTGTCCCAGCTGGCCAGCTGGCGTGCAGGCCCGTGGGTCCAGGTGCCGAGGACCAGGTCACAGGGCGTGAGCCGCTGCCCCGGGCAGCAGCACTGGGCTGAGCCTCTGCCCGTTGGTTGGTCTGAGGTCTTAGCTTCCTGGCATGCCACCGGCTTTGGGCTTTGGGTACGATTTGTTGGAGTTGGACCCTGTTGAATGGCCTCTTGGCAGTCAACGGAGTAGGGAGGAGGCTGATGGTTCTGGAAGGATTTGCAGTGTTTCCACACCTTCCCAGTCCCCTTTCCTAGAATATCCTCCTGTCCTCCCGCTGCTTCTCAAGAGCCAGTGAGGATGGATGAAGTTGCTCCTGGTCAGAAGTGCTCTCGGAGCTCACACTCCTCCCTCTCTGACTCTCCCGTGGCCTGAGTCATCAGCGGCGTTGATTGGGTCCAAGTGAGCGCCTCTTTTTTTTAAGCTTCATTTTGAGGGTTCTGGCCGGATGCTCACCTGTCTGAAGGCAAGAACCAGGGCTCCCACCTCTCTGTATTCCGGGCCAAGGGCAGCGCCGTGCCCAGTGTCTGCACACGGTGAGCGCTGATGAGAATAAAGACCTCTGTCATTTCATCTTGTTCTCGTGAACGAGGGTGACTGGCCCTTTCCCCTGCAGGTCCCCTGGAGGCACCCATTCCCCCCTTTCCTTCTCCTCGGCTGACATCCCAACCCTCACTCTGCTCTTTCCTGGAATTCCCTCCACAGGAGCCTCCCCACAGCTCCTCCTGCTGCCCCCGCCACCCCATCCACCCCATCCATCCGGTCTCTGCACAGCAGTCAGGCCCTTGAATATGCATACATCACAGTAGGCCGCTCCCTGCTCAGAGCCTTCTGACAGTCTCCTTTGTACAAGTGTTAAGGACAGACGTCACCCCACAGCCTGGCTCCTGCATATGTCACCTGTGCCATGGATGGCTCGCGTTCTTCCCCGGACACCTTCCCCAGCTCTGCCACCCACCTGTCCCAGCTCCCGCCTTGGCCTCGGCCTCGGCGCCTGCTGCTCCATCTCCCACGATGCCTCCAGCAGCTCTGCCCCCTCCCGGACCCCCTGCTTGGAGGTGCCCTTGGTGGGCCTCATTGTACCCATGGTGGGCACGAGGGCTCAGCCGGAAGCCCGTGTGGTCTCTGCCGAGGGATGAGTCAGGGTGACGGAGCCGGTCATGGTGTCTGGCAGCCCACAGCATCCCCTCGCTTCCTGCCCGCCTTCCCACAGAGTTTGGTGTGTATTTTTGAGTTGTAGACCAAGAAGAAGAATGTCCAGCAGTAGGTCTCTCCGAAACCTGACCTTGGCAGAGAAGATGGGGGCGGGAGGCGAGGCAACTAAAGCTGATGAGTTCTGTTCTTTTCTTTCTTTTTTAAAAAAATACATTTTTATTGTTTCAGAGAAGGGAGAGGGAGAGAGAGAGAGAATCATCAACGATGAGAGAGAATCACTGATTGGCTGCTTCCTTTCTACCCCATTCTGGGGATCGAGCCCGCAACCTGGGCATGTGCCCTGACCGGGAATCAACCCGGGACTTCCTGGTTCATAGGTCGACGCTCAACCGCTGAGCCACGCCGGCCGAGCCGAAGTGATTTTTCTGGGGAGGACAGTGTCCCATTTCTGGAGTCAGCTCTTAGGACTGTCTGGGTGGTACAGTCTGGGGTGGAGCCTCGTGGCCCCCAGAAAATAATCTGTGTTTGGCACGTACAGGGGGACGAACCAAGAATCAGCGACCTTTTCTGAGCTTTCCCGAGGGATGTAATGCTGGAAAATTATTATTAGATCTCGGTTGGCCTGGGCCCCTGGGTGGGGCTTGGGCATTGATCCGCTCAGTGGCCCTTTAAAGAGCTGGCTGTGTTTGTCCTCGTGGCTCGTACGCAGGCAGCCTCTTTTCCGTCTCCATACTCCCTGGGTTTGAGGTGGCAACGCGCACAGATCCAGCGTCCACTGAGTAAATATTAGGCCAGTGATTGCATGGGGAGCCCGCAGCGTGAGTCTGTCAAGTGGAACGGTGAGAGGGAGCCATCTGTATTGCGATGCCCAAACCTGGCCAGGCTGTGAACCCTTCCCCCTTCCTCCCACCAATGCCTACCCTCCGCTTCCCTAAAGGGACAGGCCACCATGGCCACCATGGCCACCATGGCCGAGGGCAAATGTGAAGGCCCCGAGAGCACAAAATGCCACTGAAAAAAAAAAAATATTTAGCTCTGGCCGCTGGGGCTCGGTTGGTTGGGCATCATCCTGTACTCTGAGGTTGCTGGTTCGATTCCCGATCAGGATACATGCCTAGGTCTCAGGCTTGATCCCCAGTGGGAGGTGTGCAGGAGGCAGCTGACCGATGTTTCTCTCTCTCTCTCCCTCTCCCTCTCTCTCTCTCAAATCAATAAAAAAATGTATTTAAAAATTTTTTTTAATTTCTTTTTTCAGTTACCGTTTATGTGGAATGTTGTTTTGTATTAAGGTCCAGTGTACCGCACAGTGGCCGGACAGTCATATACTTTACAAAGTGGTTTCCCTGATGTCTCCATCACCCACCTGGCGCCGTATACAGTTGTCATGCTATTACTGACTCTGTTTCCTGTGCCGTCCTTTACCGCCCCGCCAGGAAACCCTCTGTACCCTCCTGTGTGCCGTGCTCCTGCTGCCTCGCTCAGACCTGAGCTTTCGTTACGGCGACACCGAGCCCCATTTTCTTTCCCTTCCCCTGTTTCTTTCACGGCTGAGACAGGCCCAGTCCTAGTTTCCGTCTAATGAGAATCGTGCTGCCAATCCCCGCGGATACTCATGGAGGGCTTATCCCATGCCCGGGGTCCTGCTGAACTCGTTACAGAAACGTCTTTATTCTCATCCTAGGGAGCAGCTCAGTCCCAGCAGTCTGCAAGCAGGCTTTGTCCCCGAGTCGGAATGTCGGCTCCTTTGTGCAAACCCCAGATGCTTTGTGGAGGTAACCCCGCCTCCCAGATGGCTCAGTTGAGGTCTGCAGGCTCTCCATTGCCTGGAGTGTCTCTTCTTTAATTACACAAAATTACACAAAACTGCAAAGCAGGTTAGGTGTGGGGTACCCAGTTATACTGGGTGGAGGCAGGCAGGGAGCCGTGGGTGGGGGGGTCATCGTCCGGGGGAGGAAGCGTTTTCACCCGCAGGTGCAGCCCTCACGCCCGCCCGCTGGGCCCTGGCCCCGGCCCCGACGGGAACCGCTGAGAACCGCTTCAGATCTCCTCTCTGGCAAATTTCCTTGCCGAGCTGTTCATCATAAGGATGGACAGGGGTCTCACTTGCGTGGTTTTTATGTTTGCTCTCCATCTGGTTGGGAAATAGGAGAAAACATTTTCTCACTCAGGAGGGCTTTGGAGATAAAGGACCGAGTGAGGTTTTCATGAAAACCGGCGGAGCTGTGCCCCTTCCTGTGGGAGGGAGAGCTGAATAACCCACCGTGGGCTACTTCCTTGCCACCTGAGAAATGAAGTGATTTTCAGAGAGAGAGAGAATGAAATGAGAACGAGAGAGCGTGTGTGTGTGTGTCTGTGTGTTGGGTGGGGGATGGGGAATACAAGCCTTCATGATTTCTCTAAGCAAGCAGATTAGAGGTAACTCGCTCCCAGAAATCTCATTTTAGCCCGGCTGGTGTGGCTCAGCGGTTTAGCATCGACGTATGTAGGAAGCAGGAGGTCACGGTTCAGTTCCCAAGTCAGGGCATGTGCCTGGGTTGCAGGCTCCATCCCAGTAGGCAGCGTGCAGGAGGCAGCCAGTCAGTGGTTCTCTCTCTCTCCCCCTCTCCCTTCCTCTCTCTGAAAGCAATAAGAAATAAAAAAATCAAAAAACAAATCTCATTTTAACTCAAGTTCTCAACCATTCCTAAATCCGGTGGCTCTGTATTTTACTTTCTCCCTTCCCCTCCCTCCCTCTCTGGTAAGCAGGCATTGATCAAAAAGCACGGATGCAAGAACCAACCGGGAGGTCTGGTTGATTCGGAGGCAGGATCATCAGGCTGTAGTTACATCAGCCGGCAGCACCGGGAGGTGATGGTCAGCCTGTGTCCTGGACACTGAGTCCCAAACACCCGGCAGGGGTGCGGGGAAGGGGGAGCGGGGAAGGGGGAGCGTAGGGAGGGCCTGGTGAGGACACAGGCTGCTGAGGCGAGCTTGCTGAGTCTGCCCAGGAGAAATACATTTCCATTGGCTCTCTGCTTTGATTCTGCTGGGGTGGGGTGGGGTGGGGGGGCACTCCCTCTCACCTCCTAGGGAGGATAAATGCCCAGCGTGACCCCTGGACTCATGGATCCTTTGACTCAGCACGCCCCCCCCCCCCCCTCGTCCCCCAGGATGCTGTTCTCTTAAATAATCCTCCAGCCTCCTTTTTAATAGTCAGAACCGCCGAGAGCCTTCAGGGCCACATCCTGGTGTATGGCAGCCGACTTAATTCCCATCCGTGGGTTTGCCCCGAGCCAGCTGTCAGAAGCTTGATCTGTCATGTAGACATCAAGCTGATGGGGCTGTTGCATTTAGCGGCTTCTTGTCCCCGTGTCTCCGGCAAGTCAACAGGATTTGCTTTGTGTCAGGCAGAAAGGGGAACCCTGTATTATCTGTGTGGCTGGCTCCCGGTGGATGCTGGAGTTTCTGATGGGGGGCTTGTCACCTGTCTTCAGCTGTCTCCCAGCCCAAGCGAATAGTACTGCAGATGTGAAGGGGAGGCCGCCGGGAACAGAAAGGTGCAAGCTAGCATGTGGTGCCTGGTTTAGAGGGACAATCTAATTCCTTTTTGTTGGGGGTGGGGGGGACGCGTGGGAGTGGGTGGAGAGAGATCCTCTGATGCTATCTTTCCAGTGACCCCAGAAATGACTCTGGCTTACTTCGTGATGGTTTTTCCTTCTTACATTTTTTAAAACGTACTTTTAAATATATATTTTTATTGATTTCAGAGAGGAAGAGAGAGATAGAAACATTAATGATGAGAATCATTGATCGGCTGCCTCCTGCATGCCCCCTACTGGGGATCAAGCCCGGAACCCGGGCATGTGCCCTGGACTGGAATCGAACCCACAGGCTGATACTCTATTCACTGAGCCAAACTGGCTAGGGCTTAAAGGTATTTTTAATTGATTTTGTGAGAGAGAGAGAGAGAGAAACATCTATGTGAGAGTGAAACATTGATTGGCTGCATCATGCACGCCCCTTACCGGGGATCAAGCCCAAAGCCCGGGCATGTGTCCTGACCGGGAACTGAACTGGCCGCCTTTCAGTACACAGGGCAGTGCCCAACCACTGAGCTACCAGGGCTCCTGCCTCTTTTTTAAAGCTGGCCTTTTAATTGTTGGAAGCGTAAAGGCCACATGGAGACTGTTAAGAGTTATTTGAGCAAAAGGTAAGTGCCCTGGGAATCCTGGGAAGCTCAGCCTCCAGAGCAGCGAGCTGGTGTGCGGCCACCACCAGCCTCTCTCCCGGGACTGGTCCCCAGCCTCTGGCAGGTGGTTCCATTTTAGCAGGAGGGCGCGCTGCCCTGGGGCGGGAGTGCCAGCGTGGGGAGGCCAAGGTACTTAGGGGTAAACGGGCCGCCTCCTGTGGCCTCTGCATGTCACACATGCCCTCTGGGCTTCAGGATTTAAAAATGTGTTAAAGATAAAAGACCGGCGTCATTGTCTCACCATCTGTTCGCACCGTCTTCTCCCCGGCAACCGGGGAGATGAGTTTGGTGTCTCTCCTTCTGGAACCCAGGACGCTGTGGCTTCCCATGGTGACACGTGTGCCGTGCGTTGCAGATGGGGGCGCCACGGCCTCTGTGGACTCTGGTTTTCTGCTCTGCCAGGGGAGAGCCAGGGAGAACCATCCTGGCTTGGCAAGTCAGCTCCAAACAGAATGAATGAGTGAGTGAATGAATGAATAAAACTTTCCCGTTTAGTTAGCTCTTTGTGACACCCGGGGCCACATCCTTGGGGTGTAGGCTGTTCAGTGGCTGAGAATGGTCGCGCCTTGCCCGGGCATTTTCTCATGCAGTATGGGGAAGCACCACCCCCGCTTCCTTGGTCCAGTCTTGCACGTGGCCTGGGGTTCCGGCACCCGTAGTACAGGTGTACGTGGAAGGTGGGGCCTCTGTGGGCGCCCCATGTCCCTCCGCTCCACCCTGCCACCTGCACCCACCGGCCCCTGGACCCCACATCTAAGGAGGCAGGTGAGGTAGTCAGTGTGGCTGGGGTACCTGGGCACCCAACTACTCATTTCCCTCCACGTGACCTTGAGCCCCGCCAGCAGCCCTTCAGGCCCTCCCCCGGCGCCCCCTCACACAGCTGTTCTGATCGTAGACATGGGGGTGGGAGGGGAGGAGACGTCAAGCAGCCGGTTTGCAGGGAGTCGGTCCACACCTCTTCCTGCACTCGGCCTCGGGCTCTCACAGGGCGCCCCTCTCGGCTCAGCGGCGGCGGACACATTCCCTCCTGCTTGTCCCTATACTTAGGGGGTTTCTCAGGCAACAGCTACTGTTCTAGATGCGCACTTGGTCCCACGACCCAATCCGAAGGTTGCTTTCTGGGTCTCCGGGGGAGCCCCTGGATCTTGCTCCCTGTTCCTGAGCCGGCATACAGGGGGATGGCACAGGTTAGGTGAGGGGTGATGCCACAGGGAGGAGGGAGGGGCGGGGGGGGGTTCTGAGCGATACACCGTGGTGGTGGCAGCAGCCAGAACTGAGGGCGGGAAAGAGCCAAGCGTGCAGAGGAGGGCGCTCTCCTTAGACGCGGGGCCCAGGGGCCGGGACGCAGTAGCCCCGGTGTTGGCCTTCCTCGAGGAGCTCACGTATCCGGGCAGTGACTTCCTCTCCGGCAGCCCTCTGGGCCTCGGGGTAATTCGAGGCTGGTTTGCTGGCCGCCTGCTTCCGCTCCGAAGGCGGACGGCGGGAATAGATCGATCCTCCCGCGGCGACACGACGGAGAAAAGCAATCGGAGCCTTTGCCCTGACAGGTCTGCGTTCTTTGCAAAGAGCTCTTTCCTCCGGCCGTGGGCGCTCTCTGTGGTCATTTATCTTTCCAGTGTGGGAAGGGTGCCTTTGATTTTTCTCTCCTAAATTAGTTTACCTCCCCAGGTACCTTTGGACACATCAGCCCTTTGGTGGGAACCAGAAATGTGTAGGTTTTATAGAAGGTCAGCGTAGACCAGGCCTCAGGGTTTATCCAGGGTAGATCTTGTTGTACGGACGGTAGCGGAAGGCTGTTATTCACAGTCCTTCCTCTCCGTCCAGGCTTCCCAGCTCTTGGGGTGGCGTGACCCCCGTGTCTCTCCGATCTTTCTGTGGTCGTTCATGTTGGTTTCCCACCCACCTGTTCGGCCTCTCCCTCTTCCCTATACGTTCATCCGTCTTGGCCTCTTTCCACCCTTGTCCCCCGTAACTCTCGTTAGCATGTTCCCACCCCCTTTTCATGCTCATGCCCAGGTGTTTTCACACGAATCCTTACCTCCGACCGCCACGTGACACGCTCAGCTTCTTCTCTCTCCTTTTCTTTAATGGGATGATGATCCTGTTGACATTGTTGATACTAGTTTGACGCCCGTTTTCTGGTCTTGGAGGAGGATTTAATCGCTTCATTTATCTGTACCCCGCCCCCGGAGGCCGTCCTCCCTGACCACGGACTCACCGCTACGGACGTGGCTCCTCCCGGGACCCAGCGTGGCCCGAGGAGCCCTGTGTTGGTCACTTTGGGTTCTGTGTTCCCATCAGACTGATTAGCGTCTCAGCCCTGTCCTGCGGCGGCCTGGGGACTGTCCTGATGTGTCACTCAGTTCTCTCGGTTCACTTAGTCCCTGGCCAGCATCGAAGAACCCCAGGCTTGGCTGGCTCCGCTCTCTGAGACGGGCTCAGGTGCCCTCTGGCATCGCTGCTGCCCTGGGCAGGGACACCTCTGTGCACCATGAGAGGATGCCCCACCCCGCCCACCTTTGGGTTTTGTGGGCTGTCTGAGCTTTTGTCTTTGTGGTCCCCTTCCTCTACCCCCGAAAGGTGAAAAATTATATTTTACAGCTATACTGGTATAAAGATGGCTGCTACCCAGGCTGGATTCATTATTATTCCTTTTTTCCCTTCCGATTGTAAGAGAAATTAAGACATTTTCGGGGACCCCAACATTGGGCCACCAGGCACCGTGTTTCCGGTGCCTGATGGATCAGTGGGGCCTGCGGCCATCACACATCTCTTCCCAGGGTGGCTGAGCCGGAGCCTCTGCCTGGCTGACCCCTGGAGCACCCCCTCCCCAATCTCCCCTGAAGTTTACTGTGAGTCAGAGGATACAGGCTTTGTCCTGTGAGGTTGGGACTGCAAGGGAGAGTTGGTGCTAACTAAGCATGGGCAGCGCCCTGCACTTGTCCATAACCCATGGCCCAGCCCTGTCCAGGAGTCGTCTCCTGCTGGCCTGGAAAAAGCCCACAGCCACGCTGTGAGTTGCCTCTGGTGGGGCCGCATGGCAAGGGCCTGAGGGTGGCGTCCCGGAGCTGAGCAGTCCCCGCCTGGCAGCCAGCAAGAAGGAGGGGGACCTCAGCCCTTCGTCTGCAAGGAACTGCATTCTGCCAACACCAGTGCACGTGGCGGAGGGCCCTGAGCCTCAGCTGAGGCCACAGCCCGGCGAGGCCCCGAGCAGAGGACCCGGACTCGCTTAGCCTACTGCCGGGGTCCCGAAGCGTGGAAGCGGAGGGAGGGGAAGCGCGTGTTGCTTTCTGCCGCTGGATCTGCGGCCGTTGGTTCTGCAGCATCAGGAACCTCGCCCAGGCAGGCCGTGTGCCATGGCGTGCTGGTTTGCTTCGGAACTCGGGCTTGGAGAAGAGAGAAAAGGGAAGATGTCGTACCCACGTACCCACAGCGGGAAGCAGAAAAACATTCCTTAGAAGCCAGCAGCCTCCACCTCCTCCTCCGCGCCAGCCCCTCATCAAGCCCCAAGAAGCTGAATAATGGATGCTGCCTCAGGCGGAGTGACGCCTCGGATAAAGCCCCGCTATAAAAAAAATCAAGCGTGTTCTTCAAAGCCACGCTCCCCTTCTGAAGTGGTTTGCGTGCCCCTTGCACACTCTTTCCTCTGTGAGAACACGCACAGGGGTTTCCCCCCCTCCTCTCAAGGGTCTCCTCTCCCCCTCCCTGCCTCCTTCCCCAGCGGCTCTGATGGGCTCTACACCCCGGTCCGCGCTTCTGTGCAGGAGGCTGTCTCGGCCTTGCAGGCGGACTTCATCGGGAGACACAAGGACTGTTTTCAGAAACCGTTTGAGGTTTCCGGCCCTCCTGGTCCGGGCCCCGTGGGGATGGATGCTGTGAGCAGGCTGTGAGCAGGGGTCGGAGGCCGAGGAGTTGATGGGGCGTTGGCCGTTACCTACAAGTTTATAAGCACACATATGCACACGCACCAAGTTAGCTGCACGTTCACATCGAAGCACCCAAATCCACAAAATCGAAACCGGCAGCGTTTCTGTGTGCTGTGGCAGATGATCTTTTGCTAAAAAGAAGCCACCAGCGACAAGCGCCAGCGGTACCGATGGCCGTGCCCGGCTCCTTTGGGTTCCGGCAGATCCGTCCGTCCCCGCGAAAGCCGCCGGATGGAGTGGGCTCTCCCACAGCTGTTTCAGAAGCACTTGGAAACCTCCGGCATCTACTCCGGGCTCCACGAAGGAATTTGGCCCGAGTGTGGCTCAGAACTGATCAGCCATCCATTGAGCCTGCCCTCGGCAATTAGCCCTCAGCAATTAAGGCAGGACTGCTTGGTACCAACTCAGCCAGGGAAACACAGCTGCAAACAAAGGCCCTGAAATCGAGCAGTGAGTGGGCTTTGGTTAGAAAGGGGTCACTGCAGTGAGTCAGATTGCTGGTCTTGTATTTTATATACTAGAGGCCCGGTGCCCTGGCAGGGTCCCTAGCAGCTGCTGGCTGGCTGCCGGCCAGGGCCTCCCTCCCTTCCCCCGGCTGGCCCCTCCCCCTGGTCGAACTCCTGGTCAAGGGGACAATTTGCATACTACACTTTTATTATATAGGGTATTTACTGATTTCAGAAAGGAAGGGAGAGGGAGAGAGAGCACCCCCTACTGGAGTTAGAGCCTGCAGCTCTGGCATGTGCCCTGACCGGAAGTGGAACCCGTGACCTCCTGGTTCATAGGTCAACATTCAACCACTGAGCCATACCCGGCTGGGCTGGTATTGTTTTTTTCCCTTTAGATGATCATTTACCTAGAAGTACAAAATTAAAATTTTTTTATATAAAACTTTCAGACCGCTGCACATCTGTCCCTGAGTCCCCATTGGAGAAGCGCTGCTTCAGGCGGAGGAGGTTGAGTTTGTGGGCTTAATCCAGAGCAGCTGTTTGCAGGCTAATCCACAGAGGACCGCATGGAGTTCGGGGGCTCCCTGATACTTCACACGCCACCATGCATGACGTGCGAATGTGCTGCGGAATGTTGCAGGAATGGCCACAGATCCCTTCCGGCTGTCATTCGCACTCTGGTGATGTCGGATCCTCCCAGCAAGAGGCACAGTTGACAGATGTATCCGCCCCATCACTCTGGATGGCCATGGACCACGGGGGTCAGTGGGGTGGTGGAGAGTGTGTGATACAAGCAGAGATTTGAACAGCACTTCGATGTTGTCTTCTCTCGCTGCCCCTGAAAGCCTGGGTTCACCACACGAATTAGCCCAGCCTCACCTGCTGGAGGATGACGGGCCCCACGGAGAGGAATACCACTTTCCCAGCCACGAGTCAGCCAGCTGCTGGCCCACAGCCCGCCGGAGCACGTGCTGTCCTAGACCATCCAGCCCCGGGCGAGCCGCACGCTGAACACAGATGCACAAGTGAGGCCTGGCAGTATTCACGGGGCCTGGGCAGGTCCCTAGCAGCGTCCACACGAGTGGAGACTTAGGAGCAGTATTCACCGGCTGCTGTTTGAGGCCACTGAGTTTTGGGGTGTTTTGTTACCTAACAACAAGTGTCTGATAGACATGCATTTGTTCCTGGGAGGAGCAATCTTTACTTTGAGCAGGTTGGGTGTGGAGGCGGGGGAGACACCTGGTATTCTCCAAAAGGATACCATAGGTCAGAAGAAGTTGCCTGAAAAAGACCAGCTGGGGGTTCTCAAACCGTTGAAAAGGCAGAAAGGCTCAGGGTGGATTACATGGGTGCATTTTAATGAATTCTAGGACTAGGTCCAGGAGTAGCTTCAGAGTGGTGGATAATCCTTGAGGATTAGGAAGAGAATGCCTCGTTCTAATTAGGTACTTGCGTTCCTTTAGATTTGTATTGTTTTAAGGAGGCATTATATTTCAAATGACAAGAAAAAGCACGGAACAGCTCTCTCTCCTTCCTTCTCGAGGCCTAACCATGGTGTGCTTCCCTGGGTCTTTGTTTTTTATGTTGGACAGCAAGCATGTCAAACTCAAACGCGGGCCAAGCAAACAAGGTTTAAGTGTATGTGGGCCGCAAAAAAAACAAAAGCTTCCATTTTCATAGAAACGTAGGTTTATTCAATAGAGACGTGCTGAGTACAAAGGGCTGTAATAAATGAGTCATCGTTAACATAAAGTAATAGACCATATTAATAAAAATTAAGATTTCTTTTCTTGAACATTCACTTACCAGACACTGAATAACTGCACAAATTAATAAGCAGAATGCAAATAACCCTATTTTTCTTGTTCTCCGCAAGTGAAATATTTCCTGTTGCGCACACCAAACAAGTCAGTCCAAGACTAACGATGTGGCCATCGGCTGCTAAAATATTCGCTGCTGGTATTAGTGGAGAGAAATGGTGCGCCTGCGCGTAAGGCGCGTAAGGGAAACGAATGCAACATGATTATAGTCATCAGTCATTCGCTAACATTTTAGTTCATTATTAATAATGAAGTATAACAGGATATTGTAAAAATGAAGTCATTCAATTTTTTTATTAAAGCGTTTCTTACATACCGTTATATTGGCTGGGCCGCAAAAATATTCGTGGTGAGCCACTTGTGGCCCGCGGGCCACGAGTTGGACATGCTTGCTGTACATCATTTTGGGGATTCTGTGACATTTGTTCATGCCGGTCAGTCAGCTTGGTTATTGCACACTGACCCTGTGCTGGGCCTGGCATAGAGCTGGAAGACACAGCTCCTGCTTTAAGCATCTCAGGAGCCAAGGAAACGGAAAGCTTACCGTGCAGTTTTGCAAATGTGACGACAGAAGCGCGTGTGGGATGTCAGGGCAGCACAGCGAGGAGGCATATGGAACCCAGACCAAGGCTGGGTTGATCTAGGAAGGCTTCTTGGAGGAGGGGGCTTGGGCTTCTTCAGCCAGGATTTTAGAAGCATCGAGGACAGAAAATGAGAAGCTGGAGGCTGTGCCTTGCTGGCCGTTGACTGGGTGTCATTTTGTTGGAGGGACAGGGCCTCCCACGGAGTTAGAGGTGCAATCCTGGTGCCCCAGAAACCAGTAGGGACCTCGTGCTTTGAACGGACATCCTCCCCCTTGTCTTTAGGCTTCTTGGCTGTGACCCATGACCCGGAACATGTAGGCAAACTGAGACCAGGAAGATGGCAATTACCTGCTGATGGAGCCCGAGGCCGGGGTGTACCCGCTGCCTCAGAGTCTCGGCCACCCTGTGTTCCTGTTTGCTCTGAGGCCGGTCCCTGCCGCCCTGAGCCAGCCTGGCCCTGGGCAGCCGACGGCCGCCCGGCTCCCCGGGAGAGAAGGTCACCTGTTAGGTCAGCTTCATCCATATTCAGGCTGGTGATAAGGGGGGACATTGAGTTTTTTTCCCCATTATGTGGAGTACTTGAAGGTTGTGTTACGGATATCATCATTCTGGCAATTTCTCAGTAATAAAAACAGCATCCATTATTTAATGTCACCTCATGTGTCTGGGTTAAGTGGGGATGGTGAGGGACGCGGGGGGCTGGTGGGGGATGGAGGAGGGAGGCAGCGCCAGCAGGGCTCCAGGCCCTCCCACAGCCTCAGCGTCCCTAAGGGTGGTGGTGGCTTGTCTTCAGATCCTTCTTCCCTCCTCCACTGGGGTGGCACTCGGGCCTGGCTTTAGCTGTGGCTGGCAGGGCACACAGTTAACCCTCTGCCCTTTCCCTCGGCCCTTCATCAGGGAGTTGTGACCCGCTGACAGACCTCAGTTAAATAGATTACCTGCCACGGGGCCGGGGAAGCTCAGCGCCGTCGCCCAGTTCCCGGCCTGCAGTGACGTGACAGGGGGTGTGCGCGGGGTCGGTGAAAGGCAGGCCTGCCACCGTCCACGAGAGGGTGGTGGCTGTGCTTCCCCTGCAAGCGGTGACACATCCCAGCGGGGGGGGGGGGGAGGGGGCGCGGCGGGGACAGGTGGACACATAGAGGGTGGCTGCTGGGACGCGGAGCAAAGGCGTGGGCTGCTCGCCGTGACTTTTGGGGGTAGGGGCCCGCCAGGCCTTTGGCACCTGATGGCGCTTACCCAGTTGTGCTTTGCGAGGGGCGGCCTTTGGCACTGTAGACCACACTGGATGTGGCCGCGTCCGGTCCGTTACGCTCCGGGCTTTTCCTTTCATGACTGTGGAAACATCAGCGACCAGCCGCCGTCTCCCCGTGCCCGGGACAGCAAACCCCCTGAAAGCACCGGCCTTGGTTTCTGGAGGGAGGTCATTTCCGGAAGCCTCTTTGGTTTCCTAGAAGGCATGTTCCTGGGCTCCTTTTCCACCCCCCAAACCCCTCATTTCATTTCCTCCATCTTTCCCTCTCTCTCCACTCCCTCTCTTTCCTTCTGGAAGGTGCTGTTTATTCTCCAGCTCCTGCCCCTCAGCACGGCCTTTTCCGAGTGGGTGGAAATTTCTGTTTTTTTCTGAGCCCCGGGGACATGCCCCAAACCATTGATGATGATGATGATGATGCTGATGCTGATAACTCTGTCACAAGAGGACAGTGATCTCAAGTTCCAGCAGCCCCTTCCTGTAGGTCTGCATTTGGAGGAGGGGTGGAGGTGGGTGGGGAAGTCTGCATTTGGAGGAGGGGTGGAGGTGGGTGGGGGAGGAGGGCAGGGGGAGGAGGGATGGAGGTGGGTGGGGGAGGGTGTGGTGCAGGGCCTGGAGACCTATAGCTTGGGAAGAAGCCTGTATATTTGGCACCTTGACATTTGGGAGCTGCAAGGTGGCACAGCCACCCTGAACCATCTAACGCCCCAGGAGCCCACCTCACACCATAGGGTGGGGGTGGGAGTGGGGGCAGAAAGTGACTCGTCGCCCGGCTGAGGGGCAGCCACGCAGGCTCTCAGGGCTGCAGGGAAAGTCAGGAAAGCTTGCATTAGTCTCACGCTTGCCCTGGCCTGGTTCTGATGCTTACTAAGAATTTTCCAAACACAGGTAGGCAGGCGGGCTTCCTGGAAGAAGTGGCAAACATCTTATCCTTATAGTAAAAAGAGGGTCTGTGGGTGCCCAGGGTTATCAATAACCAGGGAGCTTTGGGGTCCTGAGCGTCCTAAATCCTTCTCAACCTCTCAGCACTGTTGACGCTCGGCCGGGTCATTTGCTGTGGGACTGTAGGGTGCCAGCCCCACCCCTCTCTCCCTCCCTTACATACAAAGATGCCCATTGCCAAATGCCCCCAGCTGGTGGCTGGTTGGGGGCAAAATCGCCCCTGGAAAACCACGGTTCGCAATTAAAACTGCTCTCCGGGCCGCTCCTTCATAGACAGCCTTGCGCGCATTCGTGCCGCTGCGCCTCGCCTCGCCTCGCCGCCGTAATGAAGCGGTTCTCTTCCCGCAGCCTCCTCCCAGCCACGCATGCATCACCTTCTAAACAGAAGGAAGACACAGCAAGGTCAGCTGCCCCCCCCCCGCCCCCGCCCCCCGAGAGGCATGTCTTTTATTGCCGCCGCGATCCCTCCGTTGTCAGCATGAGATGTAGGATTAGAAATAATTAAACCCATAAACAAAGAGCTTCAACTCTGGCACATGGCGCGTGGCACCGGCGCCAGCTGTCACTCGGGTGGGGAGAGGGGTGGAGGTGGGTGGGGGAGGAGGGGGAGACCGGCCTTCCTCAAGTCCCTTCTGTCCCCAGGATTCCGTCCATCTGTAGCGTCCGCCTTGAGTGTCGCACAGTGTGGCAGGCTGTCCCTTTGTGCTTCTCCCAGGGATAAAGCAGGTGACGTCCTGCAGCTCCTAGGATTCTGTAAAAGGACCCGGGAGCTACGAGGCTCCCCCTCCCCTCCGCCCCCCCCCCCCCCGCCTTTTAAAACAAACTTAAATGAGGTGTCGGCACCCTTCTACGCATAATAGAGCACGTTGCAAATAAACGATGGGGGTGACAGCGATGTGTGGGACAAAGGAGAAGAGGTAGACGGAAGGGTTGATGTTTTCGTTTGTAGCATTTCTTTGGAAAGAAAGAATGAGATAAAATGCCTGAGTCACTCGATTATCTTTCTGATCCCTGTGTGTGTGTGTAAGACACAGCCCAGCGTCATTTGCGTGAGATTCTGGTCATGAAAGAGCCTTACCCGAGAAAACGGTTGGAGGTTTGCTCGTGAATGGCTGCACTCAGGGCCGGGGTCAGCACCCCCCCTCCTCTCCCATGTTAGAGAGACACGTTTTTAAAGGGAAACGTCTGTTTGTTTGGAGCGAGTATTGCCTGGTTTTCGGTACGCAGCTACTGCTTTTATGCTCATCGAGATGATTCCACTCACCTTCCCTCGGCGTCGAGGTGTTGGGGTGAAAGCAGAGGTGTGTTGGTGGGGTCCCCCCTTTTCCTCGCTCCCCTCGAAATCCTATGCATTTGTCCGCTGTCAGCAGGGCCAGGGCGTTCCAGCCGACGCTGTGCGCATAGAAGCTCATTGTGGATCCATCTATCTGCTCTTCTTTCGTTTTTATTTTTTATTTATTGATTTGAGAGAGAGAGAGAGAGAGACATCGATTTATTGTCGCACTCTCTGACACATTCATTGGTTACTTCTTGTATGTGCCCTGACCAGGGATCGAACCTGCAGCCTTGGCGTATAGGGACGATGCTCTAACCAGCTGAGCCACCCGGCCAGGGCCGTCTGTTTGCTCTTAACTGGAACCTGAGAGCGGAGACGTTGTCTTGTTCTGTTCACCAAGTAGCCACAGAATGGGTGGTCGGTCAGTATTTGGTGAGTCAATAATGGGATCGAAACGAAGACTTTGCCTGGTCGCCGCACACACGGTCGAATGAATTGGTGACGGACAAAGCAGCAGGTGGCGTGGTTGCTTTCGGCCACGGGACCTGCCTCTCCTGGGTCGGGACCTCCTACGTGCTCTCCGTCCCCCTCCTTCCAGGGGGGTAGTTTGGACTGCGTTCCCTTCTGAGCTCGTGAGAAACGTGGAGGTGGTGAATGTCTGGAAAGCGGTGGCCAGGCTGCCATCCAAGCGAACCTGCCGAATGGGCTTCCTGGACAGAGCCTGGGCGGAGCCGGTGACGCCCTTTCCCCGGCGGGCTGGGATTTTGCTGTATATACTGCCCATTTCTAGGATCAGCATGGACCCCGCACATCCTGTTTCTGTCATCCCAAAAGTTCTACAGCCAGAAAGCTCCTCCTCTTCCTCCTAATGACCCCGCCTGCCCACAGCGGGGTCTGGCCTGGGGACAGCTCGGTGGCCCTGCACTCTCGGTAGAGATTGGCAGGCTGCCTGGGCAGCTCTGAGCGGGAGGGGTGTGGGGGATGAAGCTCAGAGAGGTGTTACAGCGACTGCCTCTTGTTTCAGGGTGCAGCGGAAGACCCCCACACGGCCCTGGCCCTGAACTTGGACCCCGCGTGGATGAAGAAGTCTGACGCCGAGAGTCCCAAGCTGCTCCTCCCTGCGAGCGAACTGTCCATCCGGATCGGGGGCGCTGGGCTCCTTCCAGGCAAGCTCCCCGCTGCAGACCCCGGGCTGAGCTAGGCAGGACAGACCGGGGCCTGGGGGCAGGAGGAATGGGAGGAAATTACAGGGGCTCGGCCCACCCCTCCACGTGACTCACCCCACCATGCACAGGGCTGGCCCGGCATCCGCCCCGGCCTTCCTGTCTCACTTATTCCCCAAACCACCTGCTTGCTGCACGGGAGGTCACCGCGCCTTTTGATTGTCTTTCCAATTGGGACAGCGGACAAAGACGCCTCGGGTGGGACCGGGCTGGTTTGGGGCAGAGCGTGAGGCCATTTGTCCCTGTGTCTCCCCCTCTCGGACGGACCCTGAGTGATCCTTCCCGTGTACGTGACTTTCCTCTCCTTGATTCATCGAGGAAACGCCATTTCTCTCACGGGCTCGGTGCTGTGGAGCCAGAAAACTGAAAAACGCAGCAAAGTCTTGCCTTCTGGTTGGAGGGCGTGCTTCCCTTCAGGGGAAACACATAGCCCCGTGGTCGGCAAACCGCGGCTCGCCAGCCACATGCAGCTCTTTGGCCCCTTGAGTGTGGCTCTTCCACAAAATACCACGGCCTGGGCGAGTCTATTTTGAAGAAGTGGCGTTAGAAGAAGTTTAAAAAATTTGGCTCTCCAAAGACGTTTCAATCGTTGTCCTGTTGATGTCTGGCTCTGTGGACTCATGAGTTTGCCGACCACTGAGCCAGCCGCTCCCTAGTCTCCCGGGTGGGTGGGTGGGGGGCCAGAGGGCGGCTCACTGAGCGGGAGGTTGCAGGGGAACTAGGAGGGCGGCATTGCTTTCCCGGCTCGGTGTGAGACCCACCCCCACCCCACCCCCATGGTGCGCAGTCATCGCTCGCTCAGGGCATTTGGGTAATTTAAGGGCCAATTCGCGTGAGGAGAGGTGGATGCCTTTCTTTTCCTCTGAATTTAAGTCCCACCTTTAACCTGTAAGCCCCAGGCGTCCCTCGCCCTCCCCACTCTTCCGTGGGCCGTGGACCCAGGACTTGAAACCATGCAGATGGCGCTGGGAATGGGCGCCCTTGCCCGGGCGTCTCCAGAGTGGGCCAGGGAGGAGCGGATGGGTGACCAGTCACGGCCTTCACACCAGGCACTTCAGGGAGAGGTCTCTCCTCCTCTCCCTGCAGTCATTGCAATGTGATGTTTTCATCGTGTGCAGGCTCGGGTGACCTCTCAACCTAGAGGACAGGTAGGCCGCGTACAAAAAAGTGGCAGCGGTGCCACAGCCAGCCCTCACGGATCTATGCTCCGTGTGCATCCTGCCTGAATTATTCATGGAGAGCTGGAATATGTTCTCCTCGTGGGCCGATCCTCACCACCTCCCGCCGCTTCTCACGTGGGGTATAATCAGGAAATAAAAATTCCTCTCATGTGAGCTGAAGTAAGAGAGGCTCAGCGGATAAACCTGCCCCTGCCTCCCGGCACACATGCTCCTCAGGCTCCGATCGGGACGACTTGGGTGCTGTCTGCTGTTCTAGTCTTGGAGCATCCAGAACCGGCTGGTGGCTAAGACGGGCCAGCGGGCTCCAGGGAAGGACCAGTTTTTCATGGCGAGCCGTGGAAACGTGGGGACCGAGGGCTTCCTGTCCCTTCTCAGCGGCTGCACCGGGCTAGCCATCCTGTGTGCCCCCTGGGAGGCTCCGGCCCTGGTTCCGAGCCTTCTTGAGGATGAAAAACTCAGCCAATAGATTGCTTTCTTGTTCCTTTTGTGTTCCTTTATCCAAAGGCCCGAGGGGGAATGCCTGTCAATCAGAACAGGTAAACGTGGGTCTCCCTCCCATGGATCCTTTCCAGGACGCCATGGGAATAGAGGGCCATGTGGCTCTGCAGGACTGTTTCCTGGGACTGCGGGATCGACGTGGCCACCAGGGCCGTGTGGGAAGGGGAGGCAGTCTGTCCTCTGCTCAGGGACACCCGGACAAAGCGCCTTCCCAGGTTACCAGGCAACCCTCAGCTGCTGTTGCTAACTGTTTAGATACAAAAGCAAATGCAGCCCCCCCCCCCCAACCCCCGAGCAAGGGCGGGGGGGGGCGTGGGGGGAGCTCAAAGATGGTTTGCCATGAGGGAGCGAGCCCAGCCATCGCTGGAAAGGTCTGTTCTCACCTGGACACACGCGGGGGTGTCAGGCAGGGGAGGCCTCTAAGCTGGATAATGGCTATTTGATGACCGGCCTCCTGCAGCTCAGGCCCGGGTGTGCATTATGTGTGCCATCTGGATTTGCCCTTAAGCTCGCTGTAAATGGGCAAGGAGATTGGTTTAATGGGTGTTTAGTGAACAACAGAAGCCTTTAAAAAATAATATTGGCGTTGACGTGATAATGTCCCGGGATTGGCTCGGCGGGAGGAAAAGCGTGCAGAGAAGGCCCAGCTGCTCTCAGCCCGGCAGCCGCCCGAGCCGGGAGCAGCGTTGAGGAGACATTTGCCTCTTTATGTCTCTCTGTGCCAAGCGTCTCACGTTATCCACTGACTGTTCTCAAGGCTGGGGCTGCTCTGGGACTTAGCTAGACCACAAGTTCTTCTAAAACCATCAGTTTCTCCTCTCCCCCTCTCTCTCCTTTCTTCCCCCCCCTCCCCCCGCCACTCTCTCTCTGTCCCCTTCTCCAGTTTTCTTTTAATTAAAAAAGTAAAATTAGATTAAAAATTAAAAAGTAATATTTCTTCCGACTTCACATTCCTTATGATCCAGGCTCCCGTCTCGGACACACACGCGTTCCCAGTTTCTCTTACAGCCTTCCAGGCACCCTGTGTGTTACAGTTCGGCTCAGCCCCTTGGTCTGGACCTCGAGTTTCCCACTTAGCCACGCGCTTCGGTCTTTGTTTTCTGGGACACTCATCCGTTCATCCCCATTAAGATCTTGTTACTGGCCGTGATCTTAGCTAATTGGGTCCCCCCTCGTGATCTTAGCTAATTGGGCCCCCCCTTTAGCTTGTTTCCCGTCGTTGGCTATGATAAAGCATGGGGCACAGAGCATTTTAGACGTACCTCTCTGTGGGCAGTGACGTTATGGAGTAAATTCTAGAAGTGAGGCCACTAGGGGTTCTGTACACCTGGGGTCCATGGGCAGACACCAAAGGATGAACCTCAACATTTTATGGCCTCCCCCCTCTCCCCCCCAATAAACGCGGCCTGGTTGGTGTTGCTCAGTCAGTGGTTGAGCATTGACTTCTGAACCAGGAGGTCCCCTGTTGGATTCCCAGCCAGGGCAGCCGATCGATGATGTTTCTCTCTCATCAGTGTTTCTACCTCTCTATCCCTCTCCCGCCCTCTCTCTCTCAAAGGAATCAATAAAAGCATATATTTTTTTTTTTAAAAAAATGTGGTTTTGGAAGGCAGAGTTCCATGACTTCCAGGACGTGGGGCCACGCCCCCGTGTTCGCCTAGGCCTCGAACTACACTCTGCCCGCCTCCCCGCCCCCCCCCCCCCCCCCCCCCTTCAGCTGCCCAATGGGACGTTTTCATTCTCACCAGCACTCCTTTGGCTTCAGCCGGGAAGCAAACAGTGAATCAGTCCATTCTTTCTCTAATTAACTGTCCTCTTTCAGTGCCTTTGTCTTGAGAGAGGCAGTAGAAGCTCCTCAAGAGGGAGGGCTTTTGTTTATTGATCCATTAGCACGGCAGATGGAGGATCGTCTGTAATTCTGTAGAAATGTAGGAAGAACCGGAGTCGGCATTATTTTTCCAGCAGAGAGAGAGGTGGATTTAATTTAGGCAATTATTTAGTTGTGAAGTGGCTGTTTATTTTCCTCAAATCGTTCCAAAGCTTGTTGGGGGGAAGGTGAATGTGCCCTGAAGTCAGGAGAACATAAGCTGTAAGAAGCTCTGCTTAGAATCCAATGTTCCCCTAAATTTGTTTTATTTATTGATTTGAGAGAGGAAAGGGGGAGGGGGGAGAGAGAGAGGTTTGCTGTTCCACTTATTTATGCATTCATTGCTTGATTCTTGCATGTGCCCTGACTAGGGATCGAACCTGCAGCCTTGGTGTATAGGGACGATGCTCTAACCAACTGAGCTACCCAGCCGGGGCCCAATGTTTCCTTAATGTCCTGACTATATATACTAAAGCCTAAATGCAAAGCGTCCCCTCAGGAGTTTGACCTACCAGGAGTTCCATCACTCGCTATGACGGGTGCTGACCACCAGGGGGCGGCGCGGAACGAAGGGAGGCCCCAGGCCAGCGACCAGCAGCCTCGAGTGACCCTACCCATGCCCGGATTTCGTGCACTGGGCTTCCAGTTCTTTTTTCATCGGAGCATTCACTTGGCAATCATAATTCTTCCTAGACAGCCTGGGAGGTGAGAAGCCACGGTTGGTCAAATGAAAATGGTGCAGACCGAGTCGGTTACGGTTTTGGATAAACTACCGTCACCAGCCCGTTAGCAACACTTGTTTGTATCTGAGTCTAAACTTGAGCTCCTTCTTGGTTATGCTACTGATATGCTGGGTGGCATCCTCCTGTGGCAATGAACTGATCGCGGTGCAGAGAACTGGCCTTTTCTCACTCAGGTTCCCATGTCCCCCAGCCCGTAGGGCAGCACCCGTCGGGCGTGTCCCATTCAGAACCACCGCGGAGTCCAGGTGTCCTCGGATGTCGTTCTCCCTCCTCGAGGCACCCTCGTTGCTTCCGCGGGTGTCACACTTACTATCCTCTTTCCATCCTGTGCTTGGAGTCATGCTTCCCTGTTTTCCCCATTAAACATCCTCCTCGTGGTGCCTCCGGGGAAAGATTTGATGACCTGAGGACCCAGGAGGTACTCACCTTTGGCCACGTTCTGCGCCTGCTTTTGTGTTTGCCTTGGAGCGGGGGCGGTCTCTCCAGCTGCCTGGAGGACCCAGCAGATGGGTTTTCATGCTGGTGGGTCTTGGGAGGTTTACATTTGGATGAACGTGTGGGGTCTGGTGGGGGAGGGGGGCAGCTGGGCTAAGGCGCGTGACATCCTGTTCTCTCTGAAAGACTGTCCACCCCTGGGTTGCCTTGGCACTAAGTTCCTTGGCACAGCCCAATCCTAGGGAACCAAAGGGGACCTAGTGCAGCTGCTAGGAGACTTCTGGAGACTTCTGGCCTCCGGAACTGTGAGGGTGTAAGTTTCTATTGTTTCAAGCCACCCAGTTTCCGTCACTGTGACCGTCACTGTTTCCTTCCTCCATGTTTTCTAACTTTCCAAGTCTCCCCGGAAGGAGATGCCCCTTCCGGCACCGATAGATCCAGCGCAGTTTAGTGAACTTGAATTTGATCAGGGGTACGATGCAACTCCTAGGAGAGATTCTCTGTGTTTCTTTATAACCAGGTCTCCAAAATGGTGCCTTTAGGGAAGTCCCTGACACATTAGTCATTTTGACTTTTTATCGGTAAGATCTCTGAAGATGAAAGATGAATTTTCCAGTTCATTTTTATAGATTTAATGTCTTGGCATGTGGGTTAGCAATTAGACTCTCCTCCCCTCTCTCTCTCTCTCTCTCTCTCTCTCTCTCTCTCTCTCTCTCCTCCCCCTTGCAACTGGTTAGCTCTCAATTCTTCTCCTGCCCTAATGAGAGGAGTTGTGTGGGGACTGAAATGGGCCGGTGCTGGCATCGCCGCCTCCTTTCTGTGACCGGGGCTTCTCTGCATTCAGAGGTGGGGAATGAGCCGAGCTTGTCAGCACATGGCAGCAGCACGGAGGCTGTTAAAATGTGCCACGTTTTAATACAAAAATATTTGGCTGAAAGATGAAGAGCGGAGCGTTCAATAATGATAATTACCAGGAGCTCTGTAGCATCATGGGTGTTAAATGTACCGAAATCCCGTCTGGAGCAGGGTGCTGTGCGCTGCGTGGGCGGCTTGAGCGACTGGTGGTGCGTCCCAGCTCCTGGGAGCCTCACGGCGTGGATACATTTCACAGATTCCTTTGCTTCTGAAGAGGGTTATGTTTTCGCCTGGCTAGTATTTAGCACGTTTCCTCTTTCCTTGCCCTTTGATTACTGGGATTGTTGTTTTTTGTTTTTTTTCCCCTGAGTCCCAATTGTCTGGGCGAGGCAGGCCCAGGCCTGGAGGCCATCTGGCACCTCCGTGAGTTGGGGGACAGCTGCTGGAACAAAGTCCCCCACGCTGGGTGGTGTATGCAGCAGACATATATTTTCTCACAGCTGTGGAGGCTGGAAATCCGAGATCAAGGTGTTGGCAGGTTAGATTTCTCCTGAGGCTTCCCTCCTTGGCTCACAGACAGCTGTCTTCACCCCCCCCGCCCCCCCCCCCCCCCGTGTCCTCAAGGGTCTTCCCTCTGCCTGCCTATGTCTCCATCCCTCTTCTGCCTGCCTATGTCTCCATCCCTCTTCTGGCCAGTTCTAGTGGACTAGGGCCCGCCCGAGAGACCTCATTTCAACCTAATTACCTCTTTAAACATCGTCTCTCCAAACGGTCACATTTTGGGGTGCTAGGCGTTAGGCCTTGAACAGAAATATTTGAAGGGAAACACAGTTCATTAATAGCATTAAACCATTATTTTGGAAAGCTATCTTTCCATGGATGGTCATCAACCCAGAGGAATGCCAGGTGGCCAGAGGACTTGGATTTCTTTGAATCCTTCTACCTTGGGGGGTCCTCTCACTGTCTCTCTATCTCCTACCTGGATGGGGACGTGGAGGAAGCAGTGGGGAAAGGGGTTGAGCAATGGGAGAGGAAGTCTGAGAGGAGGGGCTCAGGTAACTTGTGGGGGAGATGAATATTGTTACAGGCCTGCGTGTGTAGACCCACTCTCCTGACTGTATTCATTTTCTAGGGCTGCCATGACAGTGCACCCCAAGCTAGGTGGCTTGAAACACTAGAAACTTACAGTTCTGGAGGCCAGAAGTCTCCCATCAAAGTGTCACCAGGGCCACGCGTTCTCCAAAGGCTTTAAGGCAGCGGTCACCAACCTTTTGGACCCTCACGGACCACCAAGTGTGTCTTCCCCGTGTGTCTGTGTCCGAATCTGTCTCTCCTTTTTCTTATGAAGACACCAGCCTTTGGGTTGAGGGCCATCTATCCAGTATGTGCGCTTCTTCACTCATGACGTCTGCAACGAACCTGTTTCCAATTAAGGTCACATTCCGGAGGTTCTGGGTGGACATGAATTTTAGGGGGGACAGTTTTCAACCAATCTGCTGACCGGGTGACTGGGTTAGTCTGGAGGGATTCGTTTCTGATGTGCACGTGAAGGAGGGGGAGGGAACAAGAGGAGGCTAATCCTGGCAGTGATGAAAAAAAAGCACCAACTTTAATTCATCGGGAGCCTTTGGAGCAGCTGCGGGCTCTTTGAAATATTCATTACGTGTCTCCTGCGGAGTTAGGGATCCTGTCTCCTTATGCAAAATTTAACATTTGCTGGGCCAGCAGGTTCTATCAGCTCTGTAAGAGTTCTGACACATGCATTTCCGCTCCTAAGTCTATGAAACCAGGAAATGTGGGTGTGTGTTTTTTAAATGTGCTTTTGGGGAAACAGAGCAGGCAAGTGGCTCGGGCAGTACCAGCCCCTGGGAGGGTATTCCTGCCAGGCTGCTATTATCCAGAGATGTGGGGGCCTCTTCTCAGATCATTTCGGGTTTTTTTTCCAGATCTTATTTTTTTTTGCAGAATTTCTTTAAGCTGGAGAAACACAGGAGGTAATTTGGTTTCAAGTATTTAATATCACAATTCTTTTTAAAAAATATATATTTTTTATTTATTTCAGAGAGGAAGGGAAAGGGAAAGAGAGATAGAAACATCAATGATGAGAATCATTGATCGGCTGCCTCCTGCACGTCCCCGATTGGGGATCAAGCCCACAACCCAGGCGTGTCCTGACCAGGAATCAAACTGTGACCTCCTGGTTCATAGGTTGACGATCAGCTACTGAGCAACACTGGCCAGGCAAGACCACAGTTCTTTATATCTTTTTTTGTTCCTTTTGCCTCCTGTGGAAAGTGCCTAAGAAGGGAGGACATTGATGCCTCTGACTGAGAGAGACAGCCTTGGAGAAGGAGCGGGCCGAGGGGGAAGGTGAGGAATTGGGGTCTGAACCTGTCTACTGTAATTGGCAGCAACACCTCAAGCATCTGGGATGGGGTTGGTGCAATCCTGCCGTAGGGAAAAGGAGTGTGGGCGACGCTCCATTCAACACGGGCTGTTTTTGTCAGCATGCACGGCTGTTCAACCTCCCGCGTCCTCTTCCCATTGTGTGCGTTCTGGTACCTCGTTTTGCCTTCTTGTCTCTAGTGCATCTTCCCTCTGGGCACCGGAGAAAGAAAATAGCTCCAAGTAGCTTCACACGAAATAAGCCGTCTCAATGAAACATGATGTTGATGGTTGTAGCATTTGGGAGCCGGAGACGTTAAAGGGATGTGTCAGCCACTTCCAGTTGGTTACCCCCAAACGAACTAACTCTCAGGACTCCTGTCTCCTGGATCACCCCAAACTCGTCCTGAGCTGGTAGGGGAGGCAGAGGTGTTCGGAGTCGATGGCAGGAAAGGGTGCACAAGCTGTCCTCGCGGCTCTTGGATGTGGAGGGCTGGAAGTCTCTGCTCTCTTTCCTCACACTGCAGGCTCCCCCGGGATTTCACAGCACCGATCCTCCGCAGGCCACTGCAAGATTTGCTCACGTCAGTCTTGGTGTTCTTTCCGGCGGGGAAGCTCCTGCCCTACACATGAAAGCTATTGGGAGACACTTTCCCTCAAGGAGATTCAGATCTTCTCGGGAAACAAATGGCCCATTCTATGCATCTCCATTTTATATGTTTCACTGTAACATACGCAAACCTCTCACAGCCTCATGAGTGGGTCTTGAATGTCCTTGCTATTCCCACACAGAACCCTCTATTTTGAGTTCTTTTTTAAAAAAATACATTTTATTCATTTTTTTTTTTTTTACAGAGAGGAAAGGGATAGATAGTCAGAAACATCGATGAGAGAGAAACATCGATCAGCTGCCTCCTGCACACCCCCCACTGGGGATGTGCCCGCAACCAAGGTACATGCCCTTGACTGGAATCGAACCTGGGATCCTTCAGTCTGCAGGCCGACGCTCTTTCCACTGAGCCAAACCAGTTAGGGCTATTTTGAGTTCTTTTTAGATAAGGAGAGAGGTGGAGTGTGAGGTTCAGTTCTTTTTCCTATGGATATACAACTGTAGCACCGTGAGTTGGCAAGAGTGACCTTTGTCCATACTTGGGTCTATTTTTTGGACTCTCTATTCTGCTGCATTGGTTTAGGTGTCTGTCCTTTCACCAGTATCACACTCTCTGAATTACAATAGCTTTATTGTAAGTCTTGAGATCAGATATCATGTGTCCTCCCACTTTATTCTTTCTAAAAATGGTTTTGATTATTCTAGTTCCTCCGCTTATATGTGCAAACTAGAGGCCCGTTGCAGGAAGATTCCTGCAATAGGGCTTCCTGCGGCGGTCTGCTTCCCTCCCTTCTCTGCAGCCCTGCCTGCTTCCATCCCTTCTCCACTGGCCCACCTGCTTCCCTCCCTTCTTCGCAGCCCTGCCTGCTTCCCTCCTTTGTCCACAGCCCCACTTGCTTCCCTCCCTTCTCCGCAGCCCCACTTGCTTGCTTCTCCCCAGCTCCGATCCCTTCTGCAATGCTTGGCTTCCTTCTATGCTGTCTTCAGTCTTTGCTCTACTCCTGGAATGCAAATTAACCGCCATTTTGGTTGGTTTAATTTGCATACTCACCCCCGATTGGCCGGTGGGCGTGGCTTGTGGGTGTGATGGAGCGATGGTTAATTTGCATATTACTCTTTTATTAGCTGGGATTTTAGGATCAGCCTGTTAAAATAGACAAAAATTTCTGTTGGGCTTTTTGGTCAGAATTGTATTGAATCTATAAATCAGTTTGGGGAAGTTTCACACCTTATTATTGTTTTCTGTTTCATGAACATGGTATATCTATTTATTTAAGTCATCTTTCATTTCTTTTATTAGTGTTTTGTGGTTTTCAGCATATATATATCCTACATGTATTTGGTTAGATTTTTACCTAAAGTATTTCCTTCTATGGTGCTTTTCTAAATGATATTGTATCTTGAATTTCAGTTTCTAATTGTTCATTGATAATATACAGAAATTTAATTGATTTTTGTGTGTTAGTCTTGTATTCTGCAACCTGGCTAAAGTCATTTATTAGTTCTAAGAGTTTTTTGGTAGATTCCTTGGGGTTTTTCTGTGTCATGTCTGTGATTAGTGACAGTTTTATTTCTTTTTCTTGCCTTATTGCATTGGCTAGGACTTCTAATATGATGTTGAATAGGACTGGTGAGAATGTCTGTTCCTGTGCCGTGTGGGGTACTCTTTCTGCTCCATGTTTCCTCTCCCATGGGCCTGTAGGAGAAGTGCTCATTGAACTTAAAATCGGGGCAGTGGGTTCTGATCTGAGGCCTTGGAATTGAGAGCGGGTGCTTGGACACAGGTTTCCAGACACAGTCTCACAGGTGAGCAGTAGTGACAGGTGTGGCCATCACATCAGAGCCTACAAGTGTCATCTCTGGGCTCAGCTACACAGTCTGTGCTTTGGGGAAGGTGTTACCATGGTAACCTTTCCCCTTCTTTGCCACAGTGCGCCAATACTTCTCAGCTTTGTTCACAAGCTGTCTCCCTTGTCTGGTTTCATCTCCTCTGTCTCTCCATCTCTCCTGGTCTTTCTCACTTGCCTCTTTCCATCTCTGTCTCTCTGCCTCGATGTTGTGCCTTTGTCCCTCTTCATCGCCTCTCTCAGGTGATCTGCCTGTGAATGGACAGACCTTAGAGAATTCTCTTGGGGTCTTTTGGGCCCCGGGGTGCCCTTTGCGGCCCCAGCGCTGCGTTCCTGGGGTGCAGTGATTAGAGAGCTAGCTCTTTAGGAGCCCTTCCTTCCCTCTCTGCATGGAGATTGGTGTGGGTAGATCACCCTCTTTCTGGGAAAACAGACCTGGGTAAAGTTCCTCCCCGCCTTTGCTTTGGGTTGGCTTCGCACAGTGGCACCCCACTAACCTGCAATGCTAATTAAACTCAACCATGCGGTCTGTTGTTCAGGTCCCTGCCATCCATTTGGGGTGGAGCTCCGTGACAGGTCTAGACAGACACCCCTGAGATTTATCATGGAGAATGAGCTTCTCCTTCAAGTATTTCTTCTCAGTGTCTCAGGGATCCGCCTCCAACCTGCCTATCATCCAGCCCCACGTAGTTATTAGCCATTGAGTGTCAGATTGTGCCTGCAACCCCGCGTCTTCCGCAGCCAGGGGTGAAGAAGATTTGCCGTATTAATTTTCTTTTTTGCAGGGTCTTATGTTGCAACACCCGAGGGGTCTAATTGCACCGCACGCGTCTCCTCGCTGCTGTCTGCCTGTCTCCGCTGGAGAGGGGCTGTAGGGAGGAGGCTTGAGACTCCACACTGGCACCTAACAGGATCCGGCCCAGATCTCAAAGCCGAGTTTTGCTAGTGGCTGGATTAAGCAGTCCCATTTTCCGCCGGTTTTCAGGATCAGGCGCGCGGAGTGAAACATTTGCGGGCAGATTAATTGCTTCCCATGAAGGGAGGGACCAGGACAGGCCACCGCTAGGATGACTCTGAGCCAGCTCTCCCAGAACTAATGAGCTGCTCTGGGCTCCCGCCGCTGCCGCTGGGAAGCCACGGAGCTCCGGAAGCGCCTTTGAAATTCCAAATGCAGAGGCTGCACCAGGCGAGTTTTGATCATCCCGTCCGGGTGGACCGGGAGAGCAGGGCGCCGACTCAGCCTGGGTTCTGAGCCTGACCAGCAGAGCTCTAGCGGGGGCTGCATCATGGCCTCTCCTTTCATCTCCCGCCACCCTGGTCCCCCGCCACCCTGGTCCCCCGCGGAAGCTCCGTGCGCACAGTCAGGGACACTTCAGTGGCACCCCTCTCTGGGTTCACGCAGACCGGCAAGCGCGTGCCTCTCTCCGCAGGGGACTCTTCAGCACCGTACGTAAAACACAGAGACGCGTTTCATGTTCTAAGCACAGTGTCTCCTGTGACCCGCTTGGCAGTTATCGTCTTTCATGCATAGGGTGCTTGGTGGAATGGAATCCAGAGTGTCCATGGGCTCCCAGACCCCCGCTTCACCCCCGACGGGCTGTGGCGGGTTAGGGAGTCGGCTGTGAGGACCAGCAGAGGGCCTTGCGCCCTGTTGTTTCCCTTCCCTTAAGAAATAGAGATGCGGCTTTAAAGTGACAACGTGACACCTGAGCATTTGAAAAACTTTAAGTCAAGAAAGGTTGGCTCAGCATCAGGGGGCAGGGCTTTGGAGGTGGCCGCGACATCTGTGTGGATGCTCTGAACAACCTCTTCCTTCCTTGGACCCACCTGATGTCCGCCTCCCCGACCCCCATCCTCAGAACATCTGTCTTGACCGTTTTGTGGGAAGGAGAGCGCCCCGGGCACCTGGGGACAAGCGACGATCGTTGGGTTGTTGGCATCCGTTCTTGGTGGTGCATCCTGCCCTGTACATTGTATGTGGCTTAGTGCCCCTGGTCCCCAGCCACTGATGCCTGTAGAACCCCTACTCAGTGTGGCCCCGAGACAAAAGTGCCCCAGGTATTTCCCAAGGACCCTTGAGGGCTGTCCCCCAGGGAGCAGACGGGACCTGAAGGCTGGTCTTGCATAAGGAGGCTAGGCCCGAGAGTTTGAATTCCACCCTGGTTTCTGCTTGCAGATGGTCAGCCCGGGGCCAGGCTGCAGCTGCTCGGAGGAAGAGACACCTCCGGAATGTGCCGAGTGCCGAGTGCCTCCTGGGCTCACTGCCACCGGGTCGTTGACCCTGGCTGAGAACCGCTGCTGGAGACCCTCTCCCCAGAAAACACACTTGTATGGTGGGTTCACAGGCATTTTCATGTGATTGGCCCGGCACAGTGCCTGGCACACACAGGAGCAAGGGTGTGCCTGTTCCCTGTAACTAACTAAAGCCCATTTACGGCTCTGCCTGGGGTCCACAGGCCCTGGTGCCAGCCCCTGCCTGGTCCCCGTGGCTCGCATCAGCTCCATCCTGCAGGCTTCTCGTTCTTGTTCTAGCACTTGAGGTGCGGGCCATGGGATGCCGTGGGGACGCTCCGCCCGGGGGGTCTGAATCGGCACCGGCTTGAAGAAGAAGAGCTTAGAGAGGAGCTGCAGTTAGGGCACCGGGTACCCGGAAGCTCAGTTCTTTTCCTTTGAAGCCACATCCCAGGCATCGTGGGGCTCAGATTCCGAGTCTGTGTTCCCCCACCTGCTGCCCCGTCCGCCTTCTCTTTCCTTCCCTTCTCATGCTCATTTCTCATCCGGGCCTCTTTGTGCGATGGTTTGGAACCGTGTTCCGGCCTCAGAGCTCGGGCTAAGGATTCCTGACGAACCCTGGGTGTCACTGTTTGCCTGCCGGCTGGGTCTCTGGGGGATGGGGTCAGGGGTGGTGCTGCCCAGGTTCACCGCTCCCTTTTCCTTTCGCACAGGACTTTCACGTTCTGATTCTCACTGTCTCCTTCACTGGTTCATACTTCACCGAGCCAGCTCCTCTCCTTGGCCGAATCTGATCAGTGGGCGTGGTCCCTGCCTTCAAAGACTGGTAGCGGCAGCTGCCTAAGAGAAGCCGTTACACAGCAATTACAGACGGTCGTACAGCGGTCTGGACGCTTGGTTTCGTTTGTAGTCTCCTGAGGGTGGTGACCATGGCCTAGGAAAGAGCCCGGCCGTCGGGCCTGGGGTCCTCTCTCTCTCTACAGGAATTCTGTCCATCTTTCTGGACCAGTGAGTGTTCTTTGAGCACATCCAGTTCAGCCTTATTGAGACACAGGCGTCGGGGGCCCCCGGAGGTGGTCGCCTCGGGACGATGGCCTTATTCGGGGGACGTTTGGAAGTGTCCCAGAAGGCTTTTCGGGTTTGATTTACAACTCACCTTTAAAAAACATAAGTAGTCTTGTTTTTTTGTGTGGTTGGGCATCACTTTAGCAGCAGCATCAACATTCTCAGAACAGACTTCTTCCTCCAAAACAATGATTCTAAAGCCAGAGGGGCCTCCCCCCATTTGTCCCTGCTGCTCCCCAGTAGGAGGAACGGGGGCTTCCCAAGGCACAGCCGGTCCCTGGTGCTGCCTTTGGGGACATGTTCTCACGTCTCTTTGGCCTCTGTGGCTTTAGCTGGCCTTCCGCTGGTCTCTGGAGTGATCGAGGTTCGGCGAGAGGGTCCAGCAAAAATATGCCGTGACAACAGAGGCGAGTACACCCTCTAGATACAATTTGTTGTCCAAAGCATGCCTGGTAAAAGCACACACACACACACACACACACACACACACACACACACAAAACCTACTTCATTGAGTTCCACAGTTAGATGACTCACAATGATGCCGGCGTTTTCTCAGAATTGACGCTCTAAGGGTTCTTCTCAGAAAGAGGAGGATTCACAGGCCTGAGGGCTCACATGGGACTCCAGGCCTACTCCTTGCATTAACGTGTATGCTCCCAAGAGCTTTAACGTTGACGTCCCATAGCCGTGCGCAACAGGCTGTGTGAGTCAGCTCTGCCCGTGTAACAAGCAGGTCACACACCTCACAGACTTACAGCCACACAGGTGGATGTTGCTTTCGTGCGGCATCGGGCTAGGGCTTGGCTGTGCCTTCGCTCCGTTTGTCTTCTCACGGATCCCCGGCTGCAGAAGCAGCCCCACACACTTCTGCGTAGCGGCATGGCCGAGGGCGGAAGAAGCCATCCGGCGGGAACCTGCGATGCCCTTTGAGAGTTCTGTGTGTGATGCCTCCTGCAACTTCCGCTTCCATTGGCCCCAGCAACCCACATGACACCGGGCCAGGGAGGGCAGTGTAGACAGTGTGCAGCCCCACACACCACGGGACACTGAGCAAGGATGTACAGTTCTCCCACAGCGGAGAGGAGTGTCGAGTAATTGTGAAGAGAAATGTCAGTCTACCAGCCGTACTAGACACAGAATGATAGGGAAGAGCTGAATGATGACCCCAGAGGAAAAGATAAAGCCACACACATGTCACCAAACTAAGCAGAACGCGGGAGAGGGTGTGTGTTGGGGTGGTGTGCTCCTGGGAGATTTCCTTCTGGTTCCTGATGGTATTACCCAGTTCCTACAAGCCCCTTGGTGGGGGGGGGTGACAGCATGCCCTGTCTGGCAAGATACCTAATGGGACGGGGCTTTTTCTCAGCACCTGTCCCCTCACCCTCTACCGTGAGGTGACACACGTCTCCCGCCCACCCCGCCTTCCGAGACCCTCTGCGGTTGATTCTCTGATGAAGGGATGTGTTTTGAGACTGACGGGGAAGCATGCGCCTTTTATTTCTAAATCCGACCTTCACCACCGAGCCCTGCCTGTTCCGGATCGTTAACTTCCACTTCAGTCATTGTTTACTGAGGTGAGAGGGGCTGTGAAGTTGATGGAAGAGCAGAGGCTGCCTAGAATAATAAGCGTGACTCTCAGCGCTGGGCATCGGGAAGCTTGGTGGAAGCATCGCTGCTCACACCAGCCTGGTGCGAATGGCTCAAGACCCAACTCGAAGGACCTGCCCGTGGTGGCCAGGCCCAGCCAAGCTGCCGGGGTGGAGACAGCTGGGCCTGCACCCCGGGTAGGAGGCCCAGAGGGGAGCACGAGGGGGAAAGGGAAGGTGCAGCACGTGCTGCCTGCAGAGCCTGCGGCATCGGCGGAGTCCTGAGAATGGGCTGGGCACTCCCGGGAATACCTCCAGGAGCCCAGAGGCCCGCCTTAGCCAGTGTGACAGGAGTGAGTGACATAAGGTTATATTCATGTGCAGGGTGATCCTGTGGCGTCGTCTTATTTTTACCCCTCCTGTTACAAGGTTTCAAGTTTGTGTGTGCGTGCACACATTTGTGTGTACGTATGTTTGTGTGTGCACATGGTTGTGTGTTACACAAGTTTTTTGCGTGCACACGTGTGCATGTTTTGTGTGCATGTACATGTATGTGTGTGCATTTCACCACTGTGAGTGCAGCTCACAGCATGCCGCTCTTGGAGATTAAACACAAGAAATGAATGGTGTCTTCACATGCTGGGACCTCCAGGGCTTGCTTGCTTGACTACATGGAAGTCCCCGTTGTTAAGGTACAGCAGCTCCTACTCATGATCCCCTTTTGAAAAACAGGCCAGTCCCGTTGCGTGCGCGAGAATTCCTGGGTACGTCTAGATGTGCAGATGCGGGCTCAGGCGGCTGCATTAGGCTTGGTCATTAGGTTAAATAGGTGTAGGTGGCTGGTTTGTGTTTGCACACACAGAAAGTGGAGGTTTCTTAAAAATGTCTCCTTAGCAAACTTAAAAAACACACAACAACACTGAATTCAGGGACATTTTAGTTACATGTCCCAGAGGTGTGACTCAGGAGCCGCTGTGGTGTAAGCAGCTCCAGGCTGACTACGAGGGACCCTCTGGGCCTGGTGCGTGGCTTCTTGTCGCGCTGGCTCAGCTCCACCCCCCGCCAGGATCCACGCGATGCCAGCACGTGAGTTCAGTGTGCAGTGACCTGGAGCAAGGCGGGTGGCTGGAGAAAGGCTGATTCGGGGTGGGCAGGGGTGTGGGGTGTCTCATTTGTACCCACGAGGTTTTAATTGATGGAGGTGGCTGAGTGGTGTCTCGGAGAGGCCAATGCCATTGAAAGAAGAGTTGATCACTTATGTTTCCCATGAGGAGGAGGCGTGCCAGGCTGCACGGGACCACAGGGAAAACCTCGGGGTGATCGGGAGGCAGAGGACAGGAGTGAGGGGGATGCCTAGGCCAGAGCCTTTCTTGGGGTTTCCATGGGAAGGACAAGCAGCTTACTTCCAGCTTTGGGTAGAGGCGCTGTCCTCAGTCGTCCAGTACCCGGCCCCGGATGACAGCAGGGGAAGTCCTGGCTTGGTGTGAGGGTTTGATAAGGCCACGGTTGGCCCGCACGCGAGAAGCGACCTCCCAGATAAAGTGTTGACTCGGTTTAGGAATTAGCTAGTCCTGGGAGGGGCGTCTCTCCCAATCTATAAGGCCCCCGAAATGTACAACATCAAAAGATGTAGAAAATCGCCCAGCCGGTGTGGCTCAGTGGTTGAGCATCAGCCTGTGAACCAGGGGGGTCACAGTTCGATTCCCAGTCAGGGCACATGGCCGGGTTGTGGGCTCGATCCCCAGTAGGGGCAGTAGTATAGGACCTGCGTGTGGTGCAGGACCCTCCTCCTGCCCCCACCCCTCAACCCCCACCCCCGTTCTTCTGTGACCACCCATGCTGGGACCCGGTCTGCAGCACAGGACCTGTGGGTGCACTTCGTGGGGGAGAGCGCTTGGGCTGTCGTCCTTACCCGTGGTGGGAGGACTGCCTGGGCCCATGCAGAGGGGCCGGAGCTGGAGCAGCGAGTGGAGGCGGGTGGGGAGTGGTGGGATCTGTCGCCGTTTTAGGGGATGAGGGGGAAAGAACCGCTATTTCAGAACATTTGCCAGGCAGGAATACCGGTGCCATCTCCTCTGGGGCTCTGCCGGCTGCGTGTGGGAGCAGATGGAGCACCGTCTTCCTGACTCATTCTCTCCTGAAGGTGTTTCCTTCACACCCCTCCCCGGGACCCTGTCAGCAGGAGAGGCCGTCCGGAGGGAAACTCGGGAACTGTCACCGCTTCCTGGGCGCCCACGCGCTCATCCTGCCCACGGCTCTCCCGCGGCCAGCGTGGGGCTGTATAACCAGCCGTCTCGTTTCCTCAGTTTCTCTTACGCGCCGTGGCCTTGGCCGTGGGACCTGGGCAGGTGGGAGCAGGCGTCTGGCTGGCCAGGTGCGGGCATGGGCTCCAGGTGCTGCGGGCGGGGCGGGGGCGGGGGCGGTCCCTTAGGGGGGCCGTCTGGATTTACTCTCCTGATTACAGGGTTGCCAACCGGACATCCAATCAGGGGGCAGGGAAGAAATGCCGTAGTGACCCGGAAAGTTTGCCTCCGAGGCCAAGGATTATCTGAGACGGAACTGGATTTTGATTCTTAGCCTTTAATGAGATTTTCGTTAAGGGAGCTGGGCCAGGGGACATTTGTCTGCGATGTCTGCTATAGCCACGTGTCCGTAGGCAAGGTCTGTGTCACATGACTCGCCTTCTGTGCTCATTTGGAGCAGGAGGGTTCGAGGAGCGTTCCTGGCGCACAACAGGCGGCTCCCAGCCCCCCTGCTTTCCCCAGCCAGGTCCTGAGCCCAGCTCTGGCTTTGGGTAGGAAGGGTGTCTAGAAGGAATCCTTGCCGCCTAAGGTAGAGGCGCCTTTCTCGCCTGCAGCACTCATGCCTTGATCTGGGCTCGGTAAGCGTGCTTGGCCCGGCTTCCGGCCACACGTGGCTCAGACCGCTGGCCGACTCCCTCACTGCCTCCTCTGCACCCCCAGACAGCGCTCCGGACGTGAACCCCCAACCACTTTCCCCGTGACCCCGTCTGCTTTCCTTGGCCGTCACTGACCTCTTTGGGTCTGACCTCTTTCCCGTGTGACTTCCAGGACCTTCCAGGCGTCCTTAGCCAGACTCTTCACTCTGGCCCTTCTGGTTGGATCTGTCTAGTTGTGACCTTAGAACAAACACTAAGCACCGAGACATTCTCATTCCTAATGTTCAGAGTGGAGGGTCAGGGCTGAGACCAGCGGCTGGTGAGCAGCCTGGAAACGGTGTGTCTGCCGGGCCAGGTGACTGCCGGAGGCGCAGAAGCACCTGTCTTGCAAAGTGACATTTAAATGCAGCTCCGACCTGCACCTGCTGGAGTCATGGTAGGAGAAGTCCGTCCAAGAAGAAGGAGAACGGAGGTGACTTGGAGTCGGGGGCAGCCCGGGACAGCGTGTCCACAGGGTTGGACGTTTGTTCTTGTACCGTTGACGCCGAGACGCGTTTCCCGAGGTTGTGCCCTCGCTCCCCAGGTGCTCATGGTGGAGTCGACCCCTGGTGCTGCTGCCTTTTACAAAGAGCTTTCAGAGGGCCAGAGCCGAGTGATGCAGTGGTTTTCCTGGAGACGCAGAAGGGGTCTACACGCCTCCGGATTGTCTTCATTTACAAGCACGTGAGTGGAGGTGACAGGGAGCATGCTGGCGGACCTGGGACTGGGACTGGGACTCGGGTCTCCCTCGACCTCAGCACACCTGAGGGCCAGGTGGGCACCACTTCTGTTTCTTTGTTCATCCTCCCTCTGGGCAGGGACCTTCTCAGTGGTCCAGGGGAGTCTGTTCCTCATGAAGAGAGATTGGGTGGGCAGAGGTGGGGAAGGAGGCTTGTGTGCGCGTCTGACTCTCTCCCCTGGAGGGGCAGTCCAGCCCGCCTGGTGCTTGTCTGGGGGCCCATGGTTTTGACAGGAGTGACGGATGGGAACAGGGAGCAGAATTCTGGGGAAACTCTCTCCCACCAGCCCCACTGTGGAGCCGTCTCGCAGTGTGCTGGCATGAGGTATATCTTAGTGGTGGAAGCTCCAGATTGAGAGGCGAGAAGCCAAAAGCGTGTGGCCGTCAGCAGCCTCCAGCTGTCCTGCTAACCCACCAGCAGCTGTGAACCCGAGTGGCATGGGCCACTGTGGCCTTTCTCTGCAGCGAGTGTTCATTCTTCTCAAGCTTCAGTCTACACTGAGTGGCCAGATTATTATGATCTATGAAAGCATAATTGGCCACTCAGTGTCTATCCTATAGAATAAAAGGCTAATATGCAAATTGTCCCCTTGACCAGGAGTTTGACCAGCAGGCAGGCTGGCCAACCGCCCATGTCCCCTCCCCCTGGCCAGGGCAGCCAGACCCCACCCATGCACGAATTCATGCACCGGGCCTCTAATACACACACACACACACACACACACACACACACACTCTGAATGGCCAGGTTATTATGCGTTCAGAGATCATGATAATCTGGCTACTCAGTGTAAGTCTTCCAGAGCAAGTCGCCAACCTTTCGGACCTCATGGACCACCAGTGGTCAGACCACTGGTGGGTGACTGCTGCTCCAGAGGATGAAGGCCTAAAGACCAGCAACAGAGACTCCCTCCCGGACCCCACGGTAGTCAGTTGTAATTGACCACCCTTGACCTTGGCCTGCTGGGCCCCAGCTCAGCAGACTCCGGCTACTTTGCTTCCTGGAGAACACTCTCACCCTCGTTATCTCGTCACCTTGGCCTGCCCTTGGCAAGAATCCCCTTGAGCCAGTTTAGCGAGAATCCCCCTTCTCTTGCTGTCTAACCAAGTTCCTCCACCCACTGACTCCAGCTAAAGAGGATGTCTTCGGCTGACTTGTCCGTGTCCTGGGCACTGGATGGGCAAGTCCAGCGGACACAGAAGGTCCCGGGTTTTCCTGCCTGAAATGCCCTCGGTCTCAGTGCATTCACTTATTTCTCACGGCTCCGGAGGCTGGAAGGCCAAGATCAAAGTGCTGGCGCATGCAGTGTCCAGGGAGAGCCTGCTTCCGGCTTCACAGGCAGTTGCCTCCTTGCCGGGTCCTCACAGGATGGAAGGGGCCAGGGTGCTCCCTGGGGTCCCTCACGAGGACACGGCTTCCTTTCCTAAGGATGGGGCCTTGTCACCCCCCAGAGGCCCCGCCTCCTGGTGCCATCACGTTGGGGATTAGGTTTCAGCAGATGAATTTCGTGGGGACACCCTCATTCTTGGAAAAGTCCTTCCCAGGAATTGCTTCTGTCGATGGAGCCTTCCCCAGCCACCGCTCTTCCTCGTCATCTTCCCCTCCCGGCAGTAACCACTGTTGGTGATGACTGGTGTGTGACGCCCCTCTCCCCAGTGAGGTCTGAGCTGTGTTCTTGTCATCTCGGGGTCCCGCGTGCCCAGCACAGGGCCTGCCGTATGTGGAGTGAATTCCCGGCATCCGTCCCCGTAGTCACAGCGACAGGATTTGCGGCGTGTAGCTGGCAGGAGCGGGGAGGAGGCAGGGCATTGGTTTTAGGGAGAGAGAGCAGCTGAGTTGACAGATTATAGGATGGGGCTGGATAGCGAGACCTCCGGCTCTTTTGTCTCCTATTCCTCCAGGCTGAGAGATCTTTCCAGACAAATGAAAAGACCAATCAGACCCAATTACTTTAAAAAAATTCTGATTGTTTCCCTCCATTATCTTCTCCCCCCTCCTCCCCTTGCAATTTAATGGGGAGAAAAAAGGAAGATAAATGACGTGTTGCTCCCCGGCTCCCAGAAGTCTCGACCCTGCTGATTACTCTGAGGCTGGCAGCCCTTTCATGCTGCGGGGCTGGCTCAGGCATCCCACGGCCCCCAAACCAAGAAGACAGGGCTCCTGTGGCCTGTTCCTACCTCCCCCCGCAGCCCGCACCTCTAACTGTCTGGAGGTCGGACCCTGAACCACTCACTGGTCACCTTCAGGATGCTGTGGGCCTTCTGAGCAGAGGGCGGATGGCGGGTGAGGAGGGCCTCCTACCTGCAGGGTCCTGTACCCGCCAGCCACGTAGCAATTCTGGGCACAGAGACCACCCATTGGCTTTCAACCTTTGTCCTCATAAATCCACGAGGAGGAATCTCTCTCTCCAGCTCGGTTTAAACCCAATTTCTCCAAATGTATCAGCATTGTGGATACTTGCATGGGTTTCTCTGGTTTTATGACCCTTGCAACCTGCCACCTTTGTTTGGGAGGCGTGGACAGGGAGGAGGTCATTTGAAGGGCAGGGAAGGGATGCTTAGCACAAGGCCCCCTGCGCTGCTGCTGGCGACTGCCAGGCCCTCTAACGGCTGAGGTTCCATACCTAGTGCTCACTCCCAGCACAGTGACACGGTGACACGGTGCCGGGAACGCCTGCACGGGGACGCTGCTACTTCGAGGCACTCGCTCGCTGTAGGGCAGCTCCCAGTGACTCACCACCCACCTTTGTGCCCTGGAGGGCTGTGCCTGGCCCTTGGACCCTTCTGTCCCCACCCCCCCTTCCCGCCATCAGCGCCCTGCCCTGGCCACCAGAGGGACATAGGCTTCAGACTCCTGGCTGCCCCCTTGCCGCTGTCCTTCCATCTCATCCTGACCTTGAGGTCCTCAGACACGTTGGTCTCCCCCGGCCCCGTACTGCTTTCCTCAGAGCCTTTGTACCTGCTCTTTCCTCTGGTGTCCACAGGCGAGTCCCTCCTTTACTGACCTCCTGGCTCAGCTCCCACGTGGCCCCTCGCCCTGCTGCACCCCCCACCCCCACCCCATGTCCCCAGGGCAGGCCTCTTGCTCTGTGCGCGCTTCCTTATTGTCTGTCTCCCTCCCGAATGTCGGTTCCGCCAGAGCTTGGAATCTCCCCATTTTTGCCCATCACCGCGATCCGGTGATGAGAATGGCACTTTATGGGTGGTGAGTGTCGGTGCAGGGGGCCCAGTGTGGGAGTAATGACGGCGAATGAGGGATCATCGAGTCTGTCCACCCTGCCTTTCCTTAAGACCCTTTCTCCCTGCTCAAGTGAGGATTCGGCACAAAGCGCACGAGCTTTAGGAAAAACGATTTAGACAGCGTGATGGTCGGGTTTGGGGGTCAGAAAGCTGATGCAGGGTTCGGGCCGTAGCTCACGGTTAGGAGGGCAGATTGCGAGGCGGGCCTCTTCCCTGACTTGCTGTTAGCAGGGAGGGGGCACCGGGTGGGCAGGGCTGCCAGGGCCATGGCACTTTGCCTTGCTGAGCTGGGACCTGGGCAGGGCAGCTTAGCTCAGGCACCATTAAGTGCGGCCAAGCTAATGCCCACTCAGGCGATCCCTGTTTCCGTTTGGGTTTGTAAAAAGCCATTACTGTTCCCAGATGAAGCCCACAAGTGCAGCCCAATTACTCGGCTGATGGGGGTCAGTAAAGGGGCTTTTATTTAAACAGTTCTGTGCACTTAGCGCACCGCTTGCGCCTGGGCACCGCGGCCCCCAAAGTGTCACTCCTGCTCAGCAGGAGACCACGTTCCCTGGCAGGACCTTCCCTGAGTGGAGGAGAGACCGCTGGGTCTGGAGCCGGCAGATCCGGGTGCATGCACAAATGAGCAAGAGTGTGTGCAAGCATGCAGTGTGCAGGTGGACATGGGCATGTCTGCACAGACACATGCATATGCAGGCAGATTTGTGCATATGTGCATGCACGTACACACCCGTCCCTGTGTATATTTGGTGTACTGTTTACCACACATGGATTTGTGTGTGCGTGCATGCATATATGTGTGTGTGTGCATGCATGCCTGAGTGTGTTCCTTCTTTGATAAGCTGAGAGCTTTTGAGTCTCTCTCCCAGGAAGGATCCCAGGACCTTCTAGCTTGGTCTCCATGCTCTGGCCCTTCCGCATATGGGTTCTTGGAGGGCAGCCGCTCACCTCTTAGCACTTTCCTTCAGTGCCATCTCCCAAGGAAAACTTTCCTTCTCGCTCCCACAAGCAGGCGGGCAGACCCGAGCACTTCTGCTTCTTGGTCGCTTTTCCTCCTTCTGTCATGACAGTAACAAATGGGTCCTGAGTCTGATTGGAAATAGATGTGTGTGCCCCTCGGTGAACTCTCTGAGGAAGGAGCAGCTTGGTACGTACCCATTGTCCAGTGCCCTGGGTGGGGTACCGTGTTCACTGCGCAAATGGAAGAAGAATGCAGCTAAGCCCTCCAATGTGGTCCCTTTGGCTCTGGATTACAGTGTACGCTTCTGATAATTTGTGGTAAAAATCGCTCCTATTGAAAAACCACATAACTTGAGAACTGCGTTTTCACAGTACTGTAAAATAAGTAGGATTTGTGGAAGACTGTTGATTTTAAGATACTGAATCATGCATAAAAACACGCCGTAAAAAAAGATTAAAATAATCGTTACCAGGCCTTCGGGAGTAGGTACACTTCATTAAGCACTAGTTCTTTCAAAAGTGGCAATTTGTGTATGATCTATATGAGCAATTTTCATTTAACTAAAGTCGTATTTCCTGAAATGAAATATCCCTTTCCAGCTATTCTTCCCAGAGAGCGTTTATTGAACCTTCTTGGCGCGGCTTTGCTGAAGGTAATGTTAAGGTGGAAGTGTCTGTCCTTGAATTCAGAGCTAACCGGGGTGGGCACGAACTCGGAAGCACAGACAGTAGAGAGGGAAAGAGGAACCCCGAAAGGGAGAGTGTGTTAGGGACAGTGGGCGGCCGGCAGCTGAGGTCCGTGCTTCTGTGTGGGGAGGGTGGGCGCAGGCTCTTAGTTTATCAGCACGCTTGGAGAAGCATGTAGTCCACTTAGGCCGTTTTCAGACCGGGACAGGGAGGAGTGCTGTCTGCACAGCACCTGTGAAACGTGTTACCATGCTGGTCTCCCTCCCGCGGCTGCCTCCCAGCTCCCCCGCCCGTCACCCTTCCCAGTCCCCGCACCGCTGCCCTGCCCGCCGGCGTTCACCTTGGGATAGCCGAGCCCGCAGCATTCTTCCGGGGCAGGGTCATCAATCAGGCAAAGATACGGGTATCTGTTCAGTCACCGTGCTCGGTTCTGGGGGAACAGTGGCCCGTGGCGTGAACTGTGCCCCCACCTTCGCAGCAATGCCCAGGTTGCTTCCAACTGCCTAGAACTGTGGTTGGCAAACTGCGGCTCACGAGCCACATGCGGCTCTTTGGCCCCTTGAGTGTGGCTCTTCCACAAAATACCATGGCCTGGGCGAGTCTATTTTGAAGAAGTGGTGTTAGAAGAAGTTTAAGTTTAAAAAATCTGGCTCTCCAAAGAAATTTCAGTCGTTGTCCTGTTGATAATTGGCTCTGGTGACTCATGAGTTTGCCGACCACTGGCCTAGAAGATCAAGTTCAAACCCCGGCTCTGTGCAGGAGGCCGTCCCAGTCCGCCTTCAACCCGCCCCCCAGGTGCACCTCCTGCCGCACCCCCACCACGCTGCGCTGAACTTGTCCTCTCTGCCGGGCAGGTGTCCCCACCACCGGGTCATCACCGCCCGAGTCATTCTTCTAGATCCTGCTGACCTCTTCCCTTCTCTACAAAGCCTTGTCACCTCACTCAGGCTGAGGCAGCATCGCCGCCTCCCAGGTTCCCTCCACCACGTGTTCTCACGTATTGGTCATTCGTATTGGTTATTTCCTCTCGCGCTTCCCGAGCCTACACGTTGAGCTCACTCACTGCTTGCTCCTTTGCATTCAGATGCCGTGTCGGATCTGTATGCCCAGTGCGTGGTGTGTGGCCGGTATTCAGGAACTATGTAAAAGGAGAACAATATTTTTTTTAAATGTATTTTTGTTGATTTCGGAGAGAAAGGGAGAAGGAGAGAGAGATGGAAACATCAGCGATGAGAGAGACTCACTGATTGGCTGCCTCCTGCATGCCCCCTACTGGGGATCGAGCCCACAACCCTGGGAGTCGAACCGTGACCTCCTGGTTCATAGGTTGACACTCGACCACTGACCCATGCCGGCCGGGCAACAATATTTTTCCCGGGGTCCTAAGCGCCTTTGCAACTCACTCAGTGTCTTTCTGCCCAGCAGTGACTTGTCCCACCTCATTTTCGTCTTTGGCCCCTTCTTCTTAGCGCCCCCTTAGAGTAGTGGCTCACGGTCCAGAACTGACTCCTGTTTGAATCATGCTCTTGGCCCACATGTGTGCACTGTGGCTTTTGGTAGCAAATTGAAGCTCCCTCCGCCCCTTTTCTTTCAGCGTGAGATGCTCGGGCAGTCCAGCAGGAGTGCGATTTAAAGAACAGCATGTAGCCCGGGTGGCCAGGGACTTACTGTTACGTTGCACCCCTGTGGTCCACGTGCCTTCCCTCAATGGTCTTGGGTGTCTTTTTCCTTACTCGCTCCCCCCTTCTCTTTCTTTCTGTGGGGGCCAGGTGGTGGTGGTAGGAGGTATTGTTTTCTTAGAACTTTGTGTAAGTGATCATTTTGACAAGGGAACAAAAACCCTCCTTCTGATTGGCACCGTATTGGAAATCAAAGTCATAGCGATCGTTCCGAGGGCCTCATTTCCTGGTGATTGACTTAATAGAATTGCCTCCTGGAGAACTTAACCCTGGAAAAAAAATCTGGAAAAGACATCAGTGTGGGCAGTGAGCAACGAGCTACAGTGGATCCCCTCCTTCCCTCCAGCTTGTCTCTCAGATCCCGTGAGTCAGTTTGTCAGAGGAAGGAGTCTGGGGGGCAGTGGCCAGGAAATCTCCCTGACCCGCATGACACTGAGCTCTTTCTTTTTTTCTTTTTAAAATACATTTTTATTGATTTCAGAGAGGAAGGGAGAGGGAGAGAGAGAGAGAGAAACATCACTGATGAGAGAGAATCATTGATCACCTGCCTCCGGCACGCCCCCCACTGGAGACCGAGCCCACAGCCCAGGCTCATGCCCTGATGGGGAATCAAGCCATGACCTCCTGGTTCATAGGTCGACACTCAACACCGAGCCACGCCAGCTGGGCACACTGAGCGTTTTCTGTCTCCAAAATTGTATGCAACTCGACCCAGCGCTTGGTTTGCGGACCAATTGCTTCTGCATGGGGTCAGCACACCTTGAATCCACAGAAATTTATAGCGTCTTTTAGCCCACCAACCAAGAGATTCAATTTAGTCTGCTGCTCCCTGAGAAAAGAGAGAGAGAGAAAAACCATCACCTCAAATCAACGGGGACATCGACTCCTCAGTCTGGAGGGAACGTACAACATTATTAAACGATTTCTCTTCATCCTTTTTCTACCCCCAGGAAGGTGATTATCTCTTTTTTTTTTTTCCCTTCCTAAGACTCTCAAGAGAAGGAGATTCTGTATTTTTCTCTGTCAGCTATTCTGGTCTTCCAGTAACTTTTATAATTAGAAAAGAAAATTAGAAATGTCTTCCCTTATATTGCCATGGAAGCTCCTTTCATCCTGAGCAGTCCTCGGTAAAAATCAAGATCTCATCTGATCCTTTACAACGTTTGTTCAACAAATCTTTATTGAGCACCTACCATATGCTTTCCTGTCCAAGTTGAGGCTCCTTCTCTCAGCGCCCCTTGCCATGCATTCAAGAAGCAGGTTCATATCACCCTTGTTTTAACTTGTAATTAAAAGCCCTTTCTTATTAGGCTAGTGTTGTCTGCTTTTTTGCATCGTTCTGTCAGTCAGCACAGGCTAACAGCTGTAACAAACAGCCCCTGCAACCCCAAAAGAGGATTATTTCTTGCTCAAGCCACAGTCCCATTCGGGTGTTCTGCTCCATGCCTTGCTTCTTGCTGTATTCTGGCACCCACACTCCATTCATTTCGTGGTTCCCAGAGTCTGGGAGTTGTCTCCTAGATCCTCTACATTTGGCCTGCAGATGAGGAAAGAGCATTACCAAGGAGGATTTTGGAGAACTTTCTTAGCTGCCAAGTCTAGAAATGTTATCTATCTTTTCTGCCCACAGTCCATTGGCCAGTGCCAAGTCACAAGGCCCCCCTCCCACCCCCCCTCCAGCTGCCAGGGTTGCTGGGAAGTGCGGTCTACCTGGATGCCTGGGAGGAAGAGGAAATGAAACTTGGTGAACACACAGCAGCTTCCCCGCCCACTGCCATCGGCTTCCTGGGGCCTCCCTTGTGGTCACTCCCTGAGCCTTGTTCTCACTTCAGTAGCCTCTCCTCTGACTGTGAGGGAGGCAACCTGTCGATGTCTCTCTCTCACATCAATGTTCCTCTCTCTCTTCCCCTCCTCCCTCCCTCCCTCCCACTTTCTCTAAAATCAATGGGAGGAATATGCTCAGGTGAGGATTAAAAAGAAACAAAGAAAAAGGAGGCAGATTAGACACCTTCAAGCACCTCGTCATTTAACGGAGTTCCCATGTTGGAGAGAAGACGTTTAGTCTCGGTCTTGAGATGAGCATGGAGATCTCCCGTCTCACGCCGTGTCTTCGTCTCCGTGTCCATGGGGTAATTATTGGATCCTGACTTGAGGAAGAATTTCGCAGCTCTTGAGATGGTTCAGTTAACACAGACAGGGAAAAAAAATGCATGTTATTAGAAATGCTGACTTGGGTGCAGGGCGAGAGAGTTTTCAAGGCAAGAAGGGAGCAATCAGGGAAAGCTGAATTTCTAAACTCCCACTTCAAACCATCGACAGAGAGGGAAGAATGACCTCCTCCCCCTACCCCCCAGCACATGCGCGTTGAGGGCTTAGGTTTGTGTCTAGTTAGAACGGAAAGAATACACTGAAGCTGCGATCTGCTGAGGAGAGCGGGTATTTTTAATGAGGATTTTTTTTCTCTTTCTACATTCAGTCGTCCTGGCAAGCAGGCTTGGCTATAACCCCAGTGTGTAAATTGTTCCCGACATAGTCTTCTCTCTTTGAATTCCCCGAGTGCCTGCCACGTCATTAGAGAGAAGCCATCTTTTACATCAGTCACGGGAAAGAGGCCGCACTTTCAGCATGCAAGGAGGATGGTACCTAAACGGGACACGACAGATGCAGCGGCAACTGCTCTCCTCCCGGAGGCAGAAAGGGAGCCACTGAGGCATCGGAACGGGCCCAGCTCCGCATGCGCCACTGCCCTCTGCTGCCCAGAGCCACCCACCCACTGTGCACACAGGCGCAGGGAGGGGGATGCAGATGGAGGGGCAGGTGTGCAACCCCCTCCGGAGAAGGGCACGCCGACTCTGCCGGTGTTCCCTCCGTGGGTCCAAGGCTGTGGACTTGAAGCCAGTTTGGAGATAAATAGGAAGCTTAAGCTGGGCATGCCGGAACCAGCTATTTCATGTGACGGCATGCCCAAGCTCCATAACCAGCTATTTAATGTGATGGTAGAGAGGAAGCAAGAGCTAGAAATGCAGTAATAGCCTGGGAGCTGATTTCAGAACCCCCATCAAGTCCACAGGCAGTCTCTTCGACGCTGAATGCCTGCAGGTGCCATCGGAAGTCCTGGCGACGACCGGGAAAGCTGCCCTGTTGAGATGACACTCTGGAAATAAAGATGCAAAAATCATTCAGTGCTCTATATCGCCCTTTGTCGGATGGGCGTGTTGGGGTGGTGGTAAGTCTGAGGAAAGTGAGGCGTCCTCCACGGCGAGCAAGAGCTGTGTTGTTATTACTGTGCTGTCCTGCACCGAGTGATGAGTCCCACTCATTGTGAGGTTGGGGTTGTTGTTTTTTCTTCCAGATGAACCTTGGGAGCTCTCTGTCCAGTTTAATCCTGGATTGCTATTTTGACTGGACTTCAGTTAAAGCTCTTACTTGGAAAAGAGTAGCTTCGTGGAATGCAAACTTTCTATTCAAGAACACAGAACGCCTCTCGGTCGATTTCTTACTTCCTCTGTTTCAGTTGGTCTCGTGTTTTATTTTTCATTGAAATCTGTTCAAGCCTGGCCAGCGTGGCTCAGGGGTTGAGCACCCATGTATGAACCAGGAGGTCAGTTTGATTTCTGGTCGGGGCATATGCCCTGGTCACGGGCTCGATCCCCAGTTTGGGGTGTGCAGGAGGCAGCTGATCAATGATTCTCTCTCATCATTAATGTTTCTCTTCCTCCCTCTCCCTTCCTCTCTAAAATCAATAAAAAGTATATGTATATTTTTAAAAATCCACTGTTCAAGACAGACCCCCAGAACTTCCCAGCTTACATATCCCACCATATCGTCTGGTCCTTAGGGTGCTGACTAATAATAGCTCCAGTGGTCAGCAAACTCATGAGTCCACAGAGCCAAATATCAACAGCAACAACGATTGAAATTTCTTTGGAGAGCCAAATTTTTTAAACGTAAACTTCTTCTAACGCCACTTCTTCAAAATAGACTCGCCCAGGCCGTGGTATTTTGTGGAAGAGCCACACTCAAGGGGCCAAAGAGCCGCATGTGGCTCGCGAGCCGCAGTTTGCCGACCACTGGCTTAGGCGGTAAAAAGCAGATGCATAAGCCAGAGAAGCCTTACGTGCGCACATTGCACAGTATTTTCACTCAGGAAGCAGGAAGACTTGCAGCAGAGCGTCACGAGTCAGAGGAGCCCTGGAGTTTAGTCCACGCGGCTGCCGTAAACACCCACACGTGGGTTTTGCATGGTTTTCAGTTGGGATTTTCCTCGCTCACCCAGAAGGTACAGACTCAGAACTCTGACCAGCTCAAGGAGAAAGCCTGTGTGGTTTGTATTCTTCAAACCGTTTTCTTCTTCCCTCGGGAGACCAGGCAGGAACATTAGGTTATCCTTGTTGTCTGAGATGCTGGGTGGATTTTTTTTCTTTCTAGTCTGCCCTTCCAGGTAGAAACAGGATTTCAGGAATCTCACATCTGTAGGATGTCACGTCCTTTGCCGGTGGCCCAAGGCCTTCCCTTTGCCCCACGTGGACAGCGACCCCCAGAACCGGCTGACCCGCAGGCAGCTCCTGAACTGGTGTGCAGGCTCTGACTTACCGCTTCTTCACCAACAGCAATCCGTCTTCGCTGCGAGCTGAGCTCCGCTCCGCATTTTAAACCTCCCGTTGGTTGATTTCCTCCGTCACGTCTGGGTGTTAGTGCGGGAAGATTCTGGTTTTACCTCCATCTTTAATCTTGCTGGAAACAGACGGACCTCTCGGAGAAAGTTAGATTTGCAGAAACAGTTGTGCTCACATTTTTTCTTCAGCCGTTTGCCAAGTCCCCGGTGTCCCCCGTCTGCCAGGCAACAAGCCGTTCTTCGGTGCCACTCACTTCCCGGAACTCCACGAACGTGTCTGTTTCCAGACTCACGGCTTGACGTGTCCGTCGATTTGACAATGCCGTGAAAATACAAACACACGCTCCTGATCGCCAAGACGGATGTGCGAGGCGGGGTGGGGCTTCGGTGACGCTGTTGGGCGGGAAGGGGATTTTTGAGCGGGGACTGACTTGGTCAGCGGCGAGGCCGTTCACGAGCCCTGCGGGGTTCCATCACCCCACGCTCGCTTTCCCCTCCTTCCTCCTTGCAACTCGGAGAAGGCGTGGCTGGGCCACCTGGACCCTAGCAGGCGTGGTCCATGCGCATCGCACACATTCAGACGGGACATCTCACCCCCGCTGCATGTCTCCTGCAGAGACCCCACCTTCAAAGTGCAGCCCCCTGGTACTGCAGGCTGCGTGGTCTGGGCTCCTGGGGGAAACCCGGGGCGGCAGGGGGGCTCCTGTGAACCCCGTCACAGTCTGCCCCTCGTTTGAGCAGCAGCCGGGCCGTTAGATGCCCAGCTTCTGCGGAGCTCGGCCCGACCCTAAAAGGACACGTCTGCGGGGAAAGCTCAGACTTGGGGGGTCCACGTCTTTCACACAGTGGGTCTTGATCTGTTTGCATCAGGATTTGCTGGGGCGCGAGGAAAAAATACTGATGCCTGTGCTCTGCCTCTGATTGGCCCAAGTCAGCGCTCTGGGGGTGGGGCCAGGGAATCTGTCCTTTTATTTTATTTTTAAATATAGTTTTTATTGATTTCAGAGAAGAAGGGAGAGGGAGAGAGAGAAACATCAATGATGAGAGAGAATCACTGATCGGCTGCCTCCTGCATGCCCCCTACATGGGATTGAGCCCGCATCCCAGGCGTGTGCCCTGACTGGGATCGGACTGTGACCTCCTGGTTCATAGGTCAACGTTCAACCCCTGAGCCATGCCGCCCAGGTGGGAATCTGTCTTTTAAAATCCCAGGTGATGCTCAGTCATCGTGCAGTGCAAGAATATTGGTCCTGGTGCCCGCAGTGAGGTGCTGATGGTGAAGCCAGGCATTCCTAAGCATTTTTGGGGCTAACCGAATTTCCTTGGAGTGGAATAGGCTACAGCAAGCATGTCAAACTCTCGGCCCGCAGGCCACATGCCTCGTTTATTTGGCCTGTGTTAGCCTTTGAGTTTGACATGCTTGGGCTACAGAGAATAGGGTGAGGGGGGTGTCTTAATTGCTTTGAGCTTGGTTGCGGTGTGGGGGAGGGATATTTGGCTCAGGCGTTTATCAAAAGCCTCATCTTTGGAGGTAACGTTTTTGGAGGAAAGAGATGGTTAAAAGCCACTTGATGACGTGAAAAGAAAGGGGGAGGGGAAGAGGACAGGAGAAAATCTAACAGAGCTTTTGCTTCCTCGGGGTTTGCATTAAAACGTTGCTTGGGTTTTAATTAAGCAGAGCACCTTCCTCCCCATCCCTGGTTGATCCTGGTTGCCACGGCAGCAGACTCATTGCTATCTGTAGCCCACCCCACTACCAGCCTCTGTAGCCTACCCTGCCACCAGCGTCTGGCACCGGCAGCCCTACAGGCTCCACGGAGCCCAGACTCAGCTTCTCAGCAGGTGTGGGGCTGCAGTGGCATAAGGCTAAGCAGGTTTTGGTGGGGGAGGCAACAGCTTGCCTCGTCAGCTGGTTTACGGTGGGTGAAGGCCACACTCTGATAACCCTGAGAAACGTGCCAGGCAGCTCTTGTGGGCTGGGCTGTTCCTGCTCACATGCTTTGACCCAGATTCAGGCATCGTCTGAGAGAAGGCGTCTCAGGTCGTCCGTGCCTCCTCCCCGTGGCTCTCACTCCCCCAGGGCCTCTCCATGTTACCCTTGAGTCCTTGGCCCTCCCAGAGCCGTCTGCTGGGCTTTCTACACTGACACCTGTTCTCAGGTGTCTGGGCTGGTACCTGGAGGAGATGATGGACTCCGTCATCCTAGGAGAGGTTACAGGAAGAGAAACACGTTCAGGCGAAAGGTGATGTATTCCATTTGGTGCAGGCGAGCAAAATGTTCCCAAGTGAAGACAGCCCCCAGGTGAACAGCTGGAAGGAGGTCTGGACTAGACTCAAGAGTCCATTCTTTATTCGATCGCAGTTAATCCTCACCCACGGAAACTTTCTCATTGATTTTTTTAGAGAGACTGGAAGGGAGCGGGAGAGATGGAAACATGGATCGGCTGCCTCCTGCACGCCCCCTCCTGGGGATTGAGCCCGCAACCCGGGCATGTGCCCTGACTGGGAGTCGTACTCCGGAGACCTCTTGGTGCCTGGATCCGTGCTCCGCCGCGGAGCCACGCCCGCTGGGCTCCCCCGCCCCTCCTGTGTAGAGCACTCGGTGTGGGTGAGGATAGCTGCCTGTCTGCCAGCCTGCGCTCCTGTTCTGCACCAGCGGTGGGTAACAACCTGAACATCACTCGGAGGCCCACGCCTCCGAGGCTCTCATCTCCAGCCAGGCCTGTCTGCTCTCGTGAAGCCAAAAGACACAGAGCTCTTGGCAGCCAAGCCGCGGCTGCCCCCTCCTCCCAGCCTCTGCCGGAGGGCGTGTGTGTTCCCACCAGGAGCCAAGCCGTTCTTCACGTGTCCCTGGTGGTCTCTGTCTTAATAGGAACCGTATGAGGAAGTGTGTTCCCTGCCTGACAGACGGCTCTGCTCTGCCCCATTAAATCCCGGCCCCGCACCAGGCAGGGCCTCCTTTGTCCCCGCGCCGATTTCGCTGATAGGCCCCGCTCCGTTTAATTTCCCATTTCTTTTCTTCCTGCTGTCTCAGAGCCCGGCCGCCTCAGGCCAGCCCAGGCACCTGTCATCTCCCTCCGACTGGGGCTCCTCCCTCAGAGAGCAGAGGGCTCCAGCACTCCGCCTCCCCGCCCTGCGATCCACGCGGAGCGAGCGCCAGGGCGGTCGGGCATCTCCAGGCATCCCACTCCATCTGTTGCACAAAGACAGCTACCCTGTGAAGACGAGGTGGCCCCCAAATCCTAACCAAGAGAAAGGAGGGGTTTCCCTGGCTGCGGCTGCGTTCCGACGGGTCGATCTGTTTTCTGAAGCCCATGTTCTTTCTGGCCATTTCCCTTCTTGCTGTGTTTATGGCCGGATCTCGGGAGAAAGGAGTGGTGCTTAGCCCTCCAGCAATTAGCTGTCCGGTGCTGTTTCATTAAGCCGTTAAGTTTCCGTTGCTGCGGTGATCTCTAGAAATCGTGTGTGTGTGTGTGTGGGTGTGTGTGTGTGTTTGTATGTATGTACATATGTAATTAAAAATATTAAACCTGAAAATGGAAATACAATGGCTTAATGAAACAGCATAAGATACATAAAATATGTATAGAGTACAGATCATTTATGTACTCCAGTGTGGATATGTGTGCACACACACCCTTCCTCTATCTATCTAGCATGGTTTTGTCTGGACAGTGAGCCCACTGCAGGGATGCTAGTGACCTACTACATCCCCATCTCCCTGGTGGCACCATTTTTTAGGGCGTGCAAAGGGGGATGCGTTTCAGCCCAAGTAACTACACCGGGGGCGTAAACCTGCTGTGGAAGAAAAGGAAAGGGGAGACAGGAAGTTACCTGTGTCCCAAAGCCAAGTGGGCGACCTCAAAGGGCACGGCCCTCGCCTCTTGGTGACAGAAAGTCTCCATCATCTCGAGCAGCAGGCGATCCTTTCTGAAAGTGGAAAATGTCAGCGTGACGCTGGGATCCAGTCACTTTATAGACAGGGCAGGGCTCCACGCCGCCCACAGGGCGAGTTGGGTTTTGACGGTATTGGGAGTTCTGCACCGAAGCCCAACGTGATCCGATTTTCTCTCCTCCGCCAGGACCTCCTGCCCTTTGGGATTTAACTGAAGAATGGATTGGGTGTACTAGACACTCCAGGGACCTTTGCTTTCTATTTTATTAACTGGAGTTCGCTGTGGGAACTGCCGGAACATGGTTTTATAGGGCTCGGCGTGTGCCAGCCAGGGAGGCCCTGCACCCACTCTCATCGGCTCCCCACGAGAGTCTCACAGAGTGGGTAATGTCACCACCCCCACCTGACAAGCGGGGAAACTGAGGCACGGGGTTCTCAAGTGACACCTCCAAATATGCACAATCGGGAAACGGTCAGGTGGACGGGGAAACAGCTGCTTTCAACTGTGAGTGGACCTAGGTCCCCATTCCCCCAGATGCACCCTTCCCTGCTCCTTGCTGGGCAGTGACATGGAGAGTCCCCTGTGTCACCACCTGGAAGAAAAAGGCAAAGAGAGAAGCTGAAGAGGCAAGAGGGGAGGGGAGTGCCGGGGAGCCTGCCCTGACTTCCCGTGTCTTGGGTTTGTGGGTCGATGGACAGGGGCAGGGTAGGCCTGGCCTAGGTGGCTGGCCCTCCAGCAGGCACGAAGCAGTGAGTGACACCTAGACAGGCGTCGGCCGGAGTGGGATGCAGTGGGACCTGCGGTCTCTCACCAGGCTGGGAGAGTGGTTTTTCTTTATTCCCAGGGCCCCATGCTTGTGGAGTGGTTTCCTCTTGTGGGCTGTGCTGAACTTGACCTTCGCACTCTTGTTTCTTGAACATACCGCTGGGGAAGTACTTAGCTGATTAAGAAAACAAACTTTTAGAAACAAACATTTAGCTGCATTTACATAATGCACACGTTATTCACATCTCAGAGATAAGCTAATGGGGGTTTAGCTATAAGCCCAGGCTGATTGGCAATGAGCTCACCTCACCCATGAGAGCCCGCAGGGGCCTGGATGTGGCTTCCCCTTTCCAGCTCTGTAGTTACCCTATCGTGGGGGTTCTTCTCTCCCCGAAGGGACCCGGGTGCCTGTGCCCCTTGCAAGTTCTCTGCGGCCGACCCTACATCCTCTCCCCACCACCTCCGTTTTCCAGGGGAGCTTCCTCCTGGCTGGTAAGCTCATCTGTTGAGATGCAACTCCAACCACCTGGCCCACCCCCACCTAGTCCCTCTTTATTCTTCATGTGGTTTTCTTGGGTCTGGTCAGTGCTTGGAGCCTTCCGTCTTGGTGAGGAAGAGCTTGCCTGTGGGAAAGAAGGGAAAGAAGAGACCTGCGCCCATTGGCGCCTCGCAGGCTCCTCCGGCCCCTCCCTCCCGAACCTGCCTCCTCTCAATAGGCTTTTGGACAGGGTTGACCAGCGGACATCCAAGGACCAGGACTGGCCGGGTCAAGAAGCCTGGCTGCTTTCATGGGCAGAGCGGTTAATCTGGCAGGAACGCGTGGCCAGGAGACCGCTGTAAAGAACCGGGGGTGGGCATGGGCAGCCGGCCTTGGGTGAGAAGATGGATCCTGGTGTGGGCCCAAAGGCCAAGTTCAAGTCCTCCTGGCCCTCAGATGTCAGTGTTGTTCTGCTGTGAGGGGTGAAGCCTGCAGAACTATAGTCACCGGAGGTTGGCCACTTACTCTGGAATTATGGGGTTCGTCCAGACACCAGGGCGAGGCAAGGCCGGGGCGTCGGGCCTTCCCGATGCAGCATGTAAATTGAGCCTCAAGGAGAAAGGGCTCAGAAACCACCCACAAAGATCACGTTTACATCACCGAAGTCACAGAGCAAGAAACATTGGCCCTTTTAAGTTCCACCAACATTTGGCCAATTTTTAAGTGGTGATTTATCATTCTACCCAGCTAGCTTTTACTATTCTCAACACCAGAGCTCTCTGGGGGCCTGGCTGGTAACTGGTCGTGCCTGACCTTGAAATGATTTGCACAATAAACAAAACTTTTCTTCTGACAGAGAAAAGGAGACAAAAGCTTGAGTATGTTTCCTTAGTTCTCTGTTTGGCTGCTAGAAATTCTATATGGTGTCCTTCTTGACCTGTTCTGAGGGATAGGGAACCTTTTTTTCTGCCAAGGCCCATTTGGATATTTATAACACCATTCACAGGCCGCACAAACTTGCCAGTTTGAAAATTAGCCTGCTACATTGGGTCAAACACTGAATTAACTCCCCGCTAATGCCTCGGCAGGGCCAGACCAAATGATTCTGTGGGCCTTAGACGGCCAGTGGGCCGGATGTTCCCCACCCCTGTGTTAGCTAAAGGAAATCAGAGCTTCATTGATCTAGGGCAGCAGTCGCCAACCGTTCATCTAGGGAATATATAAAATGTGGTTTATCTTCAGGCTTCATTGCTATTTAAACTGGTGTTTCAAAACAGTGTGATCAAATGGCAACGTTTGTGTGTGTGTGTGTGGGGGGGGGGTGTGTGCTTCCATCTATATGTACGACACACGTATACAAAAGTTTGCCAGTATTCTTTACAGGAGGTTACCCCTGTAAAGAATACTGGTGAATGATTTTCACCTTTTCTTTGTGCAAATTAATATTTTCCCCTTTTTTCTTACAGTGTATGCAAATTTTTATGTTGTCAGAAAATATTTTCATACGTTTTAAGGGACAATAATGCCTTTTAATCGAGGGCACAAAGAGATGTTCATTACTTGGGGCTAATGAATTTGTTCCTCCCTTAGGGGACGTTTCTTGTTCCGCGAACAGTCGGAATGTGTTGTCCCCGGGGCTCATCCTGGGGACTTTCTCACGGCGTTCCGTAAGCTTGGGCACCAGAAACAGCCACGCGCTCCTACTCACCAGGGATGAGCGGTCATTTCGGCTACCTGTGTCCGAGGCTGTCCCTGGAAGCAGAGACGGCGTGTGCTGGAAGGCCCCCTGACGTCAACCCAGTTCAGCTCATTTGCAGTCAGAGGAAGCGAGACCTTCAGAGGTCGAGATCTTCCCAGGGTTGAGCGCAGAAAACAGAAGACGGGAGTTGGCCTGAGAATTCTTTGCCATGGATTTTATTCACTTAATTGTCTTTCTAAAGGGAGAGGAAAACGTGATGCAGATGTAATGTTGAGTTGAAGGCCTTGAAGGCACAGATGTCTGAGGACAGGAAGAAAGCTTCTCTGTAGTAGCTTTCTCCTGGTCTTTCCTCCTTTTTCTCTCTTCCTCCTCTTCCCCCTCTAGCTGGTTAGCTCCCAAATCCCTTGACGAAGTTTGGGACTCACCTTTCCCCCAACCGTGGGGGTGTTGGTGGAAGGCAGAGCCCGCCTTGCAGGATAACAGTTGCATTACCTGCCTCTCTTGCAGCTAGAGGTGACCATGGCCTGACTAGTTGGACGGACCTGATAGCAAAGGGGGCAGTGGTTCCAGCAGGAGTGGCCTGCGTTCAGCGCCAGAGGCCTACGCTGGGCATTTGGTTTCCAGTGTTGGGGTAAGGTGCTGCCCCGAGGGTGATGTGGTGGCATTTGGTTCATAGACCAGGAAGTCCTGGTCCCCTTGACCTCATTTGGGTCCCAGGATGGGTTCTGTGGCCTCCTGGGTTGGTTCCCCGATCCCTCAGTACCCTTCTAATGAATGAGTTGGTCTCGGTTGCCCACCACTGGGGACTGTGCAGGATAAATTCTCCTATGGACGCTAGACATGGATGCCAGTTCTGCTGTGCCTCCGGTAGAACCTCCACTCTCTTTCCTTCTTGTCACAGAGACGGAAAGCAACACCTACATCTTCAGGCACATGCTTATCTTTTATTTATTTTTTGTTGTCTCCAGTGATGATCCTGTGTGCGAGCATCAATTGTTTACATCCTGAAAAGTAAGAAAATAAGCCAGGAAATGTTTATGGAACATTAGTCTCACTTAAACCTGATTTTCAGCGCCTCGTTTTCCTTCCAGTTATGCGGCTTGTGACAAAAGACAGATTTTGTTTTCCTGGTGCCATTTGCCAGGTAGAACCCTCTGTGTTAATGTTGACAATCTGTATTGTAGCAGCTAAGCAGTTCATTAATGCCGTCCTGTTTTGGGAAAACAGGAGACAGAGGGAGAGGGGCATTCTGTAGGTTCAGATCCTATATAGACTATGTAGACATAGGAAGATGCGAGAATGCCTTGGTTTGGGGGAGTTTTTTTGCTGTCAATTCTTCTGCAGCTGGTTGCATTTCTATGTGATGGTCCATGTCCTCGTAAAAAAAAAAGCGGGGCGGGGGAGGGGATTTTTTATTTAATGTATGGAAATGATGGTGTCTGTCAGGACAATTCAATTATGTTTCACTTTCTAGCCTTAAATTCCTTTGCCTTCCCTACTGTGTGTTTGGGACAAAGGCACACACATGTATCCTTAGGTGCCCAGGTGTAACTGAGGGTTAAGTGTATCTCTGTCTCTTACCTTGAGATACCTGATTGGCCAGAAATGTTGGGACTCCTGTAAAATTTAGGTGCAGAAGGCAATACCTCGACTAGCTATAGTTGGGCCATCTAAAATATTACTTTTTAAAATTTAGTCCAGCCTGGCCGGTGTGGCTCAGTGATTGAGTGTTGACCTATGAACCAGGAGGCTACGGTTCGATTCCTAGGTTGTGGGCTCAATTCCCAGTAGGGGGCATGCAGGAGGCAGCCGATGGATGATTCTCTCTCATCATTGATGTTTCTATCTCTCCCTCTCCCTTCTTCTCTGAAATCAATTTAAAAAAAAAAATATGTACGTGTGTGTGTGTGTGTGTGTGTGTGTGTGTGTGTATATAATTTGTCTTCTAAAACAAATAAAAACTAAAAATTAGTCTGTGTCAGAATTATCCTGGAGTGAGCATGGCAGGGTCATATGGGCACGTTCAATGCAGATTCCTGGGCTCCTGTCCCAGAGGTTGTAATTCATTCGGTAGCTCCAGGGTGGGCCCCGGGAACAGGCGTGTTGGGGCCTCCTCCTATGACCCTGCGGTGGATGGCCTTTACCCCGCACTTGGAGATACGCTGGTCTAGGCCAGTGGTCAGCAAACTGCGGCTTGCGAGCCACATGCGTCTTGAAAGCCATGGTTTGCCACTCCGTTGACTAATGAGTTTGCCGACCACTGACCTAGACTCTTGATTCCGATAATTACAGGCTGTTGTTGTTCCTTGTGATGAAGCCCCTTTCCCAGTGGTCGGCAAACTCATTAGTCAACAGAGCGGCAAATGGCGGCTCGTGCGCTGCAGTTTGCCGACCCCTGGTCTAGGCTATTGATTTTTACTCTCAGAATCAGTGACACTGTCAAAGCCGTGTCTCCTGCAATAGCAAAATGAGCCCAGTGACAGTTAAGTTAATATTAGCCACTGGGCAGGGGCTGAGTTGGTGCTGTTCTCTCGGCACCTCCCTCCACCTGGTAATTCACAACCACAGAAGTTATGCGAGAAGCTGCCGTCTTTCTGGGAGAGGCGAGTCCCTTGCAAAGTTGTTGTAAGCAATAGTGTTCTTCACAATGCCCTTTAAAAAAAAAAATCTATATATGTATATAAAAGCCTAAGCGACCATCTGACTGGTATATATGACACGCAATGACCACCAGGGGGCAGATGCTCAACACGGGAGCTGCCCAGCTGCGGTGACTTGGCAGCTGTGGTTCTTGAATGATGCACCCAGAACCAGAGAGGAGGAAGCCTGATTCTGGGGTGCGTCACCTGAGAACTGCCCTCTTGCAATCCGGGACCCCTCAGGAGATGTCAGGGAGCTGGTTTCAGCCTGATCCCCGCAGGCCAGGCCGAGGAACCCCACTAGTACACGAATCTGTGTACAGGGCCTCTAGTATGTGTATGTTTCTATTGATTTCAGAAAGGAAGGGAGAGGGAGAGAGAGATAGAAACATCAATGATGAGAGAGAATCACTGATCAGCTGCCTCCTGCATGCTCCCACTGGGGATCGAGCCCACAACCCAGGCATGTGCCCTGACAGGGAATCAAACCATGACCTCCTAATTCATAAGTTACCACTCAACCACTGAGCCAGCTGGCCGGGCAACGATGCCCTCTTTGAAATGAGTATTAGGCTCTTTTGAAGTCAATGCCACTTTCTGCTGGTGGATTCCCCACCCCCCACCCAGGGACCCGATGGTCTTTTCCCCGCTGTGCTGGTGGGTTGCCCACACATGTGCAGAGTGAGCTGAGAAGAACTATAGAGACAGCCCTGGGTTCATTCTTAGACTAAAGTCCCTGGATCGGGAGTGCGTTCATGTTGATAGAATGTTCTTTTGTGCCCGTGAACTGAAGAGCTGACCTGGTTGATGGGCGTTTTGATCGTTCTGGACATTTTGGCCCTGTTGACGGAGAGTAGGAGCCATCACCTCACTCGGATGTCTGGAACGGGCACCGTGTGCGTGGGTGGTTTCTTCATGGATGAGAAGTAAGAGCGAACCCGTCACTCCCTGTGATGCGCATTTAATTTTTACCAATTAGGCAGGTCTATTTGTGTCTGTGTTGTCACTAAGCAACTGCTTATTCATAAGCAGCACAGGCGAGGCGTGGATTGCTTTCGGCGCCTGGAAACATGTACCGACGGCAAAGACGGGATTCGAACCAGCCCCTCACACAGGCAGCCTGGGCCGCTCTGGGAATCACGGGGCCGTGGTCATCGGAGTGACCCATGGCGTTGCCTGTGATAGTTACAAGTTTATCATCATGTTTCTTAGGTCCCAAATGCTCCTTTGCCTGAAGGTTAGTAACTAAGCACGATAGATATTCGTCATCATCCCCCGCCCGCAGCTTCCTTGGTCTCCGATGGAATCTCTCCCAGCCCCGGGTTACACGGGACTCATGCCGCCCATCCTCAGAAGGTTTCAACCTGATGCGAGTAGGGGCTGCCTTCAGGGAGCAGTGCCCTCCGTTTGCCACACGTCTCCATGCCCAGAACTTGGACCTCAAATCAGGCGCAAATAGGACTGTCAGATAAGACACCGGATGCCCAGTTAAATTCAAATTCCAAATGAACAGTGAGTGCTCTTTCGTATAAGTACAGCCTACCCCTTATTTGGGACATACTACACTAAAAATTCTGAAACCCACATACAGCTGAGCACCCTGTTTGTTTTTTTTTAATTTGCTGAATCCAGAAGCTCTGGCAAGGGTCCTGTCCTGCTCTTCTTCCTGCTCTGTGTTCTGGTCGCAGGACTGCCGTGTGGTTTGCAAGAATCCCAGAGCTGTGGGGAGGAAGAAGGCGGGGAGGCAAGGAAGGCTCTCCTAGACCCTCTTGAAAACAGGGGTGTTTGGACATTGAGGGAGAAAAGTAGCTTTCGGGACCACACCAGGCAGTGGCATAGATAACACGGGTTTTTAAAGAAGGCACTACGCCATCTGGAGGAATCTCAGGACGGAATTTAAAAACGGAGGCTGACACGCCACCCGGGCCAAGGGGTCACAGCCGAGGAACCGTACCTGCAGCTCCCAGCCAGGTCTCAGTAGTCACGGGCTGAACCTGAGTGGATCGCAGGACAGTTACCCATGTGTGCGAGGAGTCAGCTAATCCTATTAGCATGACTTTAAAAGGCCTCATTGGGTTAGAGGACCTTTCACACACGAGGGGGAGAAATATGCCTGAAACTATGAAAAATACTCCACTTTCCTTGTAGTCAAAGCAATACAAACAGAGAGAAATAGCCTTTCCCCCTTCAGTGAACACATTTATTTCCAAAGGAGAAATACCCAGGCCGACCCAGCAACCACCGAGGGGCACTGACATATTGTGTGGCCGGGAGTATCAATGGCGTAGCCTTTCCGGAAATTACTTAGACAAATGCACCAAGGCCCTCTGATCAAGAGGTCAACTTCCGGCAACTCTGTCCACATTTCTGATGTGTATGTCGGGAATGGTTTTGCAGTGATCTTTCTAGAAAAAAAGGAACTTAGAAATAGCCTACATGCCCAGTGGTCGAGGTTATGTGAATAATAATTTGTTTGAACAATAAACCGTTTGAAGTGCTTGCAAAGGCTTTTCATCGTGTGGGTGTGATGCTTGTGTCACATCTAGGGGACAGTCTGCAGTCGTTCCGTACGTCCGCGTTACGTGCTGCCGCCTGAAAAAGCGTGGAAGGAAGTGACGCCATTCTCCAGCGTTTGTTTTCCGTGATGTGATTGTGTGTGGCTTGCCTTTTCTCCCACAAGCTCTGAGGTTGTCCAAGGTTGCTTCAATATGCATTTTATAGCTTTACTAGAAGCCTGATGCACGAAGATTTGTGCTTTCCTTTCCCTGGCTGCCGGCACGTCTTTCCACTCCTGCCCAGCCCCTTTCCGCTCCAGCCCCACCTTCCCATGCTGCCCAGAGGCCCTGAGAGACAGGGTGGGTCTGAACACCTGTGTCATTGCCATGGCAACAATGCAAGCATCCTGCCCCCATCACTTGGCACCTGTGTATGCAGCCCCCCGTCACTCAGTGTCTGTGTATGCAAATTAACCGCTATCTTTGTTGGGTTAATTTGCATATCACTCCTGATTGGCTGGTGGCGTAGCGGAGGTACGGTCAGTTTACATGTTTGTCTATTATTGGGTAAGATAATCAGAAGCGAGGTTATTGGCAGCAGTATTTTATTTTATTATTATTATTATTTTTAAATATATTTTATTGATTTTTTACAGAGAGGAAGGGAGAGGGAAACATCAATGAGCTGCCTCCTGCACACCCCCTACTGGGGATGTGCACGCAACCAAGGTACATGCCCTTGACCAGAATCGAACCTGGGACCCTTGAGTCCACAGGCCGACGCTCTATCCACTGAGCCAAACCGGTTAGGGTGGCAGCAGTATTTTATTTGGGGCACTTGCCCAGTGGCAAGATGGATGCGATGGCCGGCCAGCCCTCCCTCTAGCCTCCCTCGACCACTTACACCCATTAAACCTGTTACGTTGATGAGCGTTCGATGAATGTCCTGCTGTTGGTTTCATGCCAGGACTTCCCATTTGCAGCCTGTATGTCGGCAGGTCGACGGGTCCCGGGGGATCTAAGGACACTGCTGAGTGCACAGCCTTCGACGACTCAGGCAAGCGAAGGGGTTTCTCCATGAAGAGGCACCATGAGTGTTATTTCCCTTCCCTCTTCTCTTCGGCTCTTGTTAGGTCACATGGAGCCAGTCTCCAGCACCCCCTCCGCAGTTCCTGACACTGAGCTGCGTCTCCAGTGCCCAGTGGCTTCTAAAGACAGCATTCAGTGCAGAAATGTCGAGAGTCGGACCCACGCCCTCAAATCACCAGGCTGTGCCCTCCCACCTCCAAAGATCAAAAGCCAAGAATTAGCTTCTCCCCCCCCACCCCCCCCTGCATTTCAACGGGTGCCTCCCCATTTTGGGGACATTGAAGCCAAAATTACGTTGAAGATGTAGTAGTGGAAGGTGGGAGGGAGTGTTGGGTGAATGAAGGGAATTTTCTCTCATTTATTTTCAGGCGCCTATGCCTGTATTTGTGTTTGTAAAATGCACGTGTGACGCGGCTTCCCTATGTCCAATTGTAGGAAAACGGTTGTGGGGCAGCAATTAGTCACAGGCAAGCACCCAAAAGTTTAAGGATGCTGTGCTGACACGCCCCCCCCCCCCCCCCCCCCCCCGCTTGCAACAGGAGCTTCCCCTCACATGCTCAGCTGTTTCCCGGGGCAGCTCGGCCCCTTTGCACATGCTCCAGTGGTACACGAGCCATGATGCCTTACAACAAAGATTTTGTGCCTGGAGTCAAGGCAGGAGCTTTCCGGGGTGGGTGCCCGTTCTGGGTGGGAGGGAGCAGAAGGAGTTTGCCCCCGTGTGGCAAGATCGAGGCACTGCACCTTTTAGCCTCTGGACAAGCGTGACCCTTCAAACGCTAATAAAGAGGAAATGGTTTCGCAAAGGACAGGCTTAGAAATAAGCAGAATGCCCTCCAGCCATTAAAAACTAGAGGCACTGAGACTCAGAAATCTAGAAACTGTTTCTGAAATTTCACGTGGAATGTGAAACTGTACATTCCGGCATAGAATCAATAGTAATCGAATAGCTAACATTGGTTGTGGATTTCCCGTGCCAGGCACTGTGCTGAGAGCTCTACGTAGACTTTAGTCCTCATAACAACCTTACTAAGGAGATAAGGTTATTAAACCCACTTTACCACGGAGGCAATGAGGCACAGAGTAATGAGTGACGGAGCCACTGTCCCAAGGTTGACAGAGCCCTGATCCCGTGTTTGGCAGACCAATGTGTTTGGCAGAGCCATGTGTTTGGCAGAGCCATGATCCCGTGGTTGACAGAGCCATGATCCCGTGGTTGGCAGAGCCCTGTTCCCGTGTTTGACAGAGCCATGATCCCATGGTCGGCAGAGCCCTGTTCCCGTGGTCGGCAGAGCCATGATCCCGTGGTCGGCAGAGCCATGATCCCGTGGTCGGCGGAGCCCTGATCCCGTGGTCGGCGGAGCCCTGATCCCGTGGTCGGCGGAGCCCTGATCCGTGGTCGGCGGAGCCCTGATCCCGTGGTTGGTGGAGCCCTGATCCCGTGGTTGGCGGAGCCATGATCCGTGGTTGGCGGAGCCATGACCCCATAGTTGGCGGAGCCATGATCCTGTGGTTGGCAGAGCCATGATCCTGTGGTTGGCAGAGCCATGATCCCATAGGTAGCAGAGCCATGATCCCGTGGTTGGCAGAGCCCTGATCCGTGGTTGGCGGAGCCCTGATCCCGTGGTTGGCGGAGCCCTGATCCCGTGGTTGGCGGAGCCATGATCCGTGGTTGGCGGAGCCATGATCCCATAGTTGGCAGAGCCATGATCTGTGGTTGGAAGAGCCAAGATCCGTGGTTGGAAGAGCCAAGATCCCGTGGTTGGCAGAGCCATGATCCGTGGTTGACAGAGCCATGATCCGTGGTTGACAGAGCCATGATCCCACCACAGACAGTGTGATCCAGCATCTGTTCTCACCATTTGTACTCCCAGCCAATATGCAAAGCAACAGCGTACAAAAACTAGACACAGATGAGGGACAAATGACAGCTGTCGTGTTAGGGATACTGGACACCTCTCTTAGGGCAGGGGTGCTTTTTTGGAGGCAGTGCTCTTTAATGTGGTTGTATTTGTAGCTTTACAGAAAGGAGACAGTGGGAGACTCACGGATAGGTTTAGAGATGGTCAGAGGCTTTAGTTTTGATGTCTCGGGGCTGAGGGACCCTCTGCTAAGTCGGGGAGGACCCCCTGGCTCTTTCTGAAATTCCCATGTGACTGTCAAGAAGAGCTTCCTTGGACCATAGCTTCTCTGTCTGTTAGTGTTGATGCTGGCCAATGTTGAGTAATTATTTCATGTTCAAGTTCAGCATAAATTACATAAAGGAAGTCATGCTAATCCCATGAATGATTAGGGAAACAGAACCCAATTCTTAGCAAGCCTTGTCACACAAATGGATAATTGACTTTCTTCCCCCAATTATGGTGATGCTCTGGGAAACAAGAAAAGAGGGAACACATTCGTCAGCGGCCCCTCCTGGCTCCCTGCTTCAGGGCGGCCTTTCGACTCTGTGCTTACGGAGTACACCCACCGGGAATAGACACGCCCTTCATTTATGTTTTGTAACGGGTTTAGCTTTCAGAGAAGGTGTTTTTCCGGGGATTTGAAAATTTCTGTCCGAAGCAGCCGAGGATTTGCCCATTTGTGCTAATTCAACCAGATCATGGCCAGTGGCGTCTGGGGATGTGTTTAAGGCCCTCGTGGCTGGCGATCTGTTCATTAGCGCTGCCATATTCATCGGGGCCTGAGCGCCCAGCCTGGGCCCGTGAGATGGGGCCCCATCACACAGACAGCAAGCTTCCTGTGTTCCTGGCGGCAGTGGGTCCAGGGCTCGAAAACAAAGGTTAATCTGGCATTTACCAGTGAGATGTTCTCATCTGAGGGCCTTGAATCCATAAGGGTTTAAAAAAAAAAATCATTTTAAAGTCATGTCGATGTTTTTTTGTTGTTGTTATTTGCTGGAGAGAAGATCACAGCTTCCAAAAGCAGTTGCTGATCTAGGTTTGGGCCCCTGATCTGGAGGAGGCTGGACTCTTCACTCCCGGGGAGGGAGGGAGGGAGCTGAGCCCTGAGGGGAGGGCTCCCGGGCAGCCGGGCTCCTTCCTGGTGGTCCCCTGGCTGGAGCCCGCGGACCCCTGTCTGTTTTACCCTGTGATACAACATGTCGGGACAAGGATCGTGCGCCTGGTTTGGGGGAGAGGGACCCAGGAGGTCCTGTGTCCCATCAGGTCCCGTGGACTGGTCCATCTGTCCCACTGGGGTCCTCGTTCTCCCATGCAGCAGCGCGGGGCCCCTCTGGCAAAGGTGACGTGGGGGGACGCTGGCTGAGCCTCACCAGGGGGTCCCCTCTTTGTGTGGATTCTGCCGGTGCTTGCCTTCAGATTTTAGGAGGGGTTCTTTGAGGACGACCCGCCCTGACGTGGTTCCTTTCTTCCCTCCGGGAAGACCTGCGGGCCTGGCTCCGGAGTCCTCGTCTGTAGTGAGCGTTTCCTCTTACACTTGGGTGGGATGGGTTAAGAAACACCGCTTTCGGTTGGCCCAAGTGGGAACGATCGTAGACACGGGATTTCCCCTGAGCCGTTTCCGTCCCAGACGTCACTCAACGCCAGCTCACCGGCCCTCTCTGCCACCTCCACGTCTTGAACCGAACGTCTGGGACTTCAGGTCCCCAGAGGTCACTGCCGCGACTGCTCCCACTGCCCTTTTTATCGAGCAACGGAGATCAACACTCGCCCCTCCCCACCGGTCAACCAAGGGGCCTGGGTAGGAGGAGTCCCCAGGAGGCAGAGGGCCTTGGCTTGACCCCCGAGCCCAACGGGGGGCCGGCTGTGTGACCTGGGACAGTCACTCCCCGTCTCTGCTCATTTGTGAAAGGGAGTGATCCCTTCACAGGGCTTTTGTAAGGACTCAGGTTATTAAAATAACTCCTCAGCATCGCCTGCCAGCCAGGGCCATTGATGGTCTCCATCTCTGAACTTGGCCTCAGCTGTTCATCCCTAAGTGCCCTCCCTCTTGGCCCAATCCTGCTTCAGAGGTGTCAGACCCTCTCCTCTTTCTAGACACCTCCTGGGTCTCGTCACTGCGTCCGCTCCTGTCCCGCACCAGGCCTGGCAGCCGCCCCCGCAGTGGTCCTCCTCTGCCCACGGTGCGGGCGCGGCGTTGATTTTACTTGGCGGCGCGTGAAGGTGTAATGAGCCTTAAGCAGGAGAGGCGGGAAGATTCATTGCTCAGGGTCCTCCGCGCTCCTGATGGATGTGGGCTGATTTCCCTCCTCGCGGACTCATTCGTGGCGGCTTATTTAAGGTCCCTATGTCCGCTGGGCGTTCCCAGGCTCTGTGCCCACGGGAGGGGGCGCTGACATCAGGCCCCCCACCTGGGACCCCGGGGCCTGGCTTCTTTCCCGGGCTCACCACTCTATGCTTCACGGCGTTCCCGGGAGACCCACGCTCGGTGCTGGAGTTTGCTGGCGCTGTTAGGACTCTGTGGGTCTCGCGTGTTATTGCAGGAGATTCAGGGGCTGCTCCTCCGTGTCACTCACAGCAATAAGCGCGGTCTTCAGTGCTGGTCAGAGACGCAGACCCGCCCCTTCGATTTAAAGGGGTTTACTCATGTCTTCCCTGCCTGGCACCCTGAAGTTATAAAATTCTAAAGGGAAGAGTTTGGGTCTGGGGTTGTTTTTTTTCCCCCTTATCACCTCCCACGCTCTGAGGAGGCCCAGGGAGTGAGTGGTGTCCGCTGGCTAGTCCCACGGGCATCGGGCCGCCTCCTCCACGGTGCAGCCTGCTTCCTGCCTGCACTCCGGTCTGCTTGCTCGTGTCCGTGTTCCTGGGCTTAACATCCCAGATACTTAGCCCAGCTGGGGTGGCTCAGGGGTTGAACGTTGACCTATGAACCAGGAGATCATGGTTCCATTCCCCGTCAGGGCATGTGCCCGGGTTGCAAGCTCGATCCCCAGTAAGGGGTGAGCAGGAGGCAGCCGATCACCGATTCTCTCTCATCATTGATGTTTCTCTCTCTTGCTCGCTCATTCCCGCTCCCTCTCAGTAATCAATAAAAATATATTTTTAAAAAAATCCCTGATCCGTAGTTCAATTTCCCATCCGGCCTCTACAGCCTGAGTCGTTAGATGTTGTCAGAATGTACAACAGCGTCCCCCCACGTGTGCACAGACACCCACCCATGTGCAAACGTGCACTGGGGCTGCCTGACATCTGAGCAGGAAAGCTGGGACCGAGTGGCACTCAGATGCTCGGGGACACACACACACACACACACACACACACATACACACACTTGAATGGGTCCCCAGGAGTCGGTGTGACCGGGAGAATCCTGGGGGCTGTGGGCTGTGGGTGAGAAGGGCATGTGACAGCACCACTTCCCCACACAGCACTTAGGACAGTCTCGGGATTTCCATGCAGCCTCTCCTTTGATCCTCGCAAAATCCCCATGCAACAGGTACTGTTATCCCGCCTCGAGAATCGGGAAACTGAGGCACAAAGAGGCTGAGCAGCTTGCGGGCCGCAGTCTGGTTCCAGAATCTGCACTTCTCGCCCCGGCTCAGCTTTGCCTCTCCAAAGGGGGCATGGCCAGCGTACCCCGTTTTCACCTTCCTTCCCCTTTTTAGTGCCTTTCCATTGGGCGCCGAACGTCCGCTCAGGGAGCGCTTGCAGCATGAGTGAGTGGATGAGTGAGTGCGTGAAGGAGCGAAGGGATGAGAAAACAATGCAACACCCAGGAGAACGCACAGCTGGTCCATCAGCAAGTTAGGAAGCGGCGCCTAGCCCCGTCTGAAAGCCCCCTCCTGCCGCCGCTTGCCCAGGTCCAAAGCACTTCCCCCTGTTCACAGTCCTCTCTTCCCGTCCCTCTCTTTCTGCCCAGACAAGAGCGAGAATGGCGAGGCGTACCAGAGGAAGAGGGCGGCGGCCCCCGACCCGCCCGAGGACCCCGCCATCCCCGCGTCTGCTCCAGGGACCTCGGCTCCGCCCAGCAGCAGCAGCTGGAGGAGGATCACGCTGCTCATCTTGGCCATCACCATCCACAACATCCCAGGTGAGGTCCGGCCCCGCCTGCAGGGCACGCACTGCTGAAGGCCTGGCACTGCTGCTGGCTCAGCTGCCTGGCCGGGAAGGGGGCCGGGCAGTCGGGGCGCGGATCCTCTTTTGAGGGGCGTGCAGATGTTTCTCGACTCTATTTCTGGGGTTACTTCTTCTCGATGGGTCCCTGTATGATAAAGCTTCCCGTTCCAGTCACGGCGAACAGTGTCACTCCTTTTGCCCTCCGTCAGTTCCTCTCTTCGTGTATCTGCTCCGAGTCCTTTGGAGCCCGACTTCTAACTGTCCCCCGATTCCCGTGAACGAACCTTTCATAAACACGCGACGTCTCGTTCCGCTTTATGGTCTTCAAGTGCCGAATTCAGTGAGTCACCTTTGCCGTTTGTCCGACCCGCGACAGCTTTCTGCAAGGTCCTTGCCAGTCCTTCCCTTGTTAGCATTTTGGAGGAATTGGTTTTGTGTCTTTGGATTTATCTTAATGGGGGGAAAAATGTATTGGTGTTCTGTTTCCAAAAACGACACGCGTTTTATTTAGCGTCACTAGAAACAGACACCGAAAGGGAGCCTGCTCTCCTCGGGCCGGGCATCGCCGAAGGCTCGGAGCCCTTGAGCCTGTCATCTGCTGCCTGAAAAGCGCTTTACGAGACAGCGTGTTCCGTCTGGGGTCGCTGTCACTTTCCTCGGGGTATCGCTTTCCAAAGGATGAGAGCGGCCAGCCCCTGCGCGAGAGGGGCACGGGGTGGGGAGGAGAGGGGTACCGCCACACGTGGAGCGTGGGCACCCTTCCGTGTGCCAGGGGTGGGAGGGAGAAACGGGGGCTCGAAGCCGCAGCCTCCTTTTCTTCCCAAAGCAGGTAAACCGCCTGCACCCCTCACACCTGTTTCTCTAAAGGGGGGTTCTTTCCTGCTCTAGAGCTGTGGACAGATAGCCCCCAGCGGGTCTCTGTGAACACCCAAAACCGCCGTGGCTCCCTTTCTGTATCTGAGGGGAATTGAGCATCCAGTAGCAATCGAGTTCCTTCTAATCTCTTCTCACGAGGAGCTTATGGTCCCCACAGGGCACTGCCGTTGCTTTGTACGTGAGGAAGTTACACGCAGAGCTTAAAGGGATTCGAAGGAATCTCATCCAAACACGGCTCCTTGGAGAACAGACAGTACATTATTCATCTCCTGTTTAATGATGTCAATCACCTCGGCCTTGGCGGCACCTCCAGGGTCCTCACCCCACCCCCGGCGGGCCAGGACAGTCCCATCTGCAGTCCCCTTTCACACGGACCGCAGCCCTCATGGGCTCTGGGTTGGTGGTGGCGTGAGCCCGGGCGTCCCCTTTCCCCGGCCCGGTCCCCGGGTGCCGCCTGGCAGCTTAGCAGGGGCAGCTCTAAGACTGCGCAGGGAGGAGCCAGTGGCCAGAGAGAACTGATCGACGCATCTTCCCCGGGGACGAGGACCGGATAGGAAGTTTTATTACGCACGGGCCTTTCCCGGGAACACCGGCTGCTTCCCGGGGCTTTGCTCCCAGAAACTGGAGGTGTCCCCTCCGGCCAGAGACCCACTCACGGGCAGGCGTCCTCGTGGTAATGAGCACGTTGACGATGCTGGAGGCCGCCGCTGCCTGGGGCCTTTCGACGTTCCGGACGTGAAGGGCTCCAGGTCTAGGATGTAGATGTTTGTGTCCTTGGTTGATGTCTCGACCCGGGGGGAGGGGGCGCTAATTAGACAGAGCTCCAGGTCACACAGGTGGGCAGAGCTGATTCGAGCTCCATCCCTGTTGCCCCCAGCCTGCCTCCTGCTTTGGCGAGCTCGCTTCCCGTTGGCCGGTGATCTCAGGGCTCTTCAGAGCCGGTTACGGAAGAATTCAGGAAGTGCTTCTTGCTGTTCGCAACGTGCCACCTTAAAGGCGTGTGTCGGCGGCGATCGGCGGCGATCGCCGGGTGCAATAGGCTCAGTTCAGCGAGGAGAGTTAGGGGGGCGGGGGAGGGGGTGTATCTGGACCGCAGCCTCATTCACACACAGGACCTGCCCTGTGGGCGCCCTGTGGATCTGTGTAGAAATGAGCCCCCCGCAGCCCCTCACCCACCACCTTAGGGAGCATGACTTGGAGGGAGAGATGGACACACCCAGGATTTCAAGTCCGAAAGGCCGGGGCTTGGATCCTGGAGCCATGCAATGCTCGGAGGGCAGGGTGGTCTTAGGTGCACCTGGGGGAGCCTCAGTTTCCCCAGCAGGACATGGGGGAAGCGTCTGTCGGCCACGCAGCGTTCAGTAAGGTGACAGCGGCCTGGAGCACCGTGGGGCCTGAGAAATGTCCGTTCCCTCCCCTGCGCCCCTCCCCCTTGGTCTTCGCTAGGCTCTGACGCTCCCAGACCGCCCGGCTCCGGTCTCCTCTAGGCGATCCCAGGTGGGCACGCCTCCCGTGACCTGAGTTTTCACTCTGGCAGGTGGTTCCTTTGGAAGGCGCTTCCACTTCCTCCAGGGGTTTGGAAACACTGCAACATTCTCCTCTAATTAGCTGCGTCTCCGTCTCGGTGGGAAGCCTGACACTGTCACCAGCGCGGGCTCCCGTCTGGGTGACATTTCGCTTGGCCGGCGTGGCAGAGGCTGGTGGCTGGGAGTATGAGAATCGCCCCAGCGCCCCGAGGGTGGAGACACAGGAAAAGTGACGGGCAGCTTTGAGATGATGTCATCTCCCGCCATAGGCTGGACACACAGACGGACCGGACGGACGGACGCTGTGCCCTGCGGGCCTTCCGATCCAGGAAGCAACGTTCTATGGCTGCCCTGGGATTGGGGCTCCCATCCAGACTCAGCCCACGTCTGCCAGAGTCTGTCATCCTCAACCTGTTACGTAAATTAAAGAAGAAATTACAGCCGGGGGGCTTGAACGCACTTCTGTCTTAGGACTCAAGGTTTCCAGTAACTTCCAAATGTCTTTCTAGCAACGGTGAGGCAGATATTGGGGATGGCTCAGCAGACTCATCATCGTTGTGTCTGATGTTGGGGTACAGGGCAGGTGAGGGGGAAGCTGCTCCGAGGACGGCTCCTCGTCCACTCCTCTGGGTGCTGTGTCATCGGCAGAGCGACGCACCGCGCCCCCCCCCCCCCCCATGTGCCAGACCACGTCACTGGTCGGTGTCCATGCGGCCCCTCAGAACAGCTTCTCCCCACTCAGCTCGGGCTTTGCAGACAGGACGTCCTGGGGACCTCCCTGTGAAGTCTCTGCCCCAGGGATGCTGTCCAGTTCACCCCCGCTCCCGAGAGGCAGTGCCCCCCGTCCCCCGACACTCCTCAGCCCTCGTTCGCTCTGATTCAAGACCAGAGCCCTCTCTTCCAGATACCGTGCGCGTTTGTCCCCTTTCGTATGTCCTCAGACACCCTTCCTGGCTCGGAGATGCCAGGAGAGAGGCGGGGTCACGCTGACGGGGGAAACTAATCCCCGAGTCCCGCTTTCCTGTGCAACTTGCCACATGAAAGGCTCAGTGTCAGTACAGCGACAGGGCGGCTTCTCTCACGCTCTTTCAACCACGCGCCTTTCTCCAGCAGAGCCATTTGCTTATGCAATCAGTGTCCCAGTGGCATCTCAGTGCTCCCTCTGTGGCCTGGTCTCCGGGTCAGCTTCCCTCTCACGCTAGAGCTGTGTGGGGCCTTTCCGTGAGGGGCGGGCCTTACGGGAGGCACTGGCTGATAAAAACTGAGTCACCGACCCCTCCGGAGCACAGAGGCATCAGCCCGGGGAAGGAGAGTGGGCAGGCGGGAGTCCAGGCACAAGGAAGACAGGGTGTGTGGGGAGTTTGGGGAGGACACTGGGGCTGTGAGGGTGCCTGGTCCCTGGGCCCCGCCCTGGAAGGGGCCAGGTGCTCCACCCTGTGGTCCTCGAGGACTCCCAGAAGCCTGGGTTTCACCTCCGGGTAATTCTAAAGAGCGCCCCGTTGCTTAGAGACAGGAGATGGGCCTGGAGTGAAGATAAGGTTGCCAAGGAAACCAAGCCACCAATTCCCTTGTTTTTCTTGGGGATGCTGGACGGACGGAAGAGCAAAGAAGTTTTCTGACAGCTGGAAGGAACGTCTCCTGTGTGTGTTTTAGACAAGCTGACATGTCGTCCAAGACACAGCCGAACCAGTCCCCGAGTTGACAAAAACAGAGAGTTGAGTTGTGCGTTTGTGTGTGTGTGTGTGTGTGTGTGTGTTTAGTATCAGGGAGCACCTTCTGATGCAGACGGAGTTAAGCAGCCTTTTAATCCTGATTTATGTTCAGAGGTGAGGACCCAGGATGCAGCCCCTTCCTAGTGTATAACTTAGCTTTATTGAATTCTGAGTTTTCATGTGTTGCCCCAATCTCTCTCTTTTTTTTAAGGGTGGGGGGAGCTGGGCAGGAAGGCGGGCTGGTTGCACAGTGCAGGATGCCTAGGGTTTCGATGAATGGAAAAGGGGAGAGTGAGGAGGGACCCGGGTCTTTCCGGAACCCGTCACCTGAGTTATTCTTGGCTAAACTCTCCCTTGAGGGGGCAACACTGTTTTGTTTTGACCTCCAATGTGGTGCCAGGGCCATGTCTCTTCACGCTTTCCCCACGGCCCCCTCCTCCCAGCTGACACCTGCTCTGTCATTCTTACACTCTGGCCCCAACAAGGGATGCTCAGGGGACCCTCCCCCCGCCCCATTTGTCTAGAGGCTCCCACACCCCCACTCCCTCCCTTCCTTCCCCTCAGCCTTCCAGTTTGGGGCCCACCCTTGACCCTGGCTGGTTTCTACTCCCGTCTGTGGAGCACGCGCGCGTGTGTGCCAACCCGCCCCTAACACTCCAGGGAAGCAGACCCCAGGCTGCATGGCGTCAGCCGTCCCGTCCTACCCCGGAGAGACCACCCGGCTCCCTAGAGCCCTGGGAGTCAGAAAAGCTCATGACCCAGTGAGGCCTTCCTTCCCCAGCCCGAGCCGCGCCGCGCCGGGCGGGAACTAATTCCTTGTTATTAGTTGACTGGAAGTCAGCTTTTCTGTTGGCGAAAGAACTCTGTCCTTCCTCTCTCCCCTGCGCCCGGCTGGCTGTGGGGTGTGACCTCGAGTCTCCCATCAGGAGAGGATGATCTGTGACGCTTCCCGGAGACCCATCCGGCACCTCCCTCTGGCGTGTTCGTGGGGGATGAGGGGTTTCATAGCTGCACTGTGGACACGTGGGGCCTGCGATGTCTCACGTGAGCCTTCTCAGCGCGCAGCTTCGAGGGAAGGGACGGGGAACCCCACCCCCCGCCCCCACCCCCCAGCTGTAATTGACGGGCCATCTGCAGACCTGGGTCCCCTCCGCCCGCCTGGAACCTGTCCCGACCCCCACTGCTTCCCTTAATGTGCTGGTAGTGCTCCCACCGGCGATTCGCCGGGGCCCTGTGAGCGAGTGTGCCGTGCTCTCCAGATGCTGCTGATTAAGACAGGGCTTGGCTGTGCTCTTGCCTGGCCCGGCTTCCTTTTCCTCCCTCCCCTGGGCCAGGGACCCGGTGGGAAGGAAGAACAAAAGCAATAGCTGAGACATGTTCCGAAATCGAACTCTGCGGCCACCAATGACCAAAGCTGTGCCCTGGGGCTGAGGGGATGACTCCCCTTTGAGGTGCAGGGATCCCCAAGTTCAGGTCCAGTGTGGGGAGCACAGTCATGGAAAAATGGCCACTCCCCACACCTGGGCAGCCACCTGCAGGGACGTCTCTCAGCTCAGACATGGGGCAGGCGACCTTGAAGACCCACGTGTAGCCTCCCCAGCGGGCTGTGACATCCCAGTTAGGATAAGAGGGCGGCGCGTACAGAAAACCCAAAACCGCAGTTTTGTGTCTCGTTTAAAAGAAGTCCAGAGCTTCGACCTCTGAACCAGGAGGTCGCACTTCAATTCCTGGTCAGGGCACATGCCCGGGTTGCAGGCTTGATCCCCAGTGGGGGGCGTGCAGGAGGCAGCCGATCAATGATTCTCTCTCATCATTGATGTTTCTCTCTCTGTCTCTCTCTCTCTCCCCCTTTCTCCTTTTCTCTGAAATAAATAAATAAAAATTTTAAAACCTATTAAAAAAAAAAAAACTAAAAGAAGTCCAGCCCTGGCTGGTGTGGCTCAGTTGGTTGGAGCATCGTCCGGTGCACCAAAAGGTCGCGGGTTCGATTCCCGGTCAGGGCACATACCCAGGTTGCAAGTTGAATCCCCCAGTTGCAGCTCGAACAGGAAGCAACCAATTGCTGCTTCTCTTTCACATCGATGTTTCTCTGTCCCTCCCTTCTCTCTCTAAAAATCAAAGCATGGCCTCGGGTGAGGAATGAAAAGAAGCCCAGCACAGGGGTAGCAGCTGCGGGACATGGGCCCCTGTTTGGTTTCTGCTTTGCCAGTGGCTCTGCTCCTCCTAATCCAGGGTTTTCATCAGACCTGCAGCCATCACTCCTTCCTCCAGATAGCCCTGAGGAGGACGGCTCCAAACTCCTGCTTTGCCTTCTGGGAAGTTCTAGCGCACAGCGTTCTCTCACTAAGGAAAGCGGGAGAAGGGACACTGGAAGACGACAGCGGCCTCTGTCCCCCCACGTGGCCGGCCTGAGAGGCTCCGTCCGAAGCAGGGATGCACCTGAGTAACCTCTGGGAAAGGGGCCCCCACTCAGGGCCTCTCCCTGCAGGAGGGCCGCGTGGTGGGTAAGAGCCCACCCGGGTTTGATCCTGGCTCTGTCCCTCACTGGTGGCTTGAAAGCACGTTATTGTCTCGTGTGCTTAACCATCCCTTTTCCCATCTTACAGATGCAATTAAATTGCGCGGAGTGTAACCAGCCCTCCCCTCTAGATTCTAAACCCTTCATATTGTCATGAATTTTTACTGTCGCTGTGATTTGAAACAGCATCCAAAGTGTCTGGGTGCAGTGGTGATAGTGCCTCCTCTTGAGGATGCTATGGTGAAGGAGAATGGCTGCCAGCCCTCAGATTGATGGCCCGATGCTTGTCTTCCCTAAGAAGTGGCCACGATTAAATAAGATGACCTCGGTCACTGGTTAAATAAGATGACCTTGGCCACAGTTAAATAAGATGACCTTGGTCATCGGTTAAATAAGATGACCTTGGCCACGATTAAATAAGATGACCTCGGTCACTGGTTAAATAAGATGACCTTGGCCACAGTTAAATAAGATGACCTTGGTCATCGGTTAAATAAGATGACCTCGGTCACTGGTTAAATAAAATGACCTTGGCCATGGTTAAATAAGATGACCTTGGTCGCCGGTTCAATAAAATGACCTTGGCCACGGTTAAATAAGATGACCTCGGTCGCCGGTTCAATAAGATGACCTTGGTCACTGGATAAATAAAATGACCTTGGCCACGGTTAAATAAGATGACCTCGGTCGCCGGTTAAATAAGATGACCTCGGTCACTGTTTAAATAAAATGACCTTGGCCATGGTTCAATAAGATGACCTTGGTCACTGGTTAAATAAAATGACCTTGGCCACGGTTAAATAAGATGACCTCGGTCGCCGGTTAAATAAGATGACCTCGGTCACTGTTTAAATAAAATGACCTTGGCCATGGTTCAATAAGATGACCTCGGTCACTGGTTAAATAAAATGACCTTGGCCACGGTTAAATAAGATGACCTCGGTCGCCGGTTAAATAAGATGACCTCGGTCACTGTTTAAATAAAATGACCTTGGCCATGGTTCAATAAGATGACCTCGGTCACTGGTTAAATAAAATGACCTTGGCCATGGTTAAATAAGATGACCTTGGGAAGCAGCTTTCTCTCCAAACATCTTACGTGTAGTGTTATTTTTTCCTGGTTGAAGTCTGGACTGCGGGGGGCGGGAGGGGGGGGTGGGCAGGGGGGAGTCAGTTTATTCGGGGCCCATTAAGTTGGTTGGTGGAAATATTAACTCTCTCCCAAGCCTGGGATTGTTACACAGCTTTGCTGACAGAATTTCTATTGTGGATGCAATTTTGTCGCTTTATAGATATAAGACTTTGCTCTAGATCTAATGTATTTTATGGCAAAATAAGGCTCTTTCCATCTAACGGTGCCGGCTACATTCGCCTCCCCGAGCGAGTCGAGTGCAAGAGAAGATGGGTGATGTCTCCGGCTCTCGAGAGCATATTGTCCAGTCAGCGGTGCGTGGATCGGAGCCAGAAAGCGTGTGTCTGATTGACAGGGAGGAAAGAGAGAGAATACCTTTTGGTGTGTTTTTTTTTCAATCTCATTTTTTCCTAGTGGTCAAAGAATTTTAGAATTGGGATGGACCTCCACGACCATGTAAGTCACCCCCTTGTGTTAAGAGGAATTGAAGCTCATAGCAATGTGACTTGGCAGAGGTCCCGCCTCATAGCAGAGCCGGGACAAAGGAGGCCTGAGCTCTGTATCTCAAACACGGCAGCTGGGATATGCAGAGGCGCCCGGCCCTTCCCTGACTTCTAAGGTCCAGGCAGGCTTCTGAAAAGATAGTAGATCTTTTCCTCCCCCAGAAAACCTTTTCCAACAAAGCTTTAAAATGACACTCAGGGATACTTCATTCTCTTCTTATTTCTGAAATCAAGTTATCACGTTGGTACAGTCAGACAAATCCTAAATGCATCTCAAAGGATTTTTACGGATCTCTACATCTCTGGGACCACTATTCAGACCATGATGCAAAATACTTCTCAGAGCCTTTCCCAAGCACTGCTTCCCCTAAGAGATAACTGCTATTCTAACTTGCTTTGCATGGATAGGTTTTGCCTGATCTTGAATATCATTTAATGGAATCGCACCAAATGTTCCGGTCTGTATCTGGCTTCTTTGGCTCCGAGATTCATCCAGAGGTGGTTGCATTAGATGATGATGATGATGATGATGTTGATGATGAGCTATGTAGCATTCCGTTGTGTTTGCACGCCGCCGTGTATGCCATCTGCTGTGGATGGATACTGTGGTTTTCCAGTTTGGGGCTCTCAGGAGGAAACCACAACGAATGTTTGGACGAGTGTGTGTGTGTGTGTGTAGCCTAGAGGTTGGGAATAGCATGGAGGCTGGGAGTAGCATGGAGGCTGGGAGTAGTGTGGAAGCTGGGAGTAGTGCAGGGATGTGATGGGACAGCCAGCAGGACAGCTGACGGTCACCTGAATCAGGAGTGTTTAGATCTTTATCCCATACCTGACACCTGGGCAGCCACATCTCTGGCAACACGGCGGGACATTCCTTTATTTTCTGGTTAAAGGAACTTGGGGGGCATCTGGCTAGTGTATCACAGGAGAGGGCTGGCACAGGGGCCAGGAGGAATGAAAGGTGATGGTCACAGTGGACAGGGACTAGTGAAGCCAAGAGTGAGGGTGTCATGTCCTCCAGGGAAGAAAGGAAGGACACTCTGCTGGAGAAACTGGAGGTTCTCAGATAAATGGCCTCCAGACACCGACCTTTGGAGCCCACCCAGCAAAAGGTGACACGATGCTCAGCCCCCCTGGTGGTCACCCACCACCCCACCAGCCGCATCTCCAGGGGGCTTCCAGTGAGCTTGGTAATGCCTGCGAGTTAATCTGACTATCAGCCCAGATCCCTCAGCCTTCTGAGAGATGCCTTCCTTGAGAAAGAGAAAGACCGAAAACTAATTTGGACATAACGGAAGCAAGGCAGCGTTCACAAAACAACATGGAAACGGAAAGAACGATTAATTCCCTCCGAGGTAGAAGCAGAGGTCACTGAGTAACAGAACGGCACGGTGAGGTAGAGAAGGAGCTTGGGAATGAGACACCAGGCAGGCAGGTGCAAAAGTAGCAGGAGGTGCCCTGGCCGGTTGGCTTAGAGGATAGAGCATCGGCCTGCGGACTGAAGGGTCCCAGGTTCGATTCCGGTCAAGGGCATGTGCCTGGGTGGCTGGCTCGATCCCCAGTAGGGGGCGTGCAGGGGGCAGCCGATCAGTGATTCTCATCACTGATGTTTTTGTCTCTCTCTCCTCTCTGGAAAAAAAACAAGTAGCAGGAGTAGAAGATAAAGTCGAGGAACCTCTAAGATGAGAGAGCAAAAGACACTCAAAGAATGCAGCCCGTGAGGACAGCAGGTAGAAACGAGCAGACGGGTCCTGTGGTATCGGCTCCCGGCGACTTGGCCGTCGGGATACAAAGAGAAGATGGCGTTTCCAAAACAGGAGCATGAGAATGTCCCCGAAGTGAAGTGGGTGAATTTTCCAGACCGAGAGGTCTCCCGAGCGCCAGCCCCATAAACACGAAAGGCACTCTTGCCAAGCTCTGTCCTCGCGTAACGTCAGGATGCCATCGTGAGAGTTTGCCAAAATCGGGGAAACGGTTTGGAATCAGAAGTACATCAGACCCCCCCCAATGGCGGGGCTGCGAGCCCGAGGCGGATGGGAGGGGCATCGGGTTCTCAGGTTCCAGTCTCCAAGTTCTGAAGGAAAAGGATTTTACACCGAGAGTTTTCTAAACCCAGTCACCGGTTCACGCAACTGTGACTGTGTGGGGGTGCGTTCCGGGTGCTGCGACCCGTGTAGCCTTCCTTCCCCGACCCTTTGCCTGGCTCTTCCTGCCAGTGTTCCCTGGAGAGGACAGGACCTCCCGTCCCAGAACCCACCCCCAAAAGCCCTCATGGAACGCTTCTTCTCTCCTCCCACCTTGCCGGCAGATGGGGGGGAAGCCGTGCGCGTGCCCTCCGCCTGCCAGGCGGCCTTCGTCCTTAGCTTGTTCCGAGCTCTAACACCCGTTCTCCGGATGTGGAGACCGAGCCTGCCACGCTCCAGCCGGCCTCCGGCAGCAGCGTGGACTCGGCATTCCTCGGGTTATTTCTTATCATCATCCCACGGCCTCAGCGTCTCGGGGCTGCGTGGGGCCGCAGGTGTCTGTGAACCTGTGCTCAGTCCGATCCTGGACTCCTGGTGGGGCAGGTCCTTGCTGGGCGTCAGGCTGTCCCAGCGTCCCGCACAGGGAGGCAGGCCCGTAGGACCCCACACACACCCGGGCGCAGGCGCTCACAGTCCTGGGCACAGCTCTCTGTTTCGGGGTGATGCTCCCCGAGGCTCTGTGGAGCCCAGGAGTTCCAGTCCCACTGCCCCTGGGGCTCTCGGGGACAGCCCCACCCTGGAGACAGCTGCCTGCCGACCAAGGGGGGAAATCACTTGCTTGCCCTGCCGCCTCGCATCATATCGTCGTTTTATCCTCTGTGTGTGCGTGCGAGTGTGCGGGGGTGCGTATGTGGCTCCCCAGCCAACCTGCCAAGTCAGGGATGGGGGTGTTTTCTTGTGGTTACTGAGCACTTGCAGTATCTTGCGCACGGTCAGTGAGATGTCAGCGTCGAGTGTGATGCGTGATGTGGTTGGATGTGAACACGTGTAGCTCACAGGCTGGACTCAGTGTGTCCTCTCCGGGGCCTGGGCTCCGTTTTCCCAGCCTCCCCTGTTGAAATAGGCTCCGGGTCCTTCCCTCAGCCTCTTTCTCCTCTGATTCCTCTCTGCCTCCACCCCATACCCCCCATCTTGCATTCCCCCCCAGGGAAGGTGGAGGTTCCAGCGGCAGAGGCCCTGGCTCATTGCTCGCGACCCCCGACTCCACAGGGAGGGTGTGCTTATCTGGGGCAGGGGTGCTGGGAACATCAGAGCCACCAGCCCCCATGCATATGGGTGACCCCCAGTGAAGGAGGCTGGGCAGACCACCGCTGGTTTCTCTGGATGCTGTAGATAGATAACTGATGTGGAGTGGCATGGAGAAGCTGGGGGGGGGAGGGGGGGTGTAATGGGGGACTTGCTGGAGGAAGGGAAAGTTACACTGAGGCCTGGACAGAGAGAAGGAATGGAGCAGGTAAAGAGGTAATGGGTTGGGGGCAGGTATGCCAGGCCAGGGGCGCAGCATGCACCAGGGAGGGGGTGGTGAGATGCAGATGAGAGAGGGACAGAGAGGCCCCGGCAGCTGGGGTGTGGAGGAGGGAGCAGAGTGGCTGGAGATGAAGCTGGAGCTGGAGATGAGGCACCAGGGCCTCCGGGACACCCTAAGTATTTCGCATTTCATCTCGAGAGCAGTGGGAGGCAGACAAGGTTTTCGTCATGCTTCATTAGAAGCAGGAGTTTCTGAATTTCCTCTTTCTGGGTGAAAGGAGGTGCTGAGACCCGCTGTGAGCGGCGTGTGATGACTATTCCCAGGTGCCATTAGCTTCCAGGTGCCGTCCCATCTCCCCGCGTGGGCGAGGCACCCTGGGAGACGGCCATGAATGCAGGCCCAGCCAGGTGCTCACGGTGACCTAGATTTTAAAGCTGCTGTCACCAGGCGGAGGTAAGACATGGGTCTCTCAAGCTTGCTCCCCGGCCGAAGGCCCTGTTTAGATCCCGTGCGCAGCGTGCCCAGCTCGCCCAGGGGTGGGGCTTGCAGTTTGGGGAACAGCGAGGTCTGGTTCATGTTTGCAGAGCGGGCCCACGTGGCTTCTACTGGCCCTGCCGTGGGAGGTTTCGAAAGGATGTGGGACTCAGACTCCCGAGAAGCACAGCGTGGTTACCACGGTTGCTTATCCCTTTCCGTACACCCGATTCCGTTAGTTCAGACAGAACCACGCGCACTTCGGCGGACAGGCACTTCCCCCTGAAAAGCCAGAAATCTATTACCCTTAATCCCTTTCCTCCCTTAGCTGTTTCCACAGTTCATTCTGTCATCAAATCCTCTGCATTCTGTTAAAGAAAAAATGTGTTCAGCCCCAGGGTTAGAAATATAAATGCCTTCGTGGAACAGGCAAGTTCACGTAAATAAGGCATGGCAGCTAGTGAAAGGCAATAGGGAAGAGTGGGGCCTGCGGCTAACGGGAGATGCTTGCTCCGCTACAGGACTTCTTAAAGTGTGCCTTCTGTGTGTGGCCCCTGTGGGGCTGGCACGCTGGGAATCTGTGGCTCTGTCTGATTGATGATCATCTCACTTCCCTCTCCCAGGCTGTGCGACAGCCCTTATCTGGAAGCCTTGCTGTAAGGACATCCTCATTCTAGCTTTCCCCGCACTCTGTCTCTAGAATTATCTTCCTAAAATGGCAACTATGCCTTCGAGGGCCAGCCTACCAATTGCCAAAACAAAATAGATGGGCACTAGGTGAGCAGCTGGTTTTGGTGCTGGGAGCCTGATATTATTCCGTCTGGAAAGTGGGCGGCGATACAGTTCAAGGTCAGGGAGGAGGGTAAAAGCTCGGGCAGCATGCACGCCGCTGGGTGATAGGTCATTAGGGGTCCAAGGCCTCGGCGTTCCACGACAGACATCGGAACCACCCTGCAGCACGCGGATCGGACCCCTAACAGGCACCTTAGTCCAGAATACTATGTATCGCTGGTCTCTGCTCCCTCACCCTTCTCTCAACGAGGAAGAAAACGCAAATGAAACGCGAAAGGGAAAAGGTCTGGCTGCACCGGCCTCCTGACAGCGGTGAGGTGGGAAAGCAGATGCCACAGTGACAACGAGTCGGACGTAAAAATCGATGACCATATGTCACTCATCCTGCCGCCGCCGCAATAAACAGGCCAGATGGGGCGGCTGCCATGGGGCCCCGGCACCCCCTCCCACCGCCAGCTGTCCGAGGCCATCCAGTGCCATGACCTCGTGCAGTCATAACTGTTTCTGAGCTGACTCTGAGTCCCTGATGCAGAAATTCAGTGAAGGATGCAGAGAACGCGGCTTGCCCGTGAGAACAACTTCTAAAACTTAAGGTAAATGTCACCCAGAGGGCGTGGTTCAGTGGCTGAGCATCGACCTATGAACCAGGAGGTCCCAGGTTCGATTCCGATCAAGGGCCCATGCCCGGGTTGTGGGCTTAATCCCCAGAAAGGGGCGTGCAGGAGGCAGCCGACCCATGATTCTCTCCTCATTGATGTTCTGTCTCTCTCTCCCTCTTCCTTCCTCTCTGAAATTAATAAAAACATTTTTTTTTTTTTAAAAAAAAGGAAAATGTCAAAGCTTCTGGGGCGATCCTGAGCGATAGGAAAAACCATGTTAATGAGACTGGCTCCCCTGCAGGTGTGAGCAACAGAGTGTGCATCCTGCAGGGTGTGCGTGCTGACCTCGGCGGCCAGCTCTGAGAAGGCGGAACTGGCCTCCACGGCAGTGTGGCCGGCCCGGATGGCCGCGACCAGGGCCAGCTGGCCAGGCTGTGAGCCCCGCTGTGTCTGCAGAGCTGTGTGGACACGGCCCTCGGCTCTCGGGGTCTGTGTGTCATCTCTTCTGCCACCTGTCATTTGCAAGTGTGTATCCCCATCCCGCTGTTTGTAATCACATCTCCCCAAGCAGGCGGTCTGCCCCCTGTATTTTCCAGTTCTCCGACCAGCCTGGTCCAGGGAGATCCGGCAGCCCCACAGAATCTGCTGGAACCCAGGGCTCCATAAGTAACAGATCCCTTAGAGCCTGGGGAAGGGCTGGGGCAGGAGTTCTGTGGCGACAGCCAGGGTCGTTCAAAAATTGGCCCTGATACAAAGCATCACACGCTCCTGAGCAGAAGAGCCAGGGCTAAAGCCTCAGCCGTCATTTCTAGCCCGTCTCTGGGGTGGGCACTCCCATCACTGGTCCCCAGAGAGGGAGTCAGCTTGTCCTTCAAGGCAGAGTGTGGCCTTGAGCTCAGGGCTGGGCAATGGCTATGTGGTGATACTCGAAGGCCACCCACTGGAATGAGCAGGGACCTCGCAGCTGGCTCCTTGTAGCTGCCCAGGAAATTACCGGGTTGTCCCCGGGGTCGTCTTGCAGGATGCGGGCCCTTGGGAAAGACTGTTTCCCGAGCTCTTTCTCCCGGGCTGATTGGATCCCAGCTCAGAGAGCTCACCTTTGTACCTCGGCCTATTTGGGCCCCGGGTCTGGTCACCAGTGCCTCCAGGAGGCAGCTAGAATCATCCTGACGGCCTTTCTCTCAGCCCGTCCAAGGACCCGCTGAAGGACGCTGGCCAGGGGGGCACCTGGGCCGCCTGGAAACTGGGCTGCCAGGGGCTGGGGCCTTGGGCGGAGCCCAGAACCACAGAAGGTGTCGGAGAGGCCAAGGTGTTGCGTGGGGTGAGCTCCGGCAGAGGAGGGCCTCGGGGCTGGAAGTGGAGCTGTTGAAAGAAAGGGGGGCGAAGAGCAGGGCTGGGGTGAGGGGAGGAGCAGACACTCACAACACTAGCCAGAGCTTGGCAGTTGCTGTGAACCAGACTCCATCACTCCCTGGACGATGAATGCCTGACAGTTAGACAGGCAGGAATCAGAAGATGGTGCAACCAGCGTGAAAGAGATAAAGGGGGAGATACTTCAGTGCAAGGCCTGGTGGCGGGAGGGGAGAGAGAGAGAGAGAGAGAGAGAGAGAGAGGGGTAGAGGGAGGCAGAGGAGAGAGAGAGGAGAAGATGGTATTCTCTTAGCTCCAAGCCACCCTGAGTTCATGGGACGTACCCTGCCTTAGGCTTAGAAAGAAGAACAAAGCAATCCAGCCTAAATGGCGAGAGTGTAGGGCTAGATCCAGACAGCCGGAGATGTTCAGACCAGGGACTGCTGTTTCCTGTTCATAGAAGCTTTTAGATTTTCTAAATGAAGGACCAGGGCCCACGAAATGGCCCGTTTGTCCGCCGGTGATGGGGCCACTGCCTTGCTGATTGGATTCGTAAGGTCAACTGACACACCCCATTATGGCGAGCCTGGGAGTCCCCCGCCAGGCACGACTTCAGACTGGCTTGTTTACCTTTGTCTGGTGACAAGGGGTCTTAGCGGGATCAGGTCATTCCCGGGAGACGCAGCCTTGACCCGTTTAATGACAGGCTGCTCTGGAGCCGCCGTTTTTGCGGAACGGAGAGCTATCACGGAAGACCTGCTATTTGGTTGCTTGGAAACGAGTGCGTTTACTACCCAACGGCGTCCCCAAGCCCTTCTGGGGAGGCGAGGCGAGCTGCCACCCGCTCTCCCAAGTCATAAATTTCTTAGGAGCCAGGCAGAACTCGGTAGAGCAAGAAGATGGGGATTTTAGTGGCGATCGTCCGCTTGCAGACAGCCCGAGACCCTGCAAAGAGCACGACCCTGCCTGACCCCCTCCTCCAGCTCCCACTGTCTGTTACACAAGCACCTTGTTCATCTGCGTTCCCACGGGCCAGGCCACCCCGCAGCGTGAAGATGGGCCAGTATCTAGAGGCCAGCAGCAACCAGCAGTGATTCTGGGACATCTTGCGACTGAAGGCTCTCGGCCGCCCAGGGAGGTACATGGGAAGCCCACGCAGGTCTGGCTCCAGGTTGTCCCCATCAGCCCTTCTGGCCTTGCAAATGTCATCCCTTGCTCTTGGGCTAAATGCTTTAAGTACCCGTCCAGGCTGCCACGTGAGGGCCCCCGGCCGCTGTGGGGAAGGTCGGCGTCGTGGCCTCCAGCCCCCGCCCCTCCTTGAAGAAGCGTCTTCCTTGTCCGTGGCCAACCCTGAGATTTTCCGGGGTCTGCGAGCCCGGGGAGGTAATAGTGCTCGGGTCCTGCTGCACTGGTTCTGAGGGCTCGGAGCTCCGGTCAGCCCGGGGCCAGGTCAGAACCCGTGCTCTCGGCCGCACAGTGGCGGACACGACGCCTTGGTACCCCACGCGTGGGTGATGGAGAAAGAGCCCCTCCCTGTCTGGAAGGTGCATTTCGAAGCAGTGGGGCAGCCTAGGGCTGAAGCCTGCCTCTCTCCGCGAGCTTCAGGTCAGCCCAGTTACGCCAGGGTCTAGGTCTCTGCCCAAGTCTCTGTGACTCAAGAATCACCTCCTTCTTCTCTGTTTTTTTTTGTTTGTGTTGTTCTGTTGGTCTTCACCTGAGGCTATTTCAGAGAGAGTGGAAGGGAAGAGGAGAGACAGAGAGGTGCTGGGAATCCAGCCTACAGCTGGAATCAAGCCTAAGACCCTTCAGGCCAAGGGCCGGTGCTCTACCCACTGAGCCAAACCGGCTAGGGCCTTCTCTATTCTTTTGCTCATTTCTATTCACCTCACTCATTTGTTTCATTCATGGGCTCGCCCACCACGAGCCATGCTCTGTGCCCCAACACGCAGCAGGACATGAGTGTGGCCGAGGAGCACCAGCCCCGACGCGGGAAGTGTGCGACTTGCCCATGCTTACCTTCTCTGTCTCTCCCCCGAGCTGAGCCCCGAGCTGAACAAGTGGGGGCTGGGTCCTATCATTCCACCAGAGCCTCAGGCAGCATCTTCTCAAGCAGTGTCCGTCCTTCTACACGTGGGTTCCAGAGCCACGGAGATGCAGGAGATCCCCAAGGTAGGGCTGTGGTCCCCCACCCGAGGCAGCTCGGAGACCTGGGGTGGGGCAGGGGTGCGAGGAGTGTTGTCTATAAACACAGAGGAAAAGGAAGCCCAGTGATGTGTGTGGCCGTGCTGAACACGGGGCGCTGGTGGCCAGAAGGTCCTGACCTCGGATGTGCTGGTACAGGACCAGTGCTCAGGGGTAATGAGAAAGGGACCAGTGTGATAGGAAGGGTGGGAACCCCAACCACGGCCCTCGGTGGAGGGGTGGTGGCAGCTGCAGGTGGGGGTGAGGAGTAAAGTACCCCCCCTTCCAAGTGGCTGCTGCACCCAGTCCCGCTCAGCCGCCTGGCGGGGGTCTGGTAGTGCAGGACCGCGAAGCCTGCCCCTTCCAGGGCCCAGGGCACAGAGAGGAGGGGTGTCCAGGCAAGAGCTTTGCATCTCGGGTGTGGGACCCGGCCAGGTGAGTGAATGACCGGGAGGAAGAAAGAAGTGTCTGGACACTCTTATTTCCATGAGAAGGGCAAGGAGGGGAGCAGGCGGGGAGGGTGCGAGGGAAGAACACTCCCTCCCTGCAGGAAAAGGGGTGCTGGGTGGGGAGATAAGCCCCCCTTTTCGGAGAGAGTAGGAGTCAGGGTGAGAACAGGCTTTTGCCCGTTTTTGGTCCTCCCAGGCCTTTGACATCATCTCCATTCCTTTTTCTAATGACTAGTTTATTGCATTTTTAAAATTAACACAGTGTGAGACGTTACCTTTTCCCTGCTGGCTTGACATCTAAGAGATAAAACTCACTCTCTCTGTAAATCACACATTGATTTTCCTCGCTTCTATATTGCAGTTGGCCTCAGCCGCGGCTGATGGACACATTACAGCTCCGTCTGGTTCCATTAGGAGTCCAGGTCCTGTGCTTTATTACCCGATGTCACGTCTCATCCCTGATAGTGTCTGGGGGGGGAAACCAGCGGTGGCCACCAGCATTTGAACGATAATCCATCGATCAAACACAGAGCCTCTCAGCTGGCAGCTCTGTCCTCCAGGCAAGGCTGACTCTCAGGACAGGTGAGCCTGCAGGGCCTGGTGTGGTCTGCTTCCCCATCTCCTCCTCCAGGTCAACTCCCATCAGTCAACACCCGAGTGATGGCTCAGGGTGCGTTGTGCTGGTTCCTCGCAGTCCCGAAAGGTAGAAAGGGTAGGGCTGTTTTCAGAATTCTTTTTTTTTTTTTTAAATACGTTTTTATTTAGAGAATGATGGTGGGAGACACACACACACACACACACACACACACAGAAACATCAATCAGCTGTCTCCTGCATGTCCCCCACTGGAGATCGAGCCTGCAGCCCTGGCATGTGCCCTCACCAGGAATTAAACTGGTGATCTCCGGGTGCACGGGGCACCACTCAGTCCCCGGAGCTACACCGATCTGGCTCAGGACTCTTTGTAAATGACCAGCACACGAAAGTATAGAACAGAACCTGACGTGGAGTAAATGCTACAGGATGTTGGCTGTTATTTTCATCTTCAGTCATTACAACCACATTGCACCTTTATGGCGACCCCTTGTCGGTTTTACCCACATGCAGAGTGTGGCCAAGAACGCCAGCCTGCCTCGGACGTGTGGGGTCTGCATCTGTTCGCCATCAGCAGGGGTCGGTCCGCATTTAGCGAAGGAATCCTGTGGACCGTGAGCGGTAAGGTCTGTCATGCACAGGCCGCCCCTGCAGGGCGTTTGTTGGGCGCTGCGCTCTTGTGGCCAATGGGATGGTGTGTGAGCGCGGGGCCTCCGAGAAGCAGGTGCCAGGAAGGGATTTGATGGGCAAGAGGTTTGCTGAGGGACGTGCCGGTGTGGATGTCGAGGAGGGAGCAGAGGTGGCAGGGAGAGCCTCCGCCTGCTGTGCAGACCTGGCACCTGTGAAAGGGAGGGGGCGGGGAGGGGAGGAACCTCTGACCACAGCACAGTTCCGAGAATGTTCGCTCAGGTTGGAGGGCAGTGCTGGTGCCGAAGGTGTTCTCTAAGAAGAGATGCATGTCCCGCGCTGGTTACTTCCCCCTGCCCCCCCCTCCCCCGCCCCGCCTCATGCTCAGTCACTGGCCGGGAGCCACTGGGCACAGAGGGTCCTGGCGATGGGTCCCGCAGAGTAACTGCAACTAGGACCTCTTGTCGCCATGTAAAAAGAGCTCTTGGTGTCCTCACTGAGGTTTCCTCGGGAGGAAGCAGGAGACTGGGCATTCCTGGGGGGTAGATGAGGGTGGATGGGGGTGAATGGGGATGGGTGGGGGGCAGAGGGAGTTCGAGGCCAGAGAAGGGGCTCTCCTGGATGGATTGTGAGGCGCTGTCCAGCAGCCCCGGTGCTGAATTCCGATAGACAGCTAGTTTATGGGAGGAGACAGCTGCTTCCCAGGAGGGCTGGCATCCCAGGAAAATACGGAACACGCTTGCCGCAACCCTTTGCCAGATTAGGACGCTGAGGCTGAGAGCAGAGGGACACAGCTAACGCCACCACCATCACCACTGCCATCGTTTCGCTCGTGGCCAGATCGGAGAATTTACCGCTGGTTTTCTGGCGCGTGGCCCCTATCTCAGGCTCCTGGTGGGATGTGGTTGTTTGGTGCCTAGAACTCTGAGCACCTGGACTTGCACCCCAACTTCCTAATGAATGTGCTGAGTGAGTTATTCAACAGCAAATGAGGGTGGGCACCATGCTCCAGGCCGGGAATGACCGAGGCGTTGAGAGCAGACCCCTGGCCACTGTGGCCACCATTCTCACCATAGCCTGCCTGTCTCATCTCTACGAGGATTCTCCATGGAGATGAAGGGTCGGGGTGGTATCTGGGAAGAAAGCAGACCTCTGCCCTATTTCCTTGGTGCTTTGTTCATCAAGGAGTTAATTTATTTTAAACCTTCCAATAATCTTAGAGATGGTGTAAGTTTTATGTTGAAAGAAGGCACTCATGGTGGTTATTTATTTTTTTTATTTTTTGCTGCACTGTATTTTTTTAATGTGGTAAAATGTGCATAAAATAAAATGTGGCACTGTAACCGACTGTGGGGGAGCCGGGCCGACTGGTGTCTGGGGCGCTGTCTGTTCTGCGGAGACCGATGAAAAAACTTCCCACGTTCTCGCTCCCAGCCCTGGGTCAAGCTCTGAGTCAGACTTCTCTTTGCGGAATGAAGGGGGATCAAAAAAAAAATCTCTCTTTGGGAAAACCTTAGACACCACGGTGAAGATAAAACTGACAGATAGATCATTACCCGCTTAAAGAACAGCCGGCGTGCCGTGACCTGCTTCCATCAGCTTATGGCTGCAGAGGAATATTGCTGGCGATTTCACTAGAAATGAAAGTGTCCCAGCCGTGGCCGGCGCAGCCCCCCTACAGAGCTCTGGGGCTTGGTTCTCCACCCGACTGCCAGACACACGACCCTTCGTGGTGGGTCTGCAGAGCATGCACCTGACCCCCCAACCCCCATGGCCACTCATGTCCTCTCTGCTGTCCAGGCCGCAGAGGGCAGATGAGTAAGCGGCTTTCACAGGACTCAGGATCAGCCCACTCCTGAGCAGGGTACACAGGAGGCTGGTGACAGATGCCCTCCCCAGTACTTAACCGAGGGCTCACGGTGGCTCCGCCTCACTCTCTCCAGCCCCGCCGGCCTGCACGGTCTCTCTGATGGCGGCCGCTGAGGCTCCTCTGGTTGCCCTGGGGCTCCCGGGGAAAGCCAGGCATGGAAGGAGCTGGGACTCGAAGGAGAGCTCCTCTAGTGGCCCAGTGCCCACCCCCCTCCTGTGAGTGCCCCCAAGGGCGGCCAGTGCAGTTGTTAGGAGTGAGCCAAGGGCGGTTTGGGGTGGGGCAGCGTTGCTCTGCTGTGGGAGCACCTCTTTGGCCCACGCAAGTAACAGTTTCACCCCCACGAGCTTCTTTATGACGGACGGGCCCTGCCTGCCTGCCTGGCTGTCACGTGCGGCCAGACTAAGGCGGGCTTTGTGCACGGCGGTCCTAGTGCTTTTGCATTTAAACGACCGATTCAGACTTTCCCCTCATGTATTTGGGCCATCCCTCCAGTGTGTTTTCATCCACACACGTGTGTGCATGTGTGTGCCTGGTGCGTGCACCCTCTCATCTGCACACGCTCCTTTCCCTCAGCCCCGCGCTGCATCCCGGGGTGTGTCTGTGAGTTCCTTGCCCCTGGGAGAGCTGATCTGTACCCCGCCCCCCCCCCCCCCCCCGCCCCAGACGCTTACCCCCTCCTCCCTCCTGCTCCCGCCAGCGCCACCCTCCCCCTCCCGGCCTGTCACGCCTTGCGTCTCTGCTTAGCCATAGCTGTGTGAAGAACATGTTATTAAATCACTTTCATCACGGTAGTGGCGTTGCAATCTCCAAATTGACGGCACTTAACTTTATTATCCCCGCGCTCTTCTCTCCCTCGATCCTCCTTCGCCCTCCCTGCCCGGATGCCACGATGAAGAATTAACCGCGAGAAATGAAATGTGAGGTTTGCCAGAGAGGCCTGTTGGGGAAACGGATCTACGTGACCCCGGAAGAAACCCTGTCTGGCTCCCTAACCAGCCTCGTGCGGTGCCCATGAATACGCTCCCAGAGCAAAGCATCAACATTTGAGGAAAACCCAGCAGCGAGTGGGAAAGAAGGACCCACATAAGTAAGAGCAGCTTACCCGGGAGAAAACACCCCCAGGAGACCAGAGCAGACTAAACGTCCTCAGTGCTGCGTTCCGCCGACTGGAGTGGATGCTGTCCTATCCACAAGGCAAGCACGCACTCTAATGAGAAAGGAGCCATCAGGAGAGAAGCAAGAGTTCTTCAAGATTAATAAGATAATTGCCAATTAAAAAAAGAAAAGTTAGCCCTGGCCGGTAGGCTCAGTGGTTAGAGTGTCCGCCACGCACCAAAGGGTTGTGGGTTCCATTTCCGCTCAAGGGCACGTACCTGGGTTGCAGGTTCTAGCCCAGCCCCGGTCGGCAACCAGTGGCTGTGTCTCTTTCACATCAATGCCTCTCTTTCCTTCTCTCTCCCCATCCCTGTCTCCCTCCCATTCACTCTGAAAATCGACGGGAAAAAATGCCCTTCCGTGAGGATTGACAACAACAACAAAACTAAATGGACAGACTGATAAGAATGTTCTAGATGACAGGCCACGCTGGTCACCGGGAAGGTCGAGTGAAAAACAACCCTCCAGCCCGTGGCTCAGTGGTTGAGCCTTGACCTATGAACCAGGAGGTGAAGGGTCGATTCCCGGTCAGGGCACATGCCCGGGTTGTGGGCTCCATACCCAGTGTGGGGTGTACAGGAGGCCGCCGATCCATGGTTCTCTCTCATCATTGATGTTTCTCTCTCTCTCTCTCTCTCTCTCTCTCTCTCTCCCTCTCTCTTCCTTCCTCTCTGAAATCAATAAAAAAATTTTTAAAAAAACACACCACACACACAGAAAGAACAACACTCTAGTGTGTAGACACAGATTTCCGAGATGTGACAGGTGAGCACAGCCATGCAGGGAGGCTTCTCAAGGTGGAGAAAACCAGGCTTTCGGGTAGGGAGGACTCATGGCCGAGCTTCTTGGGCTGTCAGGGCTCCCTGACGCCCCGGGATCTGTTAGCGTATGAGGTCCCCAGGGCACCGCCTTGTCCACGTACGTGCCAATTGGTCAGATCCGAGCCGCCAGCCGCTTCCCTGCACGCGGGGCCCCTGGAGGGGCGAGAGGAAGCTCGGCGGCCAGGCGATTGGACCGAGGGCTTGGGGCGCAGACCACGGAGGGGGGCTGTCTGGCCCCCCACCAGCCTGATCTGTCCCTGGGCCTGCAGGTCCACCCTTTCGGCGGAGGGCAAGCCCAGGGGTGGCCACGCTGTGCACGGGGTGGGGTGGGCGGGGTTGGCCAGAGGCGTGAGTCCGGCACGAGGCAGGGCTTGTCGGCTTGGCACAGCCCAGCACACTCTGTAGCCACTCTGGCCTCCTCTCCCTTTTTCTCCGGGGGACACAGGGGTCTGATCTCAGCTTGGTTGTCAAAAACGAATTGTCGAAAGCAAATTGAAATGGACTCTCCAGACGTGGGTGGGTGTGTAACGAGACGCCTTCGCCAGCTGTTGAGATTGATTGATATGGATGAGGATTGGAATGGATTTCGCCTCTTTGAGAACACCGCCATTCCTCACACTTCCCAACACCTGACTTCACCCAATGTGAACAGCAGAGGTAGTAATCCGTGTTAAGAAAGTGTGTCAGCCGACTGGCGTGGCTCAGGGGTCGAGTGTTGGCTTATGAGCCAGGAGGTTTCGGTTCGATACCAAGGCAGGGCACAGGCCAGGGTTGCGAGCACGATCCCAGTAGGGGGCGTGCAGGAGGCAGCCGATCCATGATTCTCTCTCATCATTGATGTTTCTATCTCTCTCTCCCTTCCTCTCTGAAATCAGTAAACACGTATATTTTTTAAAAAGTCTGTCAAACTGCATTTTCAAGAAGGTAACCCTGAGTTGATCATTCCTGCCCTTGGCAGGGCTCTGCCAGCCTCCAGGGCCCTCTGTGGCGGGGGGGGGGGGAGGGCAGAATGACCAGGCCTGCCCCGTGGTGTGCCTAAGCCAGACGGTGCCTCTCCCGACGGCTGAAGCCCCGGACGCCGCACTGTGGCGTGGGCACCACACCTGCGTAGTATGAGGCGACACCTCCCCCTCTCGGATCAGTGACGGAGCCAGGTGGGCAAGAGCGGAGGAGAGACAAGGCTGAGCCCGCCCAGCACCCCGGGAGGTGCCTGCTGCTGCTGCTGCTGCTGCTGCTGCTGCTGCTGGGGGCGGGCGGGCCCCTCCTCGTGGCTCCCACGTTCCTTCCAGCAGCCGATGCTCTAATGAGTGACCAGTGAGGACCTGGGCATGTGTACGTGGGCAGAGGCCGATCCCCATCTTCCCGCCTGCGGGCCAGCCTCCCCCAGGTGCACCAGCGAGGCGCCTGCCCGAGCTCGTCACCCCGGGAGCAAAGCACCTCGGTCCTTTGGTTTTTACAAGAACCTTAGCTGATGCTCCAGGTGTGAGGTGTGAGCCCCGCCCTGGCTCCTCCCCAGTGGAGGAGGAGGAAGGGGACATTCAGGGGGGGGGTGGGGAGAGGGAGAGGCAGACATGGCCCCCCCCCACCCCCCTTACAGCGGCTGGAGGAGACTGGACCGGGCCAGCTGAGCGCCAGGCTGATAGTCAACTTCGTCCTCCTGACCCCGCCCCACCCTGCATCTGCCAGACTCCTCACAGCAGGCTCTGGTGTGCTCCCCGCTTTGCACCTGAGTTAATAGCCGCAGCCGTGAACAGAGGCCGTGGCTCACTGATAATATCCCAGTCCCTTAGGGTTGTCAGGTTGTCGTAATTACCTTCCTAATTTGCACTTTTCGCCAGGACACCTGGGGTGTGAGCTCTCCTGGCGTTTTTTTCCTCGCTCCCTCCCCGCCCGGAGGGCTCTCTCCGCCATTCCCGTCTTCGGCTCCCGCCTTCGGCTCCCGCCTTCGGTTCTTGGTTTCTCATTCGTTTGACTCTCGGGTATTTGTCCACCTTCAGACCCGACGACAGTGACCTTCTCCCCCGCCGTGACCTCTTCTTCCTCTCCCCCTTTCTAAGTCACAGGGACCAGTTGGCTGCTTCCCTGGGCAGCCTGTGTGGCGGGGAGGGGGGGGTGGTTCCTCTGCCCCCTCCCCACCCCCCCGGAGCCCCAGGAGAGCAGGGAGGACGGAACTGCTCCCTGGCCACCCGCCGTAGAATGGGATGACCAAGCGGCACATTGACCTGGTCAAGGCACAGGGCAGGCGGAGAGACCAGGCCCTGGCTTTGTGCCGACCTCTTCAGGACACGAGGTTCGGGAGCTGGCTGTCTGCCCCTGGGAGAGAGCCACAGCCAAGGTCAGCCAGGGGCAGTGGGCCAAGAGGGGGCGTCTGGGGTTCAAGGCCTGCCCCTGCCCCTTCGTGCTGGGCAGGCCCTTTCTCCTCCCGACCCTCCCAGAGCTGGTGTGAGCACGTACGTAAATCCCTGTGCTGGGCCACACGCTAAATAAGCAGAAAGGGTTCGTTCGCAAGAATCACCGTGGGTCCTACTGCTCTGGGCTGCGCCATCATTTACATTAAAACCCCCAATTGGAGCAAAATCTTTAACGAAAGAGCCAGCCCAGCTGTTGTTTATGGTCTAGGGCAGCATGCCAAACTCGGAGGCTCCCGCGGGCCAAGTAAACAAGGCGTACTGGATGTGGGCCGCAAAAAAACAAAAGCTTCCATTTTCATAGAAACGTAGGTTGATTCGATAGAGACGTGCCGAGTACAAAGGGCTGGAATAAATGAGTCATCGTTAACATAAAACAACGGGACATTTTAATAAAAACTGGTATTTTTCTTGAACATTCACTTACCAGACACTGAATAACGGCACAGGTTAATAAGCGTAACGCACATAACCCTATTTTTCTTGTTCTCCGAAAGCGAAGTATTTCCCGTTGCGCACACCAAACAAGTCAGTCCAAGACTAACAACGCGGCCGTCGGCTGGCTGCTAAACATTCGCTGCTGGTATTAGTGGAGAGAAATGGTGCGCCTGCGCGTAAGGGAAATGAATGCAACGCGATTATAGCAACCAGCCATTAGTGAACATTGTAGTTCGTTATTAATATTTACGTACAGCAGGATATTGTAAAAGTTAAGTTACGAAATTTTTATTAAAAGTTTCTTGCATACCGTTATATTGGCTGGTTCGCAAAAACATTCGTTGTGGGCCGAGAGTTTCACATGCTTGGTTTAGGCCGTGGGGGCGGGAGGGAGGGTGACGAGGGGGGAATCCCACAGATTTTTTCAAAGGGAGGGGATTGCCCTTCTTCTGTCAGGAAACAGCCCTTAGTGCCTCCCTAGCTTCTGACACCTCTCTCGTGGCTCACCTCTGCCCCAGGAGGGTGGGGGCTGTGGTCTCCCCTGTGTTGAGAACAGTCGGTTTGTAAACACTGGACTTCCCCCACCCTGAAGGTAGCAGGGGCCAGCAGGAGGCAGCTCCGATGTCCTCTGATTTTGTATTCTCGTGACCGTGAGCGAGGGCAGTGCCCGGGGCTCCGGGGCCGCAGGGACAGAGGCTGCCTCCTCCCCATGGAGTTAGAACCTGGGGTTAGACCTGCCCAGCGCAGCCCCCCTTGAATCCGGCTCTCACCCCCTCCGGCTCCTCCCTGGACTCTCTTCTTGCCCACCCCTTTCTGAAGCCCGTCAGGTGCGTCGGGCAAACCTGAGAATGTTGAACGGAGAATGAATCCACCCCTACCCCGCGGGAGTCATGGCTACTCCCCTGGTGGACATTCCTGGAAGAAAAGGGAAGAGCAACCAGCTGTGGAGAGGGAAGAGCCTCAGACTCACAGCCCCCTGGGCTCTCCGAGCCCCCGTCCCCTGCCCTCGGGTCCGGATCCGCAGGGGAGATGCTCACGCAGTAGGTTTTGCCCTCTTCCCTCTTCACTACAAGGTCCCCCCTGGCCCCCGAGCCCTTGGCCTGGAGCCTGCCCCGCGCTGGTGATTCTGCTTCCTGTTGGATGGGGGCGGCGCTCCCCGTGGGGTCAGGAAGTGTCCTCACGTGCGTTCTACCCACTGGCCCCAGGCCCCTGGGACGGGTCCCTGCTTCTCCATGGCCTCTACCTCTCCATCAGGAACGGGCTCCACATTTGGTCCCAGCCAGGGTGTTGGCAAACTCAGCAGGCGCGCAAGTCCCACTGGGCAGGACTCGGCGTGTCGTCTGGTCCATCCCCAAGCTCCACGCTGGCCCCCAGCCACACCTCCTCCGACGGTGACAGTCTCTGCCATCTGAGGATGGCTCCTCAGGGGACATCATCCGGCCACCGTGTCACCCCTGGTGGTCTTGCTCGTGAGCTGAGAGAACCCTGCATGTGACAGCATGGATGGAACTGGAGAGCGTTGTGCTAAGCGAAATAAGCCAGCCGGAGAAAGATAAACATCACGTGATCACACTCATACGTGGGCTATAATGATCAACATAATGTGATGAACAAGAATAGATCCAGAGACAAATGGTAGGGGAGCAGGGGGGTTAGAGAGCAACCAAAGGACTTGCATGCACGCATATTAGCGTAACCAATGGACACAGGCACTGGGGCGGTGGGGGCGTGCCCGGAGTGGGAATGACTGTGGGGGTCAATTGAGGAGAAAGGAGACATATATAAAGCTTCAGACAATAAATAAAAACAAAAAGCCCCTGAATGTTTAGGTCAGGGGTCATCAAACTCTTCCCATAAAGGGCCGGGTGGTAAATATTTCAGGTTCCCAGTCCACACGGTCTCTGTCCCAGCACTCATTTCTGCTGATGGAGCGTGGAACCAGCCACGGGCCACTCGTCCACTACTGCTGTGCGCCAATAAACCTTTACTTACGCGCACTAAGATCGTGTCATTTTTATGGGTCGTGAAATGTTCTCCTTTTGAGCTTTTTTCCAATGACTTCAAAATGTTTTTTCACAGGGAGGGGATTGCCCTTCTTCTGTCAGGAAACAGCTCTTAGTGCCTCCCTAGCTTCTGACACCTCTCTCGTGGCTCACCTCTGCCCCGGGAGGGCGGGGGCTGTGGTCTCCCCTGCGTTGAGAACAGTCGGTTTGTAAACACTGGACTTCCCCCACCCTGAAGGTAGCAGGGGCCAGCAGGAGGCAGCTCCGATGTCCTCTGATTTTGTGAGGCTGGGCTTGCAGGCCCCACAGAAACAAGCGGCGAGCTCGACTCGGTCCAGGCCGGTGGCCGCTGGCCCCGGCTGATGCGCCCGCCGTCGCCGCGCGGGCTTCCTGTTATTGGGGGCCGGGGGCCGCGGGAGCTGACCGTGGCGGCAGCGAGCACGAGGGGGAGACCATCCCTAACCCCGCATGCTCTTCTCGTGTCTGTTTCAGAGGGCCTCGCCGTGGGCGTCGGGTTCGGAGCTGTGGAGAAGACGGCGTCCGCCACCTTTGAGAGCGCCAGGTAGGCCACAGCCGCTGCCCTGGCTCCCGGCCCCGCACCCCGTGCCGCTCTTGACGGGCACCCCCAGCCGCTCCATGAGTCCCCACACGTGTGCGCCACGCGTCCTGGGTTGGAAGTTTCCGTCCTCAGCTTCTCGTTCCGCCTGTGGGGACTCCCGGGGCGTTCCTCCCCCCACCGCCAGCGTCCCCCCTTAACCTGATGCCCGTGGAGGAACTCGGATGAGACGGGGGGTGGGAGGGCCCTTGCGCGTGTCAGAAGCGTGGCCCAGGCCCAGGGTTCATGACGCGCTCCATAGCGGTGCCTGCGGCTGTTCTCCTAGCACCAGGCGTGGGGCGGGGGGCAGGGGGTGGTGATGGGGGGAGGGGGGGGAAAGGGGGCGGGGGGGAGCGGGAGCTCGGCTCCTTGTCCTGCGGCACAGCCTGTGATGTTGGCTTCGGTTAGAACGGGATGAGCTTCAGAGTCGGGCAGTGTCCGGGGGAGGGGAGGCCGTGAGGAGCCACACAGTCGTGCCCTGGGCACGCCCACTGCTCGGGCCCGGCTTCTCGTCTGGTGGCACCTCATCTCCCGTGACATCGAGACATCAGCGCCGATGTCCCTCTATCCCGTCCCCTGCACTTGCTGCCAGTCGCCCTGAATATTCCTGCAGAAAGGAGCACAAAAGCCCCTCTAGCCAGCTCCGCCCTTCTCTTGACCAAGCAGGTTCTCCCTGAGTTATTAAGGCCTCGGACCCTCCGGACCCTCGGTCGGGCATGGGGACGGGGCAGCGGGCCTCCACGCGTACAGCCTCACAGACCTCTGCTAAACAGCGGTCCCTGGGGGATTTTCATGCCGTCACCCGCCACCCCCGTCACAGCTGTGACTGCCATCCTCCTCACTGTGCCCAGAGGTGCTGGGGAGGGGGGAGCTCCCTCTAACACAGGCGCAGACGGGAAAAGAGGTCTCCCCTAGGCAGTCCCACCCCTCAGCCCATGTGCCTCACTTATAAATCCACGTCGGGTTCGTGATTTGTGCTCTTTTCTTGGCGAATGCCTGTGATCTTACTCTCGGCCGATTATTCTGCCCTCAGCTCAAGCTACAGGCCTGGTTTCATGGGAGGATGGGGACTGCAGGGTAGAAGGGAGGGAGGGAAGGGGAGGAGTGGGAGAGGGGTGGGAGAGGGGGAGGGGAGGGAAGGAAAGGAAGACAGACTAGCTGCTGGGGGAGGGGTGCAGAAACAGTCATCGCAGGACTGAGCACATGGTTTAGGAGAGATGATGGGTTTTACTTCTAAAGCCCCCGTCCCGTGGGACGAGGAGGTGGCGCCCTCCGACAGGAACCGGGAAAGTTCAAAATAAAGGGACGGAGAAGGGTGCCCGGTGAAGGCATGCTGATGCAGAGGAAGCAGGCATTGCAATTTTAGCATCAGACAAGCCAGACCTGGGGGGCGGAAAGCCAGCTACAGAACACAGGTCCGTCCTCAGTGACGGAGACAGGAGACGCGGCGGGGCTGATCCAGAGACACTGCGTCCCCGAGCGCCTAGCAACACGGCTCCGACGGCTGAAGAGGGACCCTTGGAACGACAGGAAGACGCGGCAGGAAGCGCCTCCGTCAGGGGGGGCTGAGAGCCATGCCCCCCTCTCACTGCCGTCAAACTGATGAAAAACGAACACAATGTACCGAGTGGGCATCGGTCGTCCCCCAGCCCCGCCGCCGGGAGACTTCCCTCCTCTTCGCGCACGCGTGTGCTGCTTTCTACACGGATCAGAGCCGTGAGCCCCAGAGGAAGTCAGAAGAGCCCCACATCGTGACGTGCCAGCCACAGTCCCTGATTTCCCTGCGACATAATTGAACGGTGATAACGTGAGATAGCCCGAATGAGTTGTCAGTGGGCAGCCTACCCCACAGGCACCCCCAGATCAGCGCAGCTTAAGCTTCAAGGGAGGGATTCAAACCAAGTCATCTAAGAAGCCAGTGGACCCCGGGCAAGCTCTCCCCTCGCCCCGGGGGCACCTCACAGGAGTGTGGGGCAGTCCGCTGGGCAGTCACTGCTGAGGGCAGGTAATGGGTGAGCAGGGAGGTCCCAAGGCATTGCCAGGGCCGGTGGATAGATGTGTCACTGAGACGGAGTTCCCACGGTGCCTTGTGGGAAGGAAGACAGGGGCTGGGGGGTTGGCAACGGTGATGGGGCCGACGCGGGGAAATGACAAAGCCCAAGAGGTGATTTAGACACTGACTCCCGTGGGGTAAATTGGGGGAGGGGAGGGACATGGACCAGCGTGGAGAAGCTCAGCGGGGGGCAGGGAGGACGGTTATTACCACCCACGGTGTTTTAGCCCCACAGGAAGATGGGTGTGACGAGGGTGGGGACGAGGAGAGACTGGTGGCAGGAAGAAGGTTTAAATGCAGAACCTGCTGGTGGCCTCTGTCAGCTGGTTTTGTGCAGAAGGAGAAGGGAGAATTCAAGTTCAGGCATCTGGGAAACAACGGTCATCTCATGTGCCAGGAGAAGGGGCTGAGAGGAGAGGAAACAGACTTGTGTGGCTTTGGGAAAAGAACAGGGTTACCCAGCAGGTGCCTGGGGTCCACGTGGACCAGCCGGGCTGGTCAGATGGTCCTTCCTTTAGCGGGAGGGTCCACAGCCTGTGGTCGTGGGCTGACGTCGGCCCAGCACCGTCTTCATAATTGAAGTTTTGTTAAAACACAGCACACCCATCATTTCCCCAGTATCTGCAGCCCCCCCCCCCCCCCCCCCCCCCGTGCGCGGCGATGGTCGAGTTGCATAACTGCTTCTGCCTCTGAAGGCTGGAGCCGGAGAGAGTTGCTCTCTGGCCCTTTGCAGAAAGAGCATGGAGACCCCTAATCGGTGGACGCGGCCCATGGTGCTAGTTCTGAGTCATCATCAAACATGCTGGCAGCATGCACATTTTCTGCGAAGTCCTTCTGTTTCCTGTGCCTCTGGAATCAGGGGGGGGCTCTTCCCTCACCTGTGGCATCAGACCCGCTCGCAAAAGAGGAAAGTAGGCAGTACATCCTCTAGGAAGGCACCGTTTTCCTAGGCCCCTAGCGGATACTGTGTGTGTGTAGCTGCTGCCATCTAGTGGTCAGATGCTGTTACGTCACCTTTCTGGAGCCCTCTCCAACATCCTCTTCCTCTCCTCCTCTCGGGCCACCTTCCTTCCTCATTAGAGAGCTTGCGTGAGGCCGTTCGTTCCCAAGGCCACCTCCGCTGAGCGATGAAGGCTCTCAGCCAGCAAAGGGCAGCCGCAGTGCACGGGGAACGCAGCTTCCTTCTCTCTGATCTGGGCCCTCGCACGCACGTTCCTTTGGTCTCACTACAAAGAGCTGCTTCAGACCGCATGTCCCCGGGGAGTTGGCTGCTGCAGAGACGTTTCCTTTCTGAAGTGTCATTGCCCCCAGAGGACATGTTTCCCAGAAAGGAAGTCTGCCCTCAGCTCTCGCTTAGCTCCGCGCTGGGCATGATTCACACCCGCAGGGAGGGCAAGGTTACTGGTGCCGAATCATGGGGCTTCATGTGGTACTACCCGTTTACGCTTTCACTAAGCGTTTGTGGTCCGTGGCCGAGCCCTGACCGCCAGGTGCAGCAGGCATCCGGAGCAGGCTGCGTATCACCGAGGGGCTGTGACCTCGCCGCATGCCATGGATAATCCACAGAGCACGCCTCCACCACACGACTGCGCGTGTGTCCTGCCCAGTGCCCAGCCAGCGCGTGCTCTCCAGTGCCAGGCACACTGCGAAGAGTGCCGGGTAGACCAGCCTGCATTTGGGCCCAAGATAGCTCATTAGTTATGGTGGGGACCTTAAAATACATTTCTATTGTATTTTTTTTAATTGATTTCGGAGAGGAAGGGAGAGGAAGAGAGGGATAGAAACATCGATGGTGAGAGAACCATTGAATGGCCGCCTCCTACTGGGGATCGAGCCCGCAACCTGGGGCATGTGCCCTGACCGGGAATCGAACCATGACCTCGTGGTTCATAGGTCGATGCTCAACCCCTGAGCCACCGCAGACGGGCATTATATCTTATACTTTAAATTTTAAAGTATACATTTGCCTCCCAGATCCAAGAGTAAGTCAGAGACATCCATTGGCCCGACTCAAAAACCAATATGTATGTTAATGTACTAACAGTCATTTAAGACAGCAGCCGTTAGTCACCTAAGCAGCTATTGGTTTAGAGACAAAGATAGCAACAGACACAGTTTTCTGGTCATTGGACCCTGTTGGCCAGTGATGCGTGTTCCTGCACGCGTGAGACCTGTGACCCCTGGGTGCCTCTGTGTCCAAGGAGACCCCCCCCCTTTGTTTCCGGTGTGCTTGTGAAAACGGGTTTGCACGTTACGCGTCGAGAAGTTGAAGGGGAGACTTGGTTGTGGGGGGAGGGGCCTCAGAGAGCTGAAATAAGACGTTCTCCTCACTGTTCACTCAAGCGTCTTGTAAGGAGCGAGCTGCCATAGCTGCCTCCACGCTGCACGCTGCTCTGAAGGTCCCCCCTGCCCCCCCCCCCCCCACCACCCACCCCCCGCCTGTCTTCAGCAGGGACCAGTTCTCCGGCTTCTGGAGAGTTCTGGGGAGACTCCTTTCCTCAAGGCTGCAGATCTTGACCTCCTCCCTGCCCACTGAATTGGGTCTCCCCCCTCCCCAGGGCAGCCAGAGTCCAGCCTGGTCTCCCTGGAGAGTGGCCTTGGGCCCGAGAAGTGGAACGCGCCCCCCCCGCAGCGTGGGAAGTCAGGGAGGTGCCTAGCGGAGGAGGTACTTTTCCACCCGGATCCCACCACTCCCACGTCTGTCCCTGCGGAATAGTACACACGTACTCTCCTCGGCCCCCTGCCCCCTGCCCCACCACCCCCCTTCAGGCACTTTGGCAGGATTAGAAGTCAATTCTTGTGCGGTTGTTTATTTGCAATAGCAGATTGAGCTCTCAATTGTATTGTATGCAAACAAGCCCTTCTCTTGAACCCATCAAACTACCTTGCTTGGGATGCTAGAGGAGTCTGTAGGCGGCTCCTCTTACATCTGTCTTTCCAGTCCTCCCACGCACTTGGTGGCCTTCCCCTGCATCATTAGGAGACGGCAGGCGAACAGTGGTTGGCAGACAGCGCCACCACGTGGTAGTTCTGTGTCATCGCTTGGTAGGTGACTTAGGATGAATGACAAAGGTAGGTGCAGAAGGCAGAGGAGATAGTGTGGGGCTTACCCAGAAGTCATGCCTGCAGGCGCTCAGGGCCGTGCGCGGATATACACACGTTAGTAAAAATGCTCTGTGCGTTTTCAAAAGAGTAGCGTCTTCCTCTTCCGCCTCTTTTGACCTCGATATTCCATCCGTCCCTGCATTCAGCACTTAACAAGTGTCCAGCATCTTGTTTATCTCCCGGTGTCAGAGGACACGGACTGCGAGTGCCCTGCACAGCGAGGAGGAGCGGAGGTGAAACGGGCAGAGGAGGGATGGGCAGGAAGCCCTCCACCAGCAGAGGGAAAGAGAGGGGTCGAGTCCTGCCCTCCGCGCAGCCCCAAGTCAGTAGGATTTTTATGTCATTTTAGGGGGGAACACAGTCATTTTTGTAATGACTTTTGAACAAGAACGTCATGTATGTATCTCTCGTTCCTGGAAGTAAAGAGACGGGATTCCGCTTGCTGGACACCAGGGGGAAGCCGGGCGAAGGCGAGGCAGTTCCTCCTCAATGGGCCATTTTAGGGAACACAGAACCAAGTCCTAGATTTATCTGCGGTCCGGCCGTCCGGCCGTCCGTCCATCCATCCATCCAGTCCACAGAGAGCTCACGGAGCCCGTCGTGTGTCTGGACCACATTGTATAAGCCCGTTAACTCGGTGGTGGGCATTTGGGCCGTTCCCACCTGTTGGCTGTTAAAAACGCGCTGCTGTGCACATGCGTGTGCAGTTTCTGAGCGGACATGTGCGGTGTGCGCTTTCCCCATCGCGGGGAGCAGGGCCCGGCCTCCTCTTCGGTTCTCTGTGCAAACCCAGGGCCGGGCTGCCCGGTCTGCTGTGCACAGGGCATCGAGGCCTGGGACCCTGCGGTGGTTTCCCAGCGGGCGGCCCCTCCTGCCTCCCGCCACGTCCGGTTGCACTCCCAGAACAAGGAGGAAGGCACGGGGCTGCCTCCTCTGTATGGGGAACCCCCCTCTGCACCCCCCCTCCCCCATCAGCCACACAAGGGGCTGTTTATGCTGCGCCCCCTCCTCCCTCCGCCACGCTGTCCGGCCACCCCCACCCAAGTCCCTGGCGACAGGGCCAGACATCTTGGCAGGGGACGCATCTCTGCACAAGGTGGCTCTGTCCAGCCCAAAGCCGGCCTGGGGGAGGTGCGGCCCCATGGGCTCGGTGAGAAGGGAGTGTGGCTTCTCTGTGGCTTTCCCGGGCGCTGGAGCCGACACGCGCCCTTCTCTCCTGGGTTCCCATCGCTGCCCTGGCCACCCTCCCGCGTGGCCTGTGACACGCAACCCCAGGCAGAGAGCGCAGGCGTCTGAGGGAGCCCAGGCGTGGCCCGTGGGGGCTGGGGGATGTCTCCGCTTCACGGGGAGCCGAGAAAGGCCGCTGGGCTGCTCGGTGGGGACGGGCAGGGAAGGCTGGCATCGCACGCTGTTTCCATGCCTCACTTTGGCCTCTGCCCTCCCCGGAGTCAGGGTTTAACGGAGGTCCGTCTGATGCGTCGCCCGTGAATGAGCCGCCTGTGCCGGCTCGGACCCCGCCCTGCCTCGGAGAGCCAGCATCTGCTGAGCGCTCTCCCCTGCGGATCTGTGCTCAGGGACTCCTGCCTCAGGGAGTCCTCACAGCGCCCCCAGGAGGAGAAGTGAGAACACACCCAGAGGCACACAGCAGTGCGGGGCGGGGCAGGAGGTGAACCCAGGCAGCCTGGCCCGGCCGCGCCTTTAACCAGCGCCCTCTCCTGCCTGCCATGTCTCCCGTGGCTGCTGTGACCCGGAGGTTCCAGAGCTGCCCCCGAAGTGGGTCGGGCTCGGCTGCCGTGTGTGTGACCTGCCATGTCTCCCGTGGCTGCTGTGACCCGGAGGTTCCAGAGCTGCCCCCGAAGTGGGTCGGGCTCGGCTGCCGTGTGTGTGACCTCCCACCCAGGCCCCTCCTGCACCGGCTGGAGTTCTGCTCCTCTTGTCAGACGCATCCATACGACCGCCTCTCCCCCGGCACGTTGGGAAATGGAAGGACGCGAGGCCCCCAGGGAAGGACAGCCCTTCCGGCCCCCTGTTCACAACCAAGCCTAGAGCACCGCTCCACGCGCGAGATGCCGAGGGCAGGGAGGGGCGATCTCCTAAGAGATGGGGTGGAGATGGTCCGGCGGCCACTGTTGGGGCCTCACTCTCCTGGGCAGCAGATGGACGGATGGGCCGGGTCATCGGAAGGGAGAACGCCAGAGCAAGAGTGGCCTGGGCCGTAGGTGGGGAGGGACGGGGCGGTTGGCCGCGTAGGAGCCTCAGGCTTTTAGAACGAAGGTGTTTCGGTTGAATTACATCCCCCAGAAAGGCACGTTGAAGTCCTGACCCCCGGCACCAGTGGCAGCAGGGTCTTCGCGGACATAATCCTCGAAGCTGAGGTCGTGCTGGAGTAGGGGGGGGGGGGTCCTGCATCCATGTGACTGGTGTCCTGATACGTCCAGGAGAAAAGACACACTCACAGGGCAGACCGACACACGGAGGGAGGGACCTCCCACCTGGAAGGACAGGCGGAGGCTGGAGGGATGCAGCCACCAGCCAAGAAATGCGAGGGTTGCCAGCTGCCCCCAGGAGTGGGAGGTGAGGAGGGGGCCTTGCCTAGAGCCTGCCCCCCCCCCTCCCCGGGCCCCTGGATGCTGGACTTCCAGCCTCCAGAACGGTGAGGCTCGGTCTCTGTTGTCGCCGGCCTCCCGGTTGGCGGTCCCTTGTTACCGCGGCCACAGTGAACTCATAGTAGGGTCTCCCAGCCTCCTCCCCACCCCCCCACCCCCGCCCTCCAGCTGGGCTTCCTTCATCTCCCCCCGCAGTGGACCCCACGCCCTGAGCGTCACTGTGTAGTCCACCTTCTTTGCTGTCCTGACACATTCTGTTTTCCCCACCCTTTCATTTTTTATTTCCGGAGGAGGCCAAGGTTTGGTTGTTTCTTCTTCTCCCCTCCATGCCCCCCGCCCACCCCCACCCCCAAGTCGCTCTGCGTTCAGTTTGGACCAAGCGGGAGGAAAGCCCTGGCTGTCTCCTTCCTCCCGCAGCCGCCTTCAGACGCCGGCCCTGGGAGAGGCCGCGCTGTCCCCGTGTTGGAGCTATTAAACTGTCCTAAGAAAGAGGCCTTTGTCGCCGCAGCAGGGCCCTGGGCTCCGAAACAGAGACAGATTGTGCCAGAAAACAAACAACCGAAAAGAAAAAAAAGAAAAAAGGCTCAACCGCAGAATTCTTGGGGACTTCAGTCATCAGCCTCTCGCTCGTTCTTAAAAGACAAATTTCCTTTCTTCGGGGTAATTCCATCAGCCAGGTCGTCAGGTTTCAATTCCGTGCAGAACCCAGGGCCGGGCCCTCCCGCACCAGCTGTGGCTCCACCCGCCCCCCCTTCCCTCCCCCCCCCCCCCCCCCCCGTCACATTGTCTCATGCCCGCCAGCCTGCAGGCTGGGGAGTCGCAGGCCCCACGGGGCGCTCAGGGGGCCGGCAGAGGGCTGAGTGACGTACGTGGTCAGTGCAGGGAAGGAAGAAGCCCCCAAGGCCAGGTGACAAAGGCCTTTAGCCCGTCGGCGAAAGGACGTCTGTAACTTTGCGTTCCACTGGGGAGAGACCTCGGGGAGCCTCGCTTTTATGCAGGGGACAAGCGGCAGGAAGTGACGGGCCCAAAGCCCACCCTGTTCACGCCCCTCAGACCGTGCCTGCCGGCCCAGGCCCCGCGGTCACAATGCCACCTGACCCAGCGTGGCCCTTGGGAACCAACAGCCGCGGGCCCAGAGCCTGCTCCTTGGCAAAGGGCCCTCAGCCCCCTCTCAGCTGGCTGTGGCCCTTGACCGTCCTCTGCCGCATCCGGGTTAGCATCCCCCGTAGCTGCTCCGTCGGCCCCGCGTGGGAGCGGACCCGCTGAGAAGATGGAGGGGGGGGAGGGGACTACACCTGAGCCTCGGGTTGGAGGACCGGGCACAAAGGCCGCCCCGGGCACAGGTGAGAACACAGGGCCCAGGTCTGCCCGTCAGGCACTGGTTCAGATCTCAGGGTCAGGCCCCCACAGCCCGAGAACCACGCATCTGGAAGGAAAGTGGAGAAGTGGGGACCCCCCCCCCCCAATCTCGTTTCCGTTTCCCTTCTGGAGGGGGATGAAGGCTCCCCAAGCCCACGGCTCTCTAGGTTGGGGGAGAGGCACCCCTTTCGTAATGTTCTGTGGTTTGCAGTGTGTACGTCTTCCACCTCCTGGGTTTAATTTATTCCTTGCTGTTTGCTTTTTTTTTCAAATGCTATTACAAATAGAGTTGTTTCCTTGATTTCGTTTTCAGATTGCTCATGGTTCGTATGTAGAAATACAGTTGATTTTTTAAAAAAAATTTTTTTTGGGGGGCGGAGGGGGGTTATATTTATCTTATATCCTGAAGCCTTGCTGAACTCATTTATTAGCTCTCGTAATTTCTTGCGTGGATTCCTTAGGATTTTCTATGCGGAAACTCAGGTTACCTGCCAAGAGGTCTGGTTTTGCTTCTTCCTTTCCAGTCTAGATGCCACACTTACGTTTCACACTGAATTGTTGGTCGGAACCTCCATTATGACGTCGAAGTGAAGCGGTAAGAGAGGAAGGACACCCTTGTCCCGTTTGTCATCTGAGGGGGAGAGTTCTCAGCCTCTCACCATCAGTAGGAAGCCTGAGGTTAGCCGTGAGCTTTTCATAGATGCTTTTTATATCAGCCAAGGAAGTTTCCCACTGTTTCTGCTGGTTGAGGGTGTTTATCCTGAACGGGTGTTGGGTTTTGTCAAACGCTCTCCCTGCATCTATTGAGACGATTGTGTGGCTTTTATCTTTTATACTGTTGATATGGAATATTGCATGGGTTTTCAGGTGTTAAACCAACCTTGCATTCCAGTGTTGAATCCCACTTGGCTATGATTTTATGATTTAGAATCTTTTTTTTTTTTCCTTTTTGGTATGTTGCTGGATTTAGTTTGCTAGACCTTGATTGAGAAGTTTTGCATCTGCATTCATAGGCGGTACTGGCCTTTCGTTTTATTTTCTTGCGATGTCTTTGTCTGGTTTTGGTACCAGGGAAATTAGATGCAGTCTTATTCCAGATAGGGCATGAGAAGGACTATTCAGGGAGGGACTCTCCCAGTGGCCAGGTAGTCACTCGTGCGTGGTCCAATCAGTGGGGATCTCCCAACCTAAAAAAGAGGAGGTGACAGAAGAAAGAAAAAGCCATTTATCTCACGATTCCTTCCCATCTCCGGCTTGTCTGGTCCAAGCCCACCTCCCCCATGCTTTCGAGGTGCCTTCTCCACCCCTCCAGGCAGCTGCTGCGGGTCCAGCTGGGGACGTGGGCCTGGCAGCTGTCGTGGGTGAACAACCGAGCCCTGACTCCTCCCAGAGACTTCCCCTCCTGTTAGCAGGTGACGGCTGTAGGTGAGGCTTCAGGAAGCGCATGGCATGTAGCCACAGTTCTCTGGAGAATCAGAACCAATAGGATGTGCATAGAGAGAGAGAGACGAGATTTATTACAAGGAATTGGCTCGTGTGTTCATAAAGGCTGGCAAAGCCCTCACATGCAGCGTGGGCTGGCAGACTCGAGACCCAGGAGAACCAGTGGGGCAGCACCAGTCTGAAGGCAGTCTGCTGGAGAATTCTCTCTTACTCCGGGGAGAGTTGGTCTTTTTCTTCTATTCAGTCCTTCACCTGATCAGGTGAGGCCCACCCCTACTGTGGAGGGCAACCTGCTTTGCTCTGCCGATTAAGACGTTCATCTCATCCAAAAACACCCTCACAGGAATATCCAGAATGATGTTGGACCCAGTACCTGGGCGCCCCATGGACCAGTCATGGACCCAGAAAATAAACCATCACACATTGAGAGTTTCTGGGGCTGCCCCAAGAAATTCTTGGCCAAGGTCCAGAGTTCAGGCAGGGCCACAGGGAACTGAGGGCGGAGCGGGGAGCAGACTGGTCCAGTGCACTGGACGTAGCAAGCAAATTGACCATCATGTCTCGTACAAGATTATTATCTTGTAGTTATTGTTCTGCAAAACACTGCCATTGATTATGTGTCCATTTTTACCTTCTGTTGACTGGCCTCTTGATGATGAACCTTTATCGTCGGTTACACTTGGAGGATATTTTGCCTCGCTGGAGTAGAATGGATACAAAGAAGCTTCCCGGTTGAACTTTGACCTTTACTTGGCAAATGATAGCCACGGCTTAGCCTTTGCCTTCCCCATCACGTTTTCCTTGGTGGGAAGACAGTGAGCCATGACTTACTGATGATGCACCAGAACAAGCATGCGTGTCACTGTGGGTGTGGGTGTGGGGGTGCCAAGGGGGGTTCCTGGGGGTTTGTGCTCCTTATAAAGGGAAATGATGAGGTCTTAAGAGGTGCTTGAAGATGTGTCGATTTTTCTTCTGTCTTTCTCTTCCTTCATCCCTTCCCTATTTCTGATCTACCCCATAGCTCTACCCGTTCGGCCTAGGGACTGAAGGGTCCTGGGTTCAATTCCGGCCAAGGGCACATGCCCGGGTTGTAGGCTCGTTCCCCACTAGGGGGCGTGCAAAAGGCTGCCGATCAATGGTTCTCATCATTGATGTTTCTATTTCTCCCTCTCCCTTCCTCTCTGAAAGAATAAAAACGTACTTTTACATACACAACACACACACACACACACGTATATATCACAAAAGAGTCAACGATATACTTTGCAGTCTATTCTTTGTGCTAATCCTTGGAAGTGTGGTGTGTATTTCCCATTGGTAGCGTATCTAACTTGGATCTCTCACATTGCAGGTGCTCAGTAGCCACGCGTGGCTTGCAGCTGCCCTGTTGGATAGCATAGCTCTCGGGCAGCGGTGCCCAACCTCCCTGCACGTCGGCATCACCTGGGAGCTTTAAAATAACGCTGCCCAGGTCCTCCCCTGCAGTGATGCTGGGCCGGGCCCGGTCTCTGCAGGTGACCGCCTTACCTTTCAGGGTGAGCAGCACTGGTCTGCGGAGCGCGTTCCCTCCCCTCCCGTGAGACTCACTGTAAACAGAAATGAAGCAAGCTCGGACTTGGGCCCTGGGTGGAGGGAATCAGACACAGCGCGGCATTGAGTTCTGTCTGACAGGCAAGAGCGAACAAGCTGACTTGCTTGTCTGCTCCCGGTCTGTTTACCAACAGGCTCAGCAACGATTTGTTTTGCTGCTGCCCTTTAAGCCTGCGATGTGTCTCTTGTTCTCCGGGATTTGAGGATGGTTTACAAACACTGCAGTTTTGGCAAGATCTCCCCCACCCCCACCCCCGCCCCGTGTCCCATTGGGAGCGCCCAAGGGGAACAGAAGCATTCCACGGGGAGCTTGGGCCCCGGAGACTGCAGGGGCCTGCGTGACAGGAACCCCAGGGTGTCGTGACTGCTGCACACTCACCCGGCTCGGCCTGCCACAGGCGGACGGACCCTCCTTCTCCGCAAATAGAAACCAGTCCAGACAAACCACAGGGACTCGGGTTTCCCAATGCACCCAGAAAACATTGTTTCGGGGAAGTGGACGGGTGAGGCATGAGTAATTCAATCCACAGGGCAACAAACTGGGTGACGCCCCACCCCCGAGACCCCGGGTGCCGGAGGGTGGCTGTCGGCCAGTCCCAGCCACTCACGGACACCTGGGGCCCCGGCTGCCCCGTCGGTGCCTCACACTGAAAGGGCACTTCCCGGGGCTGGCACAGGACGAAGCATCTCCGGGTGCCGAAAATCGCCGAGGGTTTGTTTCCTCGGGGCTGTGAACTCGGAGAACAATCTACAGAGAAGAGAATCATCGGGATCCTTGCGTGATTTGTACTCCGGGTGGTTTCATTCTAGAATTCGTGAGGAAGTAACCGGCCCAGGCCAAGGCTTTCTGCCTAGTGGACGCGCTGGAGATGGCACACAGCCCAGCCTTGGCCTCTGAGCCAGGTAGCCCTCCGTCCGCCAGGAGGCCACACCTCCATGCTGACCCTCAGATGGGGGAGAAGGGCCGCCCCGCCCACTCTCACCCACCCGGTCTGTCACCCAGGCCTGTACGTGGCGGATGGGGCACCGTGTGACGGAATGCGTGTCTGTGCGGTTCCACAGGGACTCACCCGGGAACACGTTCCATGAGCTCGCTATGATATTCGCAGGTGATCAGCCGTGCTTATCGATACCGTGTCCAGGAAGCCGACCACATTGCCCACGCTCGCCTAAAGCGCACATTCACCTTGGAGATCAAGGCTCGGAGAAAGGGGCCCGCCTTTTCCTCTCTCTGTTCCTAACAGGGACAGTGCGCGTTTGCAGCTGTTTTAATGAGATAGTTTTCATGTATAACACGTGTAAGAAGCAGAACCACAGTCCCGACTGTCCTAGGCTAAAAAGAGCACACACTGGTTCTAGAGCTAAAGAGCCCAGGGAGCTGGCTTCAGGCACGGCTGGATCCAGGAGCACAGATCCTCTCCTTGGGCCTCTGCTTTCTTTTCTCTCCCTCAGCCCTGCTGTCTTCAGTGTAGGCTCGATCCGCAGGTTCTCCGTGGCGGCACGGCGGCCGGCTTCGCGCTGACGGCTCCAGCGCTCTGTCCTCCCAGGTCCAAGCCCAGCAGAGATAGGCCATCTCTTCTCCATTGCTCCCCTGGGGTCTGCTTAGACAAACGTATATCACATATGCCCCCCTTGAACCCCTTACTGGCTCGAGGGATGGAATTGCACCCACTGTCCAGAGTAGGGTCAGAGCCTGCATCCCGGAGCTCAGGATGCAGCCTCGGCTGAACCGCACGGATTGAGAGTGGTGGTTGGGGGCGGAGGGTACCCCAGGGGAGCTGCTGGGTCACCCCGAGGTGCGAGGGGGCCTTGGGCTCTTGGTCCTTCCTGGCTGATTCCATTGCGCACAGGGAGATGGCGCTCTGTCCCCTCCCCCACCCACCCCCGTTTTTGTTTTTGTTTGTTTGTTTTTGTGGCGTGTCCTCCTGCACAGAGGCTGCCGTGAAGGACCCGCTGGAGGTTGTAGTGGAGGAAAAGGCTCTTGTAAACTGCCCTGCACTCTGCAAACTCAGGTCCCCTTCTGGCTGGATCCCATAGGCCTGTCCATGTGGCCGCTTCCTTTGCTTCTTTAGTGTAAATGACGAGTGAGGGAGTTGCTCTCGGGAGACGGAGCCCAGCTCGGTGTACAGCCATGGACCCCGAAACCAGGCATCCTGGTCCCGGGCTGGGCTCTGCCGTGAGTAAGTCACTCGGGTCTCTGATCCTTGGTTTCCTCATCCGTGAATCGGGGATGGTGGCAGGCTCTCCCTCGCGCTAACACGTTCGTGACGCGTGCCCAACGCTCAGACCAGTGTCTGGCATGCAGCCCGGACTCTCTCGTAAAAATAACGGCGTTTACTACTACGAGGCAGGTCCCTCTGCTAAGGGATCGCCGAGCAGAGACATTCCTCTCTACGCGCCTCCCAAGGAGACCCCTCGGTGGGAGGTAACTCAGCCTTCCCCCCATCACTCAGGGCCCCGGTCTCGCGTCGCCCCAGCTGGGCAGACAGTACAGCTTGCTGAGAAGCAGTTGAAGACTGGCTCTGTCCGGTGCCCGGCTCGGCCTGAGAAACACCGCTCCAGTGCAGCGGGAACAGGAAAGCTTACGCTGAGTGCTGTTGTCAAGACAAAGAATGTGGGTAACCGGCTCGGAGCCCTGGGGGGTCGAGGTGGCCCGGGAGCCGGGCCCGCCGGCCCCCAGGTTGTGGCCCTCTCCCAGCAGGAAGGTGCCCCATCAGAGGCTCCTGTGTCGTCTTACTGTAACAGGCCTCCCCCCCCCGCTGCCCCGAGAGCTGCCGCAGTTGAAAGGCCGCCCGCCCTGCCCACAGTATGACTCGGCCGTGAGGTCCCTGCAGGCGGGGACTTGCCTCCAGATGGTTTGCGGTTGAGGAGCAAGGGTTTGCGATGCTGCCGCCCTCCCTCCTGAGGCGCAGACACGGCAGGAGCCTCAGCCCCACGGGCGGGACTCCGCGGCCTCACGGTCTGGAAAGGATCCACTTCGACGGAAACAGATCCCAGTGGAAGGAGGCGGCGGGGAAGGCAGACGCGCCGGCCCGCAGCCCCGGGGCCTGGGGACAGGGCGATCATGGGGCTCCAGAGAGCAAGGGGTCTGTGTGCACCCCAGAGGCCCAAACCCTCAGGGACAGCTGGAGGCCATTCTGAAAACTCCTGGGAAAGGAGACATTCACATCCCCTCCCAGGCACCCTTTCTGCTTCTGTGCAAAAGTGGGCGCCAGGCTTGGCAGGATTGCCATTTGGGGCCGGATGATTCATAGTCGGAGGGCGGGGGGTGGGGAGGACGGAGGGATGTCCTGCACATTGTAGGATATTTCCCAGCATCCAGGCCTCTGCCCACTAGATGCCTGAGGCATCCCTCCCACAGTCCTGACAGCCGGAACTGTCTCCAGACACTGCCCCGTGTCCCCCGGGGCCACATCGCCCTGGCTGAGAACCATGGCTCACCCTGGAAGGCCTGCGCCATGCCAAGCACTGTGCCAGGTGCTGCTTAAAGAAAAAACAGCAGCCCGGCCGGCGTGGCTCCGGGGTTGAGCATGGACCTGTGAACCAGGAGGGCACGGTTCCATTCCCAGTCAGGGCACATGCCAGGTTACAGGCTTGATCCCCAGTGGGGGGCGTGCAGGAGGCAGCCGGTGGATGATTCTCGCTCATCATTGATGTTTCTGTCCCTCTCTCTTCCTCTCTGAAATCAAGAAAAATTTATTAAAAAAAAAAAAAAAAACACAGAAAGAAACAGCAGGTTCCTACCCTGAGACTCAGACTCAGAGCACAATGAAAAGAGCTGGGCCCGGGGTCTTCCTGCTTAGCTGCCCTCGGCGCCCTCCGCCCGCCCTCCCGTGGAACGGGGCTGCTCCCAGCCCCGAGGAACCGCACTTTGGAGGCTTGGCCAGCGGCCTCCGCGCTCCCCTCTCTCCGGGCGAAATCCCAGGTCTCCAGCCTCCCGGGAGGCATCGTGGGTAATGCCGACATCGTGCCAAACATCTGGACGAGAACTGCAAAACGTGGCCAGTTCTCCCCGAGTTTCCCAACTCCGCCACCGAGATGGGGCGTCAAAGCATCCACCGCTGTGTCCTCACGCCCGGGCTCGATCCGGAGCTCGGGCTGCGCAGGCTGCGGTGGGCCACACGCACGGGCCGCCGCCCTGTCCCCCCTTTCTTGGCTCACTTGAGATGATCTCCAGGTCTCGTCTGCTGTGCTCTGAGAGGCCGAGGACAGGGACTGTGCCACCCTGTCTCCTCCCTGGTGGTCCCAGGCTCCACTTGGGTGGTGGTGTATCTGGGAGAAGCTCAGAAACCACCAACCACACCTCCGTGTCTGATGTTCTGTATAGCCACGGTCAGACGTACTCTCACTCCACTAAGATCGGAGGAAGTGACTCTATGATTCAGAGACTTAAGATCACCTCTCCCCCCAAAACCCCCACCCCGACACTGATGGGAAACCACCAGGAAAACCGGAATCCAGTTCTCTGTCCCCGTCAACACTCATCAGAACAAGCTCAGGATGCAGGAGACGAGCGTGACATCCTACAAGGAAGCCCACCCAAACCTCGCCCAAGTCCCGGCAAAGAAGCCAGCAGCGTGGCGGCGCCTCGCCCGGGAGGCATGGGAGGCACCAGCTCGACCCGAGCTTCTCGATCTTGACCTTCCTCTCCCGGGGGCTGCTGTTCTCCCAGAAACCCCGCCGCTCCTTTCTCTGGCCGTGGGCAGGGTGTTGGAGGTGTGGTCCGAGCCGGCTGACCCCTCGGGGGGGTGGGGGGGGTCTCCCATGGGCTGTTTTGTAGGTGTGGGCCCCACCCAGACCCAGATTCTGACAGTGGCCTTCTGAGAGTGAACGCAAGTGTTAACCTGAACGCTGGGACCGGGGTGCCCTCGGCCTGCCCCCTGCCCATCAGGACGCGTCACCCGGGTGCCGTTCGCACAGCGGAGAGCAGCACGGGGGCACTTTGTCCCCGGCCCCTCGCTGGCTGTGTTCTCAGCACGGGCCTCGAATGCCAGCCTCGCCCTGGGCCCTCCCACCCCGAGGCGAGGGGTGGGCTGGGCTGGGCTCTCTCTGGAAATACTTTCCAGTCTAGGGGGGCGGCTGTGTTAGTGATGGACATGAACAGACAGGTCATGGCTCGCACCGCGCGGACTTCGGGGCTCCCCTCCGCCCTCCTGCTCCAGGATTCCCGGGAGGAACAGACTGGGTAGAGTCATAGAGGCCCCCCGCCCACCCCCACCAAGTCCTAACCCCGGAGGTCGCTTCACGGTTGAGGTAGCCCCGCCCGGTGTTCATATTGGCGGACTATTTTAACTACGGGGATATGTCAGCGTGGGGGGCCAGGGGCCCCGTCTGTCCCGCCTGACACCGTTCCCAGCACCTAGGATTATTGTGATTATTGCCTCTTGTTTGTGTGTATGTTTACAAGTATCTACAATAATAAAAGCATAATAAGCTAAGTAGACCAGACGTCCTTCTGGACGAAGCCGGGGCTACAAGGGAAGCCTGGGTGCCGGGTGAGACAAATAGGACAGCATGTGATACAAATAGCATTTGCTGGCTGTCTGGCTGGCTGGCTGGCTGGATGGATGGATGGATGAGTGGAGAGAGAGGTGAAGCCATTGCCTCTCAGCCAGTCTCTTTTTTTCTTTTACCATGGAACATTTTGTGCAGAAATACAGGAAGGAGAACACTACAGTAATAAAGGCATATGGCCATCACCCAGCTTCAGTAATTATCCAGCCTAATGTGCCCTTCCTTCCTTCCTTCCTTCCTTCCTTCCTTCCTTCCTTCCTTTCTTCCTTCCTTCCTTCCTGCCTTTTTGCTTTTATTGTGGACTAGAGGCCTGGTGCATGAAATTTGTGCAAGAGTAGGCCTTCCATCTCCCGGCTACCAGCACGGCTTCCCTCTAGCAGCCAGAACCCAGGCTTCCCTCTGGCACCTGGCACCCAGACTTCCCTCCGGCACCCGGCACCCAGGCTTCCCTTGTAGCCCCAGCTTCGTCCGGAAGGACGTCCGGTCTACTTAGCATATTATGCTTTTATTATTGTAGATACTTGTAAACATACACACAAACAAGAGGCAATAATCACAAACCCCATAGACACGTCACTGCCAGCTTTGACATTAGGAGCCCTGCTTACCTGACACGGACACACGGGGGTGGGGTGGAGGGCAGGCCCAGGGCCACCTTTTAGAGGTGACCACGCCAGTGTATTTCTGAGCTGTTCAGAGAGACCAAAGGAACATCTTAGAATGATATCCAGGTTCCTTTCTGGAAAGATATCCAGAAAAAATGTGTTTTTCTTCCCTTATTTTTTTTTTTTTTAAGAAAATGTTTTTATTAATTTCAGAGAGGAAGGGAGAGGGAGAGAGAGAGAGACAGAAACGTCAATGATGAGAGAGAACCTTCGATCAAATGCCTCTTGCACACCCCACCCTGGGGATCGAGCCCGCAACCTGGGCATGCGCCCCGACTGGGAATCGAACCCTGACTTCCTGGTTCCTAGGTCGACGCTCAACCAATGAGCCACACGGGTCGGGCTTCTCTTTCTTCCGATCTGAGGAGCAGCCCCCACCCCCAGCCTGTGCGCCCGGCTGGCAGATGTGGAGACGTGGATGTATATACATTTATGCATCCACCAGCACGCCCCTCCGCGGCTCATTATCTCTGTTTATCTTATCAGGACACCCCTCGCCCAGGCCCGCGGAGAACAAGGCGCTTAGTCTTTGCAGCCGGGCTCCTGTTCCCGGTCAGCAGTTCAGTTTATAAATCCACTGTCCCGGGCGGCGGAACACAATCTGAAAGGCAACATTGTCTCTGGACAAAGCTGCGACTGTGATAAGGGCGCTGGTGTGGCTCCCGTCTGCTAATAAATGTGGGCCCCGGGGCTGCGGCCGGGGGCCTTGGCGGCCTGTGCCCGCGTCTTCCCCTTCCATCCCGAGGGCCACGCGGAGGTCAAACCAGACAGAAGGGCGTTTCATTTGCGGAGCCCCTGGGGTCGTGGGAAGGTGGGTTCTGCTCTCGGGCGTGGTCCCTGCCCGGGTCCCCATGTTCCTTCCAGGGAGAGCTGAGCTGAGGGGATCTGAGAGGGGGCTGGCCCTGTGGGATAACGAGCTCATTGTTCCGGACGCTTGGATTTGGGGGCCTCTCCCTGGCTCCCCTCACCCCCAGCCTCACGCCCTGGGTCCTGACTGGGAGCAGATTGAAGTGAGGCACCCCCATCCGGGGGTGGTCAGGGAAGTCTTAGCCGTAAAGTGACACCTACCGAAAGACTTGGCGACACCACAGCAGGCCACGTGAAAGCTGATGTGATTGTTATCAGCAGAGAGGAACAAGAAGGCCGTGGGCGAAGTATAGTGGGCACCCTGGATGCAGGCGGGCATCGCCAGCTTGGGCCAGGGTCCTATGTCCTGTGCACAAAACGCGTGGCCGGACGGAACATGTGTCTGAGGCTGTCGTTGTTCTACACCAGCGGTAGGCAGACCGCGGCTCGTGAGCCGCATGTGGTTTGCTGCTCTGTTGACTAATGAGTTTGCTGACCACTGGACTAGACTAAATGTTACCGTGTAGTTGGAAGCTGTGAGGATTAGGTAATTGTGGCATCTTGTATGCAAAGAGGTAAAGGGTCATATATGACAGCAAACTCATTAATCCACAGAGCGGCAAACTCATTAGTCCAATTGTGGCATCTTGTGTGCAAAGAGGTAAAGGGTAGTATATGACAGCAAACTCATTAGTCCAATTGTGGCATCTTGTGTGCAAAGAGGTAAAGGGTAGTATATGACAGCAAACTCATTAGTCCACAGAGCGGCAAACGAGCCGTGGTTTGCCGACCACTGTTCTACACTGACAACGTGTGTAAAACGTGTACACGGTGCAGAACGCAGAGCAGGCCTCACCGAAAGAAGGCCGTGATGACAATCACCTTCCAGTTCAGGTGCAGAGCGGTTTATCGTGCTAAAAAGGCAAGCAGGTCTGTGTGGTAAGTTGGAAGGTCCCTGATTGGCGGTGGCAGTCGATTAGAAGAAAGTTGAGGCGGAAATCAGAGAGTTAGGGGCTTTTATGTGAGGCAGTGGAGCTGGCATAAACTTGACCCCATAGGTCGAAGGTCCCTGATTGGCGGTGGCAGTCGATTAGAAGAAAGTTGAGGCGGAAATCAGAGAGTTAGGGGCTTTTATGTGAGGCAGTGGAGCTGGCATAAACTTGACCCCATAGGTCGAAGGTCCCTGATTGGCGGTGGCAGTCGATTAGAAGAAAGTTGAGGCGGAAATCAGAGAGTTAGGGGCTTTTATGTGAGGCAGTGGAGCTGGCATAAACTTGACCCCATAGGTCGACGCTCCGTGGTTGAGCATCGACCTATGAACCAGGAGGTCACGGCTCGATTCCCGGTCAGGACACATGCCTGGGTTGCGGGCTCGATCTCCAGTAGGGGCATGCAGGAGGCAGCTGATGGATGATTCTCTCTCGTCATTGATGTTTCTCTCTCTCTCTCCCTCCCTCCCTCCCTCCCCCTTTCCTTCCTCTCTGAAATCAATAAGAACATATTTTAAACATTAATTTTAAAAAATTAGAAAAGGACAGTGAGGAGTTTCCTGGAAGCTCAGTAGAAAGAGGAGCCGACCTGGGAGCCTGACCTTGGTGTAACCTTGCAGTGTCCCCTACCCCGGCCCAGGCCTCCGATCGTAGAATGGGGGATTAATAGGAGCCAGCTCACATCCTGGGGCTCACCGGGCAGGCACCTTGGCAACGGCGACTGTTTTGTGCTTTAGAAAGGTCGTTGGTGAGTGGGGCGTAGGATGGGGGCAGACGGAAGGAAGAAGCAGAGGCCAAGCTCAGATCCAGGTGACGGGCCAGGTGCAGCCCTGAGCCCCAGTGGACATGCCAGCTCCTCTGAGAGGCCCCGCCTCCTTCCCCTCCAGCCCTCCCCACCGCCACTGACTCTCAGTCCCACCAGGCGATCTGTTTCCTAAATATAAATACTTTTCTCTTGGCTGAATTAGTACCTGTCTTTCCGAGCAGACGCTCCGCCCCACACCGGGGTCTGTCTCGCCACGCCCGCCCGGCGTCCAGGTGTTACGGATGTCCACCCCCCGCTGTATTCGTGCCTTGTGGCTCCTTTTACAAATTACCCCAAGCCGGGTGGCTTAAAACCACAGGAGAGATTCTCTCCTCGTTCTGGGTGCCGGCAGTGCGACATTGCGGGCGAGTCCTTCCGCCGCTTCCAGCCTCGGGAGCCCCGAGCCATCCTGGGCATCAGCAGCAGAAGGCCTGTCTGCCTCCATCGTCCCCGAGCCTCCTGCTCCGCCTGTGTCTCCTCTATCTGTCCCGTGTAAGGACTCTCGTCGTTGGCTGAGGAACCCTCCTGGATAACAGGGGAGGGTGTCCTGTCCAGAGCCCCCGTTACATCTGCAGAGACCCCTTTTCCAAATGAGGGCTCAGCGAGCCTCATCTTTCTCTCCGAAGAGCCAGACCGTAAACGTTTAGGCTTTGTAGCAACTCCTCAGCTCTGCCCTTGCAGCTCCAAAGCATCCGTAAACAACCCACAAGTGGCTGGGGGGGGGGGGGGGGGGTCTGGGCTCCGGTAACTCTCTGTCTGCCCCAACAGGACAGGGTGGATCCGGCCACGGCCAGCCTGCCATGCCTGCTGCAGAGAGGGGGAGCCATGGAGTGTTTTTGAGCAGGGGGACCGCGTGCCCAGCTCTGGGCTCTGGGGAGATGACTGGCACTGCGGGGGCAGTGCCCGGCCTGGGGCAGGGAAGACCGGAGCCCCTTTGCTCAGAGGGGGGGGGGGGGGGGGGGACAAGGACCGCGGACTCCGCTGCTGAGTGTGCGGTTTTCCCAAGATAATGAGGTGTCTGCCCCGCTCTGGAAAGCAAGAGGCTTGCTGCGCTGGGACCACCCAAGGCACGGACAGTTCATTGATCTAATTTTAAAATAAAAGACTTTAATAACGTTTACGAGGCTCGCAAGCTCTCTCAAGGCCAGGCCCCACCTGGCATCGAGGCAGCTGACTGCGTAAAGCGCTCTCTGTGGGCAACTCTGCCAGGCTTCACGTCTGTTTTGATTAGAGGGAGGAGGGGGTGAGGAGAATGGGAGGATGGTCCCAGGCCAGAGCAGCTTTGGAGAAGTGGGGCCTGGGAAGAGCCAAGTGCTCCCACATCCTCTTGGGCAGAGAGGACAGTTGGGGGTGGGGCGCGCAGGGGAAGAGGTGGCCTCGATCGGGGGACACCTTTGAATTCTAGCATTCCTGGTTCCCTTTTGCTTCTTCTGTTTTCATCGGGGGACTCTTGCTAATTTAACCTTGATCCAGATGTTTGCTTTATAGGAAGATATTTGGCATCTGATAAAAGCCTCGGAATGCTGACGGGATTGAATATTCTTCTAGAGCTGGGTGGCCCCAGAGTGGGTGTCCCGCCAGCACTTCTGGGCCAACTGGTCTCGTCTGAGAAAGCAGAGCTCAGTGCAGACCACGATGAGGGAGTCGACAAGATGCTCAGAAATGTGGCCACGACCTTTCCACGTGACCACGACCTTTCCACGTGGCCACGACCTTTCCACGTGGCCACGACCTTTCAATGCCACTGTCTCTGCTTCTCCGTCTCCCCCCGGCCCCCCAGCTAACCAGTGTGCAGCACTTTTTACAGGCATTGGCGTGAAGATGTGTAAACCCATATTGTCCCTCTCTCCTCATCACTCCCCATCGCACAGCCTTGGGATTTGAGTAGTTTTACAAAACTGCACTCCGCGCGCCAGACCAGTTGCAGTCCCCCTGGCCAGGCCTCAGCTCCTGGGGCCCCCATCTCCGGATTCCTCCGAGGCCGGAAGCTCTGCTGGCCAAGTGTGAACAGCGTCACAGCCGGAAGAGAAGTGTCAGGCCCAGGAGTCCATATGCGTGCACGTCTTAGAGACAGCATTTGGGAGCCAAAGGCGTCTACACACGGACGTGACTCCAATAGTGCAGTCAGTCCGTGTTCGCTGGTGAATCATTCCCTGAAGGGCCGCGCGTTCGCTTTGCAATGGCCGGGAACTTCGTCTCCAGCAGCTAACGTTACGTAAAGCACCATCTCAGTGGTGAAGACCTGGACGCCATAACAGCCACCAGGATGATAGCGCTCCAAACACCTCAGCTCTCCCATTTCTTGCACCAAGTCGCTGACCGGTAAACGCCTGCTGAGTTTATAGATGAATCTGAGCGTGTCCACTGGATGCCTGGCCATCAGTCTCAGAATGGTTGTACTGGCCAGTCGTTTGCTGAAAACATTCTACCTCTCAGAGGGGCTAAACCCAGGGTGTGGTCGGCTCCCCCTGTGGAGAGGACGCCTACGACACGGCGCAGTTCATTCCACACGGACACGGGCCCAGGGGACGCGGTAACTTGCACAAAGTCACCGCTAGGAGACGCCTGAGCCGGGACTTGAACGGAAGGGCTTCTCTGCCCCCTCAGCCATCTCATGAGGCCTGCGCTGCTGGGTCCCAAGGCCTGCGTCTGTGCTCGGCACCTGCACTTAAGCCACGCTCCTTTGAGGGGAGGCTCCGAGGGGTCTTGAGCTGTGCTGACCAGAAGAGATTTCAGCCCTCGCCGATTTGGCTCGGTGGGTAGAGCGCTGGCCCGCGGACTGAAGGGTCCAGGGTTCAATTCCGGTCAAGGGCACGTGCCTCGGTTGCAGGCTCGATCCCTGGCTCTGGTCCAGGCTTGTGTGGGAGGCAGCCAGTCTATGTGTCGCTCTCACATCGCTGTTTCTCTCTCTGCCTCTCCCGTCCCTTCCACTCTCCCTTAAAATCAATGGAAAAATGTCCTCGGGTGAAAATTAACAACAACAAAAACAGACTGAAGAAGAAAGAGGAGATTTCACGTAGAGTTGAGCGGCCCAGTTCCTGCTGGCCCCTGCCCACTCTCAGGGCGTGCAAACTTGCATCTCCCGGGAACCTGGTCTGGTGTATCTGCTCTGGAGATTCCCGTGTGACTGCTGTTCTTTGGGACTGTGTGTCTGTGCCTCACCCTGGGCCTGGCCACGTTGACCTTGGATACCTCAGGACTCCCACTGTGACCCTCTGGAGCACTTGACCCTCAGGAAGAGAGGAGGGGAGGGGAGCCTACGGAGCTGGTGGGCCTCCTTCCCACTCTGCCTCTCTGTTCCCTTCCTCCGCCCCACGTGGCACTTCGGCCGTGCAGGTGTCCCCGAGTCCCTGGCTGGTCACCCATAAGGCTGTCCCCGCGCCGAGGACGCCACACTGGGCAGGAGTCTGACGCAGGAGGTCCGGAGAGCACCACGGCACAGGCGGCGAGCGCTGGGACCCTTTGGCCCCGCTCGGTGCCCGCTCCGGGAGATGCCCTGGCACAGGAGAGCAGCCCTGGGGCGGACAGAACAGAACATGAGGGGAATGGCCAGCTGTCTCAGATGAACTTGAACTTTTCGCCTTGTAGCCTGGTCAGAGATGGAGGAGCTGCAGCAGCATTTCTGGGCACCGAGGGATCTACCCAGCGGGGCAGCCCCTGCGTCGGGGCAGCAGCCTGGGTCTAGGGATTTGCACGTGCCAGATGGTGCAGGTCCCGCCCTCTGGGGCCCTGCTGCCCTTGGTCTGCCTGACACCATCCTTGCTCCGGGGAAGGGATTCAGCTACTAGAGGCCTCTGTGAGCCGCCCCTGCCCTAGTGAGCTCCTCCCATGCCAGCTGCACCCCTTAATCTCAGGAGCCACTAGGGGACGCCCCGGGGGCAGCTGATGCACGCCCCCCCGCCCCCCCGCGCCCCCCCCGCCCCCACTGCACGCAGGCATGTGGCCTGGCAGCCACCCATTGGCCTGGCCTGTGTGGAGGCGGCTGTCCAGCACAAGGTCACGGCTGTGGGTGTCCAGTTAGCAGAGTTGCATCGTTTGCCCAGAAAGTCTTTCCATCTTTCTTTTCCTGCAGTGATGCTTGGCCGCGGGGCCCTTTCGGAGCCTGGCACTGGCTTCCTGCTCCTACAGTGACGGCACTTTGTCCTTCCCCGGGTCCTTCGTTGAGGCGTCTGACAGCCCTTCTTGTTCTGTGGGCCCTGCCTGCGAGGCTACTTCCTCGTTTGGAGGGTAGGACGGGCCCCAGCAGGCCCCATGGAGGCCCACGGAGTCAGGGCACAGTCTTCCCTGCAGTTCCCGTGAGTCAGGGTGATCGACAGCCAGGGCCAGGCCTTCAGCTGCTGTCTCTTCCCGATGTGTAACCAGCCCGGGCCAGTCAGCTGGAGCCAAGCAGTCCTTACACACAGGCCCTCTGCTGCCCCGAGTCCTTACACACAGGCCCTCTGCTGGCACCGCCCCCCCCAAGTCCTTACACACACAGCCTCTCCTGCCCTGAGTCTTTACACACAGGCCCTCTGCTGTCCCGAGTCCTTACACGCGGCCTCTGCTGCCCCGAATCCTTACACAAGGTCTCTGCTGTGTGAAAGCAGGACACACTCCGGCTCCGTGCCTTCTAGGACTCACGTGGTCTTGGGGTGTCCCCCCGCCTCCCAGAGCCTCCGTTTCTGCTCGTGTAAAATTGGAATAATCGTACCCCTTGGCAAAGACTTTGGAGGCTCAGCAACAGACCATAGAGAATAGGTAGCTCAGCCTGAGCATATACTTGCTTAGTAAAAGGCATTATTAAAAATAATATTTAAAGAGGTATCATTAAAATATTTTAAAAGGTATTAAAATGTATTTCAAAAGGCACAAATATTATTTTAAAAGGCATTAAAATATTTTAAAGGCATTATTAAGATATTCTTTAGTAAGGTATTATTAAAATATTTTAAATATTTATGTAAATAAAAATAGACAGGTTTCCAGCCATGAGCACGAGAAAGAGCTTATTCTTATTCTTGTGTTGTTACTTATTAACCTTCGAATTATTTTCCACGAGAACAACTGTGAGCCTCCGCTTGCCCCTCCTGCACTTAGTAGTTTCTTAACGGTGACAAGCCGCTGTCCTTTTGCCAGCGTCCCCAGCACTGCCTGCTGCCTCTTTCCCCCCTCACCCTGGACCCCACAGGCCGTGCCTGCCCCGCTCACAGTTTCAGACTGTCTCCCTCGGAGCTCACGCCTTTCCTTTCCACGGTGGGGGTGTGGAGCCAGGCGTGGCTCCCGTCTGTTCTAAATATCACGCTTTTACCCAAGACTTTATTGGATAAAAGGTGGCCACGAGTTTAAAGTGTCATCGGAATCCCAGATGGCCTGGGCTGAGGCCCGTGCCGCAGACAGGCTGACGCAGCCAGGCCCTGGGGCCGAGGCTGCAGCCCCGTGTGGCAGTGGGTCTGTCGGGCCCGGAGGGAAGTCCTAGGGGTTCCCTGGGCCACTGTCAGGCCTGGCTGTGCAGGTGGTGGCTGTCCGCTTCTCTGCTCAGAGGGGAAGGTCTCCTGTCCTGGCTTGTTGGCTCCCTGGCACTTGCCGCGCACTTTTACGATGTGTTACTGGCTCATAAATCGTCTGCCTGCCCCACGAGCCTGGGCAGAGCCTCCAGGCCACAAGCCGGACGCTCGCACCATCGACTTTACCAGGATGTGGTGCCGTGACCTCCGGCACCCTGAGTGCAGCCACTTCCGAGGGTGGAAGTGGGGGGAGGGGGGGCGGGGGAGGCGGGTCATGGAACCCAGGCTCTGCCTGGTGAGCTGTCCGGGGACCCTGACAAATCCTTTGGGTGTTCACGAGCCCGGGAAATAACCCTGTGGGTCCTCGGGGGCCAAAACAAGAGCAGAAAAGTCTCCTTGTGAGTCACTACAAATATTTACCCTTGAAAGCCTGATTGTGAAATCTGCTGAGCCCTCGGATGGCACTACCCTTGGGACCAGAAGGGGCCCAGGAGCCGTCAGATGTGCAGTGTGGAAAGGGTTGGGCAGGGGGACCCCGCCACTTTGAGCCTGGGAAGCTCCCCAATCCGCCAGAATGCCGCAAGGTCCCCTGGGCTCCGTGGTCTCTGAGACAATGCTGGGGTGGGGTGCAGACTCCTTGGGTGCTCTAGGGGAGCTCGGCCTCTCCTAGCTTGTCTCACTCTCAGCTGCTCTTTGGGTTCTTGGCAACGTGTTCACCGCGATCGGATTTCCACCCGATCCACCTGCGCCTCTCAGTAGGAGGGCGTGATGGCTGTCGGTGAAGATTCTGTCCTTACACTGTCTGACTGGAGCTGCAGACGCGAAGCGATCGTGACATTGGGTAGCTTCCTCTTCCTTCCAGGGGGGTGTCTGTTTCTTTTATCCAGGCATCTGCGCCTCCTCGGGTCCATCCTGCCGGCCAGGACCTACCGAGGACTCGCTCCACAGGAGGGCCAGGCTGGGTCTCTTGCCAACAGTTGCTTAAGTGGGAATGGAGGGGCAGCCGGGGCCTTAGGCAGGAGCCGCCAACGACTTGGGCACGTGGTAGATGTTCTGTCTGAGGGCCGAGCGCCCACCCCTTCCCAGACCGCCCACCGTCGGTGCAGAATAAACGTGGTAAAGCTCACGTCGAGATCGCGCGTGAGTTCCCCTCGCAGATGCTGGTCCCGCAGAGGGGCGAGCAGGCGGGCGTGTCAGTTTTGTTGTGCGGTGCTGACATTGTTTGTGTTTGAGAAACAGCGGGCGCCTCCAAGTAAGGCTATCTGGTCGGGCTCTTGCGTTATTCAGGTTTGCTCTCTTCCCCTGAGCTCGAGATGGACTCCCGGCTCAGGCAGTTCCATGAAGATCAGGGCCGATGAGAACGGAGCCGAGGCCCTGTTGGAATAAACGGCTTCCTTTAGGGTGGAGGTCGCCTCCAGATCGGAGGCAAGGCGCGGAGCCACAGCCTGCCCCCAATATGACCATCAGAAACGTCCGCAGACATGGCCAGTGTCCCCTGGGCCAACGCGCCCCCATGGACCACCCCTGGCCTCAGGAAATAGGAGGGACAGTCCCGCTCCCAGGTGTCCGCCGGCTTCTCTGGAGCCCAGCGCCCAGGCCCCATCGCGGGAGGGAGCATTCCCGGCAGCCGGGACCTGACCGGTGTGAGGAGGGCCCTACTGGGACGCCCCCAGATTGCCGCCTGCCTGTGAAAGGAGCCTGAGCCGGGAGTTGGGGGCGGGGGTTGTTTTTGGAAGGCCCTGGAGACAAGCCCAGTTCCGATTCCCCAGACCTCTGCCCAGACAGCCTCATTCGGGCTTTTGGGGAGCCCACGTCGCCTCCAGCTGCTGCAGAGGAGTGGACTCCTGCGGTTCTCGTGGTCAGGGCTGCTCAGGCAGTTTGGAACCCGTGGCTCTCCCCCGTCCCAAGCTGCAGAGGCCCGTTCCTCAGGCTCACCTCCCTCCGGCACTGCTTGGCCACAGGCCTCTGTTTCTCGGTACCCATCTGTGGCCCAGGGGGAGGGGCAGCTGGTTGGTGCTGAGCTTTCTCCTTGCAGCATCCTCTGTGATGGGCTGGGGCCACCGGCCATTGGACCTTGTCTCCAGTGTGCCTCTCTCCCTGCCTGGTCTCTGTGGCTCCAAGGTGGCCTCTGGCCCTGGGTTTTGTGTACTGAGCCCTGAGCCCCCACTTCCACCCACTAGGCTCAGGAACCCTGGCTACCTCGCACCCTTAGCGGAGGATACAATGAGTCCTTGAGCGGCTGCCCTTAGGTCCAGCCATCCGGCAGGCACCAAACCATCACTTCTAGGGGTCCTCAAGCTCACCTCTGGATTTGGAGATCCGCCACAGGGACGCAGTACTCAGCATACGGTCACATTCATGGCCAAGAGTGTCACAGCGCGAGGAGACAGAGTAACATCGGCCAAGGGAAGAGGCACTGGCAAAAAAGATGGCTTTCTTAGATGCCTTCCCAGCATCTTGCCCGAGCTCCTTCCCGTCCCGTCTGCAGTGGGGGGCTGGGGGCTCTGGCTGCAGGCGGTGTGCCTCCCGTGCTGCTAGGCTTCAGAGTGGAAAGCAGAATGTGCTGAGTTGTGGGGAGGGGCTGGCGTTGGAGGCCAGGGGCTCTGAGGTCCTGACTGCCTGTGTCTCGCTCCTGCCTCCTCACCTGCACCCTGAGGAGAAGTCTAAGGGATGAAGAGCAAGGAAGGCCTCAGGGTCTCCACCCACCTTCCTGCGCTCCAAGGAGTCTCAGCCGTCACGCCGGTGGCATCACTGGCCGAGAGGTTGCAAGTAGGTGGCGCCCCCCCCCCATTTCCCGTAGAACCCCCCATTCCCCTGCACGCTCTCACCCTCCTGGCATGGCCTATCCTTGCTCGCTGTAGAGCTAAGCGGGATGTTCAGAGCCCCTGAAACGTGTTTCATTTGCAAAGGAGTAGCATTCCTCTCTGTCCTGGGAGCCCAGGTGCGTGTAGACAGCAGACTGCCGACCAACAGGCCGCTCTCCCTCCAGCACAGAGGGAAGGGAGCACGTGAGGTCTCACGCCGGCCAACAGCCCGCGGCTTCTCAGCAGAGTCCAGAGCTCCCTGCAGGAGGAGGAGCAGGTGGTGCCCGGCTTTGAACTCAGCCCACATGCCCCGGGGATAAGGGAAGGTGCAGCTCCTTCTCTGCGAGGGCGTGGGGGAAGCATCCCTGTGAGCTTTGCGTTGGCCGGGAGCCAGGCAGAGAGCGATGGGACCGGGGCTGCCGTCGAGGGCTATTGGGAGCGCGCGTCGCTCAGCAGCAGGGCACCCGCCTCTCTGATCGTGCCCAGAAGACTGTTTTGCGGGTGGAGAAGAAAGGGGCCTTTCACCCCCTCTCGTGTGGGCCGCCCTGCGTTTTTCGCTGAGCAGCCGTTTCGGAGTTTCCTCCTGGAGCGGTGGCTTTATGCTGTCCAGATGTGCGCCACGTGGCGGTTTTGTGTTCTGGCGTTCCAGATGTGCGCGGCCGGGGGAAATGAGCTCTGGCAAAGGCAGGGCCTGTCTCTGGCCCTGGGAATCTGGCAAGGTTACAATGCGCTCGTTGTGTGGGGATCCCAAAGAGCTTCTTGAACCCGATTCTACAGCCGAGGACACTGAGCCCCGGGGCGGGGGAGGGGGAGGGGTGAATGCTCACCGCTGATCGAGGGCCCGCAGCTGGGAGCAGCGAAGACACCAGCTTTGCTGGAATTCCCGGCCCCTATCTGCGCACGCGTCTGTTTCAGCGCCGTGTGCACCTGGCGCTCTTCCAGGTGCTTGGGCCGCGTTGGTGAGAAAACAAAGATTCCTCGCTTGTTCTGATGGGGAAAGAATGAGCAATAAACATAAAAAATGGGCACTTTATATAGTAGGTTGGCACGTAGAATTGCTATAAAAAAACAGGAGGAGGAGGTAAATGAGGAGGTGGAGGAAGAGAAGGGAGGGGGGAGATGAAACTAGGGTTAAGGGGGATGGCACTGCTGTGGTGGTTGACCATTCTAGCTAAGTGAGTAAGGGTAGATTTCATTGAGAAAGTGAGAGCTCCAAGTTCAGTGGCCTCAACCAGTACGCATTCTCTCATGTTGTTTGTGGGAGAGGAACTCACAAGTGGCTCTGTGGAGAGTCCCTGCTCAGGGTCTCTCTGGAGATCAGCTGGGGAGGCCGTCATCTGAAGGCCCGAGTGGGGCTGGAGGACCCGCCCCCAAGGTGGGGGCCTCACAGGGCAGTTGGCTGGAGGCCTCGGCTCCTTGTTGCATGAGCACGTCCATACGGCTCCTACCACGTGGCAGCTGGCCTCCCCAGAGCACGTGGTCCAGGGGGACAGGTGGCAGTCTTCTATGACCCAGCCTAGTCTTGAAAGAGGGGAAGAAGCAAGCCACAGAGATCCCAGAAGGAATGCTCTGGGGGAAGCGCCCTCCGGTGGGAGTGACAGCAGTGTTTATGGGAGAGCATGGAGGCCTGAGGGCGGGACACAGAGGTCATTGCCGACCAGGGGAAGGTCACGAGCACAGAAGCAGCACAGCGGACAGGGCAGCTGTGCTGAGAATAGACCGCAGGGCAAGGTGAGAAGCCAGGAGATGGCCAGGAGGCTGTCCCCGTGAAGCAGACAGGAGATGGGGAGGCTCCCACCTGCCCGTGGCGAGGGAGGAGCTAGGAAACGCCTGGATTCTGGACCGGTTTTTTAAAAATATATATGTTTTTATTGATGTCAGAGAGAGGAAGAGAGAGAAAGAAAGAGAGAGAAACATCAATGATGAGCGAGAACCTCCCCACACTGGGGATCGAGCCTGCAACCCAGGCATGTGCCCTGACCGGAATCAAACTTTGACCTCCTGGTTCATAGGTCAACAGTGCTCAACTGTTGAGCCACGCCGGCCGGGCTGGGCCCCTTTTGAGGTTAGATCCACAGGATCCCATCGGATTGCGGGAGGTGTGATGGAGCGAGTCGCCACCGAGGATGGCCCCACAGCTCACAGTCCTCCTTCCCAGGCTGCCGCTGGCCACCTCTCCTCCACCTCGCGTGGTTTTGCAGGGAGAGCTGAGGAGGGCCCCGGGCTGTGCTGTTCCTCCCCCGCCCTCTGTGGGCCTGGTGGCTCCGTCACGTATGCCGTGAGGGCAGCAGTAAGTGTTTATGAAGGCACTTAATGCTCTTTAGAAGAAAGCGCCGGAAAATTTTCTGGTGGTCGGCAGTGGTATTTTGCTGGAGAACGAAATGTTTCTGTTGCAGCCCCTCCCCCTGAAACGTTGATTCTGCAGATGGACGGGCTGTGGCGCTCAGCAAAGAAGGAACTGGGGTGAAAGAAGAGGTTGCGGGGGGGGGGGGGGAGGGGGAGGGGGGTGGCGGGTGGCTGGTGGCTGGGGGGAGAGGAGCGAGCTTAGGGATCCTGAGGACATGCCCTACGTGGAACTCCAAACCTGTGGTCGAAGGAAATCACCCATAGGCCAAATGCGCAGGCGATGAGAACGCCAAGCCCTCCTCATCCAAACCCTCCGTGGCCCCCTGGCGGGTCTCACAGCGGCCGCCTCAGCTGGTTATAGGAGGTCCAGGGCAGGCACGGCCCCTCTGTGCCTGAGAAGTGAGGGCGGTGTATCCCCGGGGCAGGGAGGAGCAGGAGGCCCGGGGCGGGGCTCTGGGGCTGCTGGCCACATTTCTTGATCTGGGTGTGGGTTTTGTGAAATGGGTCAGGTTTCTGAAAATTCGTCAGGCGCAACACTTAGAGTCTGAGCCCTTCTCTGCTCAGCATGCAGCTGCACTAAGACACCTTTCTTCAGAGACGAGGGCGAGTTATTTCTTCCCCAAAAGGGTGAGCCACGCCAGGCAGGACCTGAATCCCCACCTTTAGAGATTCCTTGTCTGCTCTGAGGCATTGCTTTTAAGATGCCAAATACCTCGCCCTGCCGGTGTGGCTCAGTGGTTTGAGCTTTGACCTATGCACCAGGAGGTCCTGGTTCAATTCCCGGTCAGGGCACATGCCAGGTTTTACAGGGTCGATCCCCAGGGCCGTGGGTAGGAGGCAGCCGATCAGGGATTCTCTCTCATCATCGATGTTTCTCTATCCCTCTCTCCCTCTCCCTCCCTTTCTCTTTAAAGTCAATAAAAATATATTTTTTAAAAAATGCCAGCTACCTTAAGGAGAAATAACCAGCTTTAAAGGGTTCCATTGTGCGAATGGGACACAAGTTTACTCATTCGTTGGTCTGCGGGCATTTGCTTCGTTTACGCGAATAGCGCTTCTGTGACCTCCTAGTGTGCGTCTTCTCAGAGCTACGTAAGCAGTAAGCACGTTGCCCTTGGGTAGACAACCCCAGGGGCCTTGCACATCACGCAGGCAGCCTCACACCTGGGCTGTGCCGGGGGACTGGGTAGGCAGAGGTCCCCAGGACACCCCACAGGGAGTCAGAGATCCAGGTGTACCTGGGAGGCTCTCCACCTTTCCGCAAGGGGAGGCAGCAGCGAGGGCCTGAGTCACCCTCAGACACCCCTGCCCTGTGCCTTCCTGGGCGGGGCCCCGCCCACTCGGAGGGAGGGTGGCAGACCTGAAGGGAGCCCATGGGTCATCTCCTCTCTGCAGCCTGTGGGGCTGGGGGAGGATCCCTTGCGTGCCAGGCCAGCCCCACTGAGCAGGTAGGGCGGGTGGCCCTTCGGGGAACGTCCAGCCCCTTCCCACCTGCTGGCTCATCAGAGGCCTCCCCAGGCCGCCAAGTGGGAAGCCGGTGATGTCATCGCCAAGCCCCAACAATCGGGCCTTTCACGGCAGGACGATAACAATCAAAACAGTATGTCAGGGCCTGCCACGCAAGAACGCACACGCTCGTCCGCAGGGAGGATCTGAAGGCGGTGAGCGGGCCCGCCAGGAGGACGCTGTCTCCTTTCACGAGCCCCCGGCCCGAGAACATAGAGCGGAGGGCAGGCCTGCGCGCCTGGACGCTCACTGGCCCGTTCTCTGAGAAACCAGGAGGCTGTCCAGCACCTCCCCCGGGACTCCTCACCTCCAACCCCAGAGCTAACCCCAGCGCTAACCCTGCACGGAGCAACACTCCGCGGCCGGGGTTCGAGCAGGAGTGTCCCATCGCACAACTCCAGGGGGTGCCGTTCGCAGACAGAACGTGCGAGGCGCCCCGGAGTGCGCAGCACTGGGGTTCCGAGGCTGCGGCCTTCAGAGTGAGGGAGCAGACTGTTGTGCTGACCTTGACCCCCAGGACTCCGTCTTGCCACAGCCAAGCTCCCTGGCCGGCCCAGCTCCACGGAGCCTAGAAATTCTCGGTGAGCTGCCTGAGAGCGATGTTTCCCTTGCCCAGAGGGGAAGTTTCTGGTGTTCGGATGTTTGCCCAGGAAGCAAAGTCACCTGCACTGTTGCTTAGTCTGGCGGGGGGGTTCTCAGCCAGGGACGGTTTGACCCCAGGAGACCTTGTGGGTCATGGCAGCTGGAAGGAGGCTACCGGCATCTAGTGGGTGGAGCCGGGGATGCTGCTAATGGTCCTGCCATGCAGTGGGCAGGCCCCACAACAAAGAGTGACCGGCCCTGAATGCCAGGAGCGCCAGGTGGAGAAGCCCTGCGTCGGGGAGGTGCCCAACCCCGTTGACCCTGGGGCCTCTGGTTCCCATTCTCCCTTCCGGCTCTCCTTGTGCCGCACGGGGCCAGCCCTCCGCTCACTAGCTGAGCGGGCCTAAGGCAGCGCTGCCTATCGGTGGGGGATGTGAGCCAGGTAACCATCTCTCTAGGACGGTGTGACGGCTCTGTGTGAAGCCCGGAGGAACCTAAGCTAGAGAGTCGTGGTTAAGAGTCCCCGCTGTCACTTTGTGGCTGGGTGACCTTGGGATGAGTCACTTAACCTCCCCGTGCATTGCCTTTCCCATCTGTAAAATGGGGATAATAGTGGCAGAAAGCACGTAGTGGGTGCAGGAGTGGGCCAAGCTTGTGGCCCTCACACGTTAAATGGGTAGGACCTCCTTTAAAAGCATCTGCGTAGCTTCTAGGTTTGTGCAAACATCCTCTGTGGCAAATTAGAATTCTGGCCCAGGGTTGCCTCTGCCATGTCCCAGGCTTCTGGGTGCTCCCAGGGGTGACCAAGGTGGACTTTCCGGGGCTCACCACTGAGCGCCCAGTGTCCCAGGCAAACCTGGGCAGTCGGGCACCCCAGTTCCCATCACAAAACTCAAACAGCACACAGGGACTTGTAAGTGCATTTCCTGGGATGGCAGGGAAGGGGTCCTGAGTCGGGGCAGGTGCAGCACCATCTTCATCCTCATCCCCTTGGTGACGTCTTCGGTCCCTGGTGACTGGAGTGTGCAGCCAGGGGTGGGAGCTCTGGGTTTAATTCATGGTCCGAAGTTGACGCCAGTGGGATGGGGCACAGAGGGTGTGGGGAGACTGAGCCCCTCCGGGGGGTCACCCTTAACAGATGCACGGCATGGAGCAGAACAAGGGGCCCCAGTGAGTGTGTGTGTGTGTGTGTGTGTGTGTGTGTGTGTGTGTGTTAAGGGATATCTATGAAGGTGGAGAGGATGGAAAAGCCATGGTCCAGCCCTCACTGTGTGTGTGTGTGTGTGTGTATGTGTATGCGTGTGTGTTAAAGGTATCTATGAAGGTGGAGAGGATGGAAAAGCCATGGTCCAGCCCTCGCTGTGTGAGTGTGTGTGAGTGTGTGTGTGTGTATGTGTATGCGTGTGTGTTAAGGGTATCTATGAAGGTGGAGAGGATGGAAAAGCCATGGTCCAGCCCTTGCTATCGGGGCTGATGGAGCCAGGAGCCCCCAGAAGAGAGCCCATGACCACCCAGCGAGGCAGCACCCTCAGAGCGGCCTGGCAGCATCCCAAGGGCGGGCCCTGGCTGGGCTGGAAGCCCCGTGCCAGCGCTGGGCAGGGCAGGGCAGCCAGGCGTGCCGGGACAGAAGAATGGCGCTTCTGTGCTGCTTATCAGGACGGTGGCTCCAGCAGGATGTGGCGAGGCTTCCCCAGCCTGCCTGGCGGCCGGCCGCAGCCAGCGCCCCGTCATGGTGAGGACTTTGGCCGGGGAGCCCCACCTTGACTTGCTGGTGACATTGGGCTGGCGGCTCTCCAAGGTCAGGCTGTGGTACGTCATGAGGACATGAAGGCAGGTGACAGCCGTGGACAGCGAGCCACCAGGTGCTGTTTCCACACCCGACGAGGCCCCAGATCTTGTCAGACCCCTTGACCTTGCTCATGGGAAGACGCTCATGGGGTCTCGGGTCCCATCTGGTCAGACCTTTCTGCAGCTGCTGAGATATGAGGGCAGAGACCAGCAACCACAGCCTGCGGGCCTACTCCGCCTGCCACCTGGTTTTGTAAATAAAGTTTTATTGGGACACAGCCCCACGTGCTCACTTACATACTGGCTGCTCTCCCACGGCAAAGGCAGAGCTGAGTAGTAGCCATAGAGACCCGGTGGCCCCCACTCAGCCTAAAATACAGTCCTTTCCTGTGAGGTGGCCTGTGGGGGAGGTCAGAGCCTGCCTGAGTCTCTCCTCTCTCAGAAATAAATGGAAAGAGCCCGGCTGGCATGGCTCAGTGGTTGAACCAGGAGGTCACGGTTTGATTCCGGGTCAGGGCACATGCCCGGGTTGTGGGCTTGATCCCCAGTGTGGGGCGTGCAGGAGGCAGCCCATGAATGATTCTCTTTCATCATGAATGTTTCTCTCTCTCCCTCCTCCCTCTCCCTTCCTCTCTGAAATCAATAAAATATATTTAAAAATAAAAAGAAGAATAAGTAAACAGAGAGAGCTGCCTGAGACAAGGTGGGCGGACCCAAGGGAGCCCAGGGGAGAGGCCAGCAGACAACGGCGACATAGCCAGGGCCCTTCTCAGACATGCCGTGGCCACGTGTCTTCTTGCCTGTCCACTGCATTTCATGAACAGGTGTCCTCAGGGTGTGACCTGTCGTCCCCGGGACACCAGACGTTTCCTTTATTAGAGAGCGAGTAATAACTGCAGACGCCATCACGGATGAGCGGGTGGTGGATGTTGAGGGGAAGCGTGAAGCTGTGGGCAGGAGATGGGATGAGAGTTTGTTAAACGAATGGCGTGCGAGCTCCATGTTCATCAGGCCAAGGCTCAGCGAGGGCCGGCCTCTTCCTCAGTGTCTCCTCGCCTGGCGGGCGGCCCCCAGGTCAGAGAGTCTCTTAGGAAAACATTGACCCCAGAGCCTCGGTGTGTGTGTCCGGGGCTCCGAGCCCCGGTGAAACGTGTGCATGGGCTGAGGGATGAAAGAAAACACAGACGGAGGTGCAAGCCCGCAAATAAAGAGGTTAGACTCTGAGGACGGTCCACAGTGCTCTTTGCTGAGGAGTAAGACAGGGGGCCGTGGCCAGAGCTGGCCTAACAGGACCGTCCAGGCAGCCAGTGCGTCCCCGTCCCGGGAGTCTGGCGGGTGAGCGGGCAGGAGGAAGGGGGAGTATCCCCTTGTCGCTGAGCTGACGGGTGGATCTCTATCGGTAGCAGAGGGACAGACGTGAGCAAATGGGCCGGAAAGACAAGTGACAGTGGATGGAGCTTCCTTTGCTCTCTAATCTTCCCCCACCCTCCGGGCCACGTGCCCAGCATCGCCTGCCAAAGTGGCACCTCTTCTCATGCCCTGGAGATCTGTGGTGATCAGACAGGTCCTCCGTGGAGGGGCTGCCCACGGACCTGTCCAGCCGGGGTCGATGCTCAGGCACCGCCTTCCTGCTGCCTTCAGGCCGGACGGCGCTTTCCTTTCTCTGAGAGTGACGTCAGTTTCTTGGCCGTGGCTCCCAGTGCGCAGGAGGCAGGCTCTTCATCCAGGCGCGTGTCTCTCTGCCCGGGGTCGCACGCTGCATTTGCTCCCGTCCGTCTCCTTCCGGGCGGGAGCAAATGCACTCGGATGCCTGGTCTGCGCAGGAAGCCGGCTGTCAAGGCCTGGCTCCGACCAGCTGACCAACTCGCACAGCACCGTGTCCTGCAGAGGCAGGAGGAGAGAGGACCGCCGGGAGCACCACCGGGGCCCGAGGACACACGGTGCCAGGTCCAGACCCTCACGGGAAGTCGGTGGAGAAGCCGAGCCCAGACCCAGGCGATCTGGGCCACTGTCCGATTCTGCATCGGGACTCTCTTGTCCCACTTCTGAAGTTGCTTCTCGATGAAATGTGATGTATCCATCCCCATGCCCGAAGGGGATGGAGGCCTCTAGGGTGCTGGGAACCCTAGAGGCCTCCATCAGGCCAGTGGGTCACAGCGACCATCCTGGGGGATGCTGTGGCCCCAGGTGGCTCCTTCCATGTGACAGACGAGGACCTGAGCTGGGAAAGTTGGATGATCTGGGCAGGGCTGTACAGTTAGGTGGCTGAACTGGGGGCCATCCTGACACCCGAGCAGCAGGGAGGGGTGGCGTATCCATGACACCCCTCCCTCTCCTGTGCTCCGCTCCGACCCCAGGCCCTAACCTTCCTCCTTCCTCCGCTGCCCCAGCTCTCACCTGGGTCGCTGACACCGGAGGATGCCCTGGGTCCAGACCAGGGGCTCTGCCTGCGGGGTGTGTGGTTCCGGACACCCCCTTCATGGGTCTTCTTGGTCTTTCAGGAACTTGGCCATCGGCATCGGAATCCAGAACTTCCCAGAGGGTCTGGCGGTCAGTCTCCCCTTGCGAGGGGCTGGCTTCTCCACCTGGAGGGCCTTCTGGTGAGTGCACCCAAGCGCCCCGGTCCCTGACCTCGGTCACGGCTGCCGCAGAGCTCAGGGTCCTCCCCTGTGTCGCTTCTTTCTGCCAGGCGACCCCTCTGACCTGGAAGCGAATCCGGGGCTTCTGGTAAAATGCCGAGCACCTGGCAGGACCTCTGTGCATAGCCACGCGTGCCCACTGGTGCATGCCTGTTCTCCCTCAGGTACGGGCAGCTGAGCGGCATGGTGGAGCCCCTGGCCGGGCTCTTTGGGGCCTTTGCCGTGGTTCTGGCCGAGCCCCTCCTGCCCTACGCTCTGGCCTTCGCTGCTGGTGCCATGGTCTACGTGGTCATGGACGACATCATCCCTGAGGCGCAGATCAGGTGGGAGAGCTGCCCCTCCCCAATCGGTCCCTGCTCCTGTCCCTGCTCCTGTCCCTGCTCCTGTCCCTGTCCCTGCTCCTGTCCCTGCTCCTGCCCCTGCTCCTGCCCCTGTCCCTGTCCCTGTCCCTGCTCCTGCCCCTGTCCCTGTCCCTGCTCCTGTACCTGCTCCTGCCCCTGTCCCTGCTCCTGTCCCTGCTCCTGCCCCTGCTCCTGCCCCTGTCCCTGTCCCTGTCCCTGCTCCTGCCCCTGCTCCTGCCCCTGTCCCTGTCCCTGTCCCTGCTCCTGTCCCTATCCCTGCCCCTGTCCCTGCTCCTGTCCCTGCCCCTGTCCCTGCTCCTGTCCCTGTCCCTGTCCCTGTCCCTGCTCCTGCCCCTGCTCCTGCCCCTGTCCCTGTCCCTGCTCCTGTACCTGTCCCTGCTCCTGTCCCTGCTCCTGTCCCTGCTCCTGCTCCTGCTCCTGTCCCTGCTCCTGTCCCTGTCCCTGTCCCTGTCCCTGCTCCTGTACCTGCTCCTGCCCCTGTCCCTGCCCCTGCTCCTGCTCCTGTCCCTGCTCCTGTCCCTGCTCCTGTCCCTGCTCCTGCCCCTGTCCCTGTCCCTGTCCCTGCTCCTGCCCCTGCTCCTGTCCCTGCCCCTGTCCCTGCTCCTGTCCCTGCCCCTGTCCCTGCTCCTGTCCCTGCTCCTGTCCCTGCCCCTGTCCTTGCTCCTGCCCCTGCCCCTGCCCCTGTCCCTGCCCCTATCCCTGCTCCTGCCCCTGCCCCTGTCCCTGCTCCTGTCCCTGCCCCTGCTCCTGCCCCTGTCCCTGCTCCTGTCCCTGCTCCTGTCCCTGTCCCTACCCCTGTCCCTGCTCCTGTCCCTGCCCCTGCTCCTGCCCCTGCCCCTGTCCCTGCCCCTATCCCTGCTCCTGTCCCTGCTCCTGCCCCTGCCCCTGTCCCTGCTCCTGTCCCTGTCCCTACCCCTGTCCCTGCTCCTGTCCCTGCCCCTATCCCTGCTCCTGCCCCTGCTCCTGTCCCTGCTCCTGTCCCTGTCCCTACCCCTGTCCCTGCTCCTGTCCCTGCCCCTATCTCTGCCCCTGTCCCTGCCCCTATCCCTGCTCCTGCCCCTGTCCCTGCTCCTGTCCCTACCCCTGTCCCTGTCCCTGCTCCTGTCCCTGCTCCTGTCCCTGCTCCTGCCCCTGCCCCTGTCCCTGCCCCTGTCCCTGCTCCTGTCCCTGCTCCTGTCCCTGCCCCTGTCCCTGCCCCTGCCCCTGCCCCTGTCCCTGCTCCTGTACCTGCTCCTGCCCCTGTCCCTGCCCCTGTCCCTGCTCCTGTCCCTGTCCCTGCCCCTGTCCCTGCCCCTGTCCCTGCCCCTGCCCCTGTCCCTGCTCCTGTCCCTGCTCCTGCCCCTGCCCCTGCCCCTGCCCCTGTCCCTGCTCCTGTCCCTGCTCCTGTCCCTGCTCCTGCCCCTGCTCCTGCCCCTGCTCCTGTCCCTGCTCCTGTCCCTGCTCCTGCCCCTGCTCCTGCCCCTGTCCCTGCTCCTGTCCCTGCCCCTGTCCCTGCTCCTGTCCCTGCCCCTGTCCCTGCTCCTGTCCCTGTCCCTGCCCCTGTCCCTGCTCCTGTCCCTGCTCCTGTCCCTGCCCCTGTCCCTGTCCCTGTCCCTGCTCCTGCCCCTGTCCCTGCTCCTGTCCCTGCCCCTGTCCCTGCCCCTGTCCCTGCCCCTGTCCCTGCTCCTGTCCCTGCCCCTGTCCCTGTCCCTGCCCCTGTCCCTGCTCCTGTCCCTGCCCCTGTCCCTGCCCCCGTCCCTGCTCCTGCCCCTATCCCTGCTCCTGTCCCTGCCCCTGTCCCTGTCCCTATCCCTGCTCCTGCCCCTATCCCTGCTCCTGCCCCTGCTCCTGTCCCTGCCCCTGTCCCTGCCCCTGTCCCTGCTCCTGTACCTGCCTCTACCCCTGTCCCTGCTCCTATCCCTGTCCCTGCCTCTGCCCCTGTCCCTCCTCCTGCCCCTGTCCCTGCTCCTGTCCCTGTGCCTGCTCCTGTCCCTGCCTCCGCTCCTGTCCCTGTCCCCGTCCCTGCTCCTGTCCCTCCTCCTGCCCCTGTCCCTGCTCCTGTCCCTGTCCCTGCTCCTGTCCTTGTCCCTGCTCCTATCCCTGCCCCTGCTCCTGCCCCTGCCCAGAACAGACCCAGCCTCCTTTCTTTATTCCCACCCCTTCCTGCCCTTTCCAAGATCCTCCTCAGCCCCTCGCAGCCGCAGCCGTGCTGTCGGACACTGAAAGAAAGAGGAGTAACGGGCAGGTGGGTGGAGAGAGAACAGGGCGTATGAGTATCAGGCAGTGGCATGCACACCCTGACCCCCCCCCCCCCCAGTGAAACAGACTGTTATTTTTGAATATTCTCCCTCCCTCTGTTCCTCTTCCCTTTTCCTCCCTTCTTCCCTCCCTTCCTCCCTCCTTCCCTGTGTGTGTCTCTCTCCCTTCCTCCCTCCCTCCTTCCTTCCTTCCCTGCCTATGTCTCTCTCCCTCCCTCCCCCCCTGCCTGTGTCTCCCTCCCTTCCTCCCTTGCTCTGTCTCCCTCCCTCACTTCCTCCCACTTTCTCTAGATGTTCCCGGGCCTGGAGCGAGGAGGGGAGGTGGGCATCCATGGCCTCACTGTCTGGCGTCAGGGGCTTCCTCTCTTTGTTTCGTCTTGGTTTTCATGGCGGAATGGTTTGGAGGTAGTTTACGGTCGGATTACATAAGATCTCCAGGAGCTTCCTGGCCACCATGCATCACTCGAGCATGGATTCCAGAGCTGCGACAGGTGACGTTCCTTAACGTCCCCGTGCCTCAGTTTCCCCACCAGTAATGCGGGAATAACGCATTGGTTGTCCTCGTTGTGGACGGGAGTCTCTCCGATGGCCTGGCTCGGTGTGAGCCGGGGCAGCGTCAGTGTCAGGGTCGTTCCCATCGTTAATCGTGGGGTGTTCTCTGCCGGAGCGGGACCCTGCAGCCCAGGCGTCCCGCGTGGGTGGCGCCCAGGGTGCACCGAGGCCTCACGTGTCTCCTTTCCTTCCCTCCTAGTGGGAACGGGAAGCTGGCGTCCTGGGCCTCCATCCTGGGGTTTGTGGTGATGATGTCACTGGACGTGGGCCTGGGCTAGCGCCGAGCTGCCTGCGACCCCAGGAAAGGCTGCGCGAGGACACGGACACGGACACGCCTGGCTTCCGTGGGACCACGGACTCCTCCTTCCCGTCAGAACCTGTTTGCTTTCTCTCCTTCTCATCTCCTTACCCCGACTGATTCTGATCAGACGACGGTTGGTCCTTTCCTCCCGAGGGCGAGACTGGTGTTATTTTTGGAATTCCCAGGGGTCAGTGGGACCACGGACTCCCGGTTGGCCTCTGAGTGGGACTGCAGCTCAGGGAAGTCTCTGCTCTCGGACCTCCAGGCGCTCTCACCAGACTCCAGGGCAAGTCCCCGAGGTCACCTGCAGAAGCAGGCTACCCAGACAGAAGGCTCTGCTAGGCAGGACATGCGCCTGGTGACGCAGAGCCGAGCGGCCGGGCACCCTCCTCTGTCCCTCCTGATCTGGGACTGGAGCATCGCGGACAGAGCCACCTCCTACTCTCCAAGGCCCAGCGGCCCCGGGAGAAACATACCTTCCCCGGCCTCCCTGAGGGAGACCCTGAATGGGCTGGGGGCACAGACAGAGGGGAGAAGATCAGCTAGTGTCTCTCTCTCTCTCTCTGCAAAGATTAACTTTTTGAAATTGAAGGAATTGGGGAATTGTGACAACCGTGGACACACAGTGAGCCCCGCGGACACACAGTGAGCCCCGTGGACACACAGTGAGCTCTCTGGACACACAGCCCCGTGGACACACAGTGAGCCCCGTGGACATGTGGACACACAGTGAGCCCCGTGGACATGTGGACACACAGTGAGCCCCATGGACACACAGTGAGCCCCGTGGACATGTGGACACACAGTGAGCCCCGTGGACATGTGGACACACAGTGAGCCCCGTGGACACACAGTGAGCCCTGTCAACACACAGTGAGCCCCGTGGACACACAGTGAGCTCTGTGGACACACAGCCCCGTGGACACACAGTGAGCCCCGTGGACACACAGTGAGCCCCGTGGACACACAGTGAGCCCCGTGGGCACACAGTGAGCCCTGTGAAAAGAAGAGGCTGTAGCTTTGGTCGGAGACCCGTGTTCCGAGTGCACGGTAGTTACCATGGTTTCCAAGTCCCCCTGACATTCATGTTGATCAGTTTAGAGCCTTCGTTTTTCTGAGAGATTCGGGACACCCCCAACCGCGAGAACTCCAGCCCTGCATTGACGTGTGGACGGAGCCACTTGCGCTAATTTAAGTGCAGGGAAGGCCTGTGGCCTCTGCGGTGAGTCCCTTTCTGCTGGCCATTTGGTCACTTGGAACCCGACTCAGAACTCCTAAGCCCGGCAAGCTTTGCTGGAGTTCGGCCGGAGCGCTTAGAATGAGAAAGAAAGGACGGGGTGCGGGGGGGGTGGGGGGAGAAGAGAGTTTTTTTACATTTCCCCTGTAAAAGGAAGTCTTCAGCTAGTCATCACTCTGACGTGACCCTAACCAGTGACTTGAACTAGACTAGAAACCCATCTGTTCCTCCATACGCATACCTTCTCCAACAGGGGTGGGAGCGTGGCTGCCTCAGATGCAGCGAGGGGCTGCCATCCTCATGGGTCACAGGAGCCCACAGGACCCTGGCGCGCTATCCCCCTCCCCCCACCCCCCCCCCCCAGCAAACACAGCAGGCGGCCCTGGAGGCTGGCGTCCAGGCATCGTGTTGTCCTGCCCTGCTCTCTGCGTTTACATGTCCGATTGCTTCCGAGGGTGAAGGAATGCCCAGAGGCCAGCCGCCCCGGGGGCCAGTCAGTGTATGTTTTCCCGAAGCCCTGATGATCGAAACTGAAGACACGTCCAGGGGTCTGAGGGGCCGAGAGGATGTGCTCTGGTGGCCGGGGGGTGTGTGTTTCGGTGTCTTTGTATGTAGTTTTCTACACGACGCTTCTTTCTGATGGACAAGACCTCATAACTGTGATTCATGCCAATAAAGGGATACTGTTGTGGACGCCGCGGGCTGTGCTCAGTCCTTCCCAACGCCGCCTCTTTCCCGGGTGGTGAGTGGAAGAGCCGACTAGAAAGTCAGTGCTGCCCGACCGATGTGGCTGGGTGGTTTCACGTTGACCTAGGAACCAGGAGGTCACGGTTTGATTCCCGGGGTCAGGGCACAGGCCCAGGTGGAGGGCTCCATCCCCAGTAAGGGGCGTGCAGGAGACATCAACAAAAATCTATTTTAAAAATAAAATAAAATTAGTCCTGACATCTTCCCTGCCTGACACCAGCCGAGGAAAGCGCCCAGAGGACAAAGGCGAGTTGGAGTCCCAGTTGTGTTACAGCATCCATCAGATGCCAGCGGACTCAGACAGGGGGCTCCGTGGAAGGCTGGCGGGGGGCAGCGGCGGGGGGTGGGGGGTGGTCCTCAACACGCACAGGGGAGCCAGGCTTGAAAATCGGTTCCATCCAAGAAAGCTAGAGGACTGGGGTCACCATGGCCCCATCACATCTCAAACTCAGCTTGGTTCGGGCGCCACGGCCCCCAGTGCTGGTCCCCAGATGCTGAAGACGCACCCCTCAAAGCACTGCAGCCCTGGGCGCGCCCTCCACCCTCATGCAAATGAACTCCACACTGACCACCTCTCACCACCTCCTTCAACCCTCCTCAACTTCCACGCCATTAACCCCGCTTGACTGGGGAGGAAGGTGAAGGGCCAGGAAGTCTTACCTGCCCAGGTGGCCAGGATGCCGAAATTGGCTTCCATCCTCCTCCCCAGGCAGCGCCCGGCCACCCCTCCACCCCCAAGAACTGTACCCCAAGAACTGCGGGTGGAAGTTGGGAGCAACGGGACTGGGGGCTGTTCCTTTCCCCTTTGGCATTGCGGTGTGACCACATGTAACAGAGTCACAGATTTTAAGTGTGTCGAGTGCCACTCATTTTTACCTACTCTCCCCTCTCATGTGGGTCTCCCCCCAACTCACCCACCTCGCCCACCCCGCCCTGGCCACACACGCTGAGCCCAGCCACCTGGCCCCAGGTGTGATCCCACTGCCTAGCTGGAGGAGGGTGAGAGGTGAGGGGGGCCGGCCTGGTACCTAGGCCATGTGAGGCCGGCCTGCCTGCGCCTGCGCACATTCCAGGGTGGAGGGCGCCTCTTAGAGCCCAGGAGGGGCGGGGCGGGGCGGGACTCGCAAAGGCGACCTGAGCTTTGCACGCAACGTGCAGCGCCCAAGGGACGCCTGCTGAGGGACGCACCCCTCATCCTAACCCCTCATCCTCCGTAACCCCCTTGGCTAAGGTCAGGCCCGTCCAAAGGACCCTGGCTTTCCGGGGCTCCCAGCCGTCCCTCCAAGGCCGGCTTTAGGGATGTGAAGTGAACGATTTCAGGAGCGCTCTTTGGGGGGAAAACCCCACAAACTCAGGCTCAGTACTTTGGAAGGGGCGGGCTTTAAGGTAAGTTCGCCTCTGGACCCGCAGGGCGGGGAGACTTCCCCACAGCTTCCCGCGTCCTCCGCAGTGAATTCACTTTCCGGTCGGTCATCCTCCTAACAGCGCAGCCAGCGCAGTGAGAAGCGAGGAGGCAGCTCACCGCGCCGCGCCCCTGCGCTCCAACGGGGAGAGCAGCCTGGGGGCTGCAGCCGCCTCCTCCCAGCAGGATGCGGGAGGGAGGCTGGCCCCACCCCCCTGCACCTCCCTTCAACTCCCGCCCCCGCTGCCAATGAGAGCTGTGGCCAGCAGCTGCCCCAGAGTCTGTCCCACCCTCTTCCCTTCTATTTCCCATCCTCTTTTTTAAAATATATTTTTTTAATTGATTTCACAGAGGAAGGGAGGAGAGCGAGATAGAAACATCAACGATGAGATTCATTGATCAGCTGCCTCCTGCACGCCCCACACTGGGGGTGGAGCCCGTCCCCTGGACATGTGCCCCGATGGGGAATCGAACCATGTCCTCCTGGTTTATAGGTTGATGCTCAACCACTGAGCCATGAGAGCTGGACCCAAGAATTTCTTTAAAAAATATACCTATATATTCAAAAGCTGTATAATCGCCTGCCTTGTGTATGAAAAACAACAACACACATCTTGTAGGTCAAAGTCAAGGCTTACCTCTCTGGCTTTGGGACCCAACCTTTAATGTAAGGGAGATGTTTCAGGTCGTCGGGCGGAGAGGAGAGTAGATAACGCTCTGGAAACAGAAGGTTCCTGAACCATCTCATCCTCCTTCCTGAGAGCTGGCTCCTCACCCAGTAAGCTGCGTCTGTTTGGGAGGAGGGGTGCCGCAGGGGGGGGGTGTGTATTTCATGTAGAATCCTTAGCAACTGTAAAACCCACCTATCAGGTTGGCAGGTGCTGAAAAGTAAAATCCTCTTTTTCCAAGCTGATGCCAGTTTCCCATCATCGTCCTCACAGCTCCATCCGAGCCGCCTCTCAGCCCCTGTGGGTCCAGGCCCCGGACACAGCGGCCGTCTGGCTGGGTGACGCAGCCATGGAGGTTAAAGGGAAGGTGAGGGTTAGATCTTTGCTTCACACCCAATAATATTCACTTCCCGGCCGTGAAAGATAAGGGGGGCAGTGGGTGGAAGGTTTGGGTTGGGGTCAAAGGGGCAGCTGAGGTAGAAGGGGAGAAGGAAGTGAACGAGGATGCAGGCTGGCACCGTTGGCACCCGGAGGGCCAGACAGCACGTCTTTGGGAAAAGGCAGGATGAGATTGGGCCCCGTAGATGCATGGCCCTGACTCCGTGTCTCCGTAGAGATGACAACGCCGATAGCAAGGCGGATTGCCATCAGCCTTGGCAGGGGAGCGCCGAGCAGGGCTTTGTGGTTTGGTAAAGTGCGGCAGACAAGTAGGGCACAGGCTCCCTGGGAAACACGCCCTTCCGTGCCGGGCTGCCAACACCACCCATGCCCAGGCTCCTCCCAGCACCAGCTCAGATTCCATTTTCTCCTCCGTTTCCTGGTCTGGGAGGCTGGTCCCACCTGTTTGGCTCCTATGTTTATCACCCATAAACACCTGATGCGTTTTGCTGGGCCACGGGCTTCCTGGGCCGCCCATGTCCCATGCATTGGTCAGCGCTGACCCTCACCTAGAGCCTGATCTTCACGTAGGTACCAGAGGGATGGCGCCAGCCCAGGGCGGCAGGTGCTTACGTGATTTGAGAAGGAGCCCAGACCTTGCCAAGCAGACGGGAAGATGACACCCACTCAGATGGGACTGTTAGGATTTAGGGATCGAACTGGTTCTTTCTGATATTACCTCTCTAATCTCTAAGAACAAAAACAGTAAGGGCAGGCCTGGCTTGGCGTGGCTCAGTGGTTGATCGTTGACCTATGAACCAGGAGGTCACGGTTTGATTCCCAGTCAGGGCACGTTCCCAGGTTGTGGGCTCCATCCCCAGTAGGGGACGTGCAGGAGGCAGCCAATCAATCATTCTCTCTCATCATCGATGTTTCTATCTTTCTCTCCCTCGCTCTTCCTCACTGAAATCAATAAAAACAAATTTTAAAATATTTTTTTAAAAAGTAGCCTTGGCTGGTTTGGCTCTGGATGGAGCGTCGGCCTGGGGACTGAAGGGTCCCAGGTTCGATTCCAGTCAAGGGCACACACCCGGGTTGTGGGCTTGATCCCCAGTAGGGGATGTGCAGGGGGAGGCCAATCCATGATTCTCTCTCATCATTGATGTTTCTATCTCTCCTTTCCTCTCTGAAATCAATAAAAATATATATTAAAAAAAAATAAGTAAAAAATAGCAAGAGGAAAAGCCCCACTGGATAGCATTTGCTTGAGCAACATACCAGTTAATAATATTCTCCTTGAGGAGAACGGTCGTGGGCTTGTTGGAAAGGCTTCACCTGGGAGGACTGGGGATTCAGAGCGATTGCTGCCAGCCAGCCTGCTCTGCTTCTGGTCCGGGAGTGTCTGTGGCAGCCTTCTCTTAAACAATCCCTCCAGCTTTGATCGCAGCGTGCCCCGAGGTTAGGAACTGGCTCCGGTCCCCCGATGTCCGCCCTGACAAACCTGTACAAGTTCACGGGGAGTCAGTGTCACGCAAGCTGCCCTGGAATCCTACCCAAAATGGTGAGTGGTTGACTCTCTGACTCCGGCAGGCGCTTACTCACCTTTTTTACTGTCTGGTTTAAAAAAAAAAACAAACAACAACACAAAACCGGATCTGTGTTAAAAGCAAGCCCAGATATGACCGCTGCCACTACGATGCAGACAGACATAAGTCCTGTTTTGGCCCTTGACATTTATTTCTGTTCCACTTTTTATTAGGGAGGATTTGGGACCTGCACTCATGTAAACAGAATGGTGGTGTGAACCCCCATGTACACATCACCCAGCTCCAACAGTCCCCAACCCCTGCCAACCTGGCCCTCTCACCTCCCTCTTCCTCATTATATTTTTTTTGGGGGGAGGGGGGGAAAGCATCGTTTTATTCATAAACAGGTCAGTTTGTAATCTCAAAAAGGAGAAGACATTGTTACAGCAAGAAAAAAAACTGGCATTAGGCAATTGACTTTAAATATTGCATGCAACTCATTCCTTCCCTTTCAGGTGAGCCATGGCCTTCGGTGAAAAAAAGATAACATCTTACCTGATATTCTTCAGCTCAGATATCCTGCATTACTAAGGGAATTTGTGTTTGTCTCGAAACTTATTCATTGGCTCATTTCATTCCCACAAAGACGCCTGTGGGGTGAGCCCAGGGAGGGAGATCCAGGGAAGGAGACTGAATCGGCAGGAATCACAGCTCTGAATGTGCTTGTCTTGTACCCGTGGCCGAGGCAGAGGGTGCCAGCGACCCCAGCCCAGAGGGACCGCAGAACCGAACCTGCTCACGTCTCCTGTCGCCTCGGTGCTGAGCGCTGGGGGCCATCTAGGATGGCGTGGTCCGAAGGAAACACTTGCCTACTCCTGTCTGGGTGACTGGCGGTCCTGTCAGGGGAGGCGGGGAGGGGAGGGGGCTGACCGGACAGAATAGGGCAGCCAGGAGTGGTTTGCAGGACTTGTTAAGAAATACACATGCTGCCCGGCCGGTGTGGCTCAGTGGTTGAGCGTCAGACTGTGAACCAGGAGGTCACAGTTTGATCCCCAGTCAGGGTTGTGGGCTTGATCCCCAGGGTGGGGTGTGCAGGAGGCAGCTGACCCATGAGTCTCCCTTATCATTGATGTTTCTATCTCGCTCGTCCTCTCTGAAATCAATAAAAAAAAATTTTATTTTTAAAGAAAAGAAATGCGCATAACATGGCAGCATCCATAGAGACCACTTCGGGGTTCTCCTAGGACACACAATCCCCACACTCCTGGGGAGCCTGCCACCTCGCTGGCTGCAGAGGATGGCGTCACGCCTCTTTGGTGGGTGACGCATTTGTAGCAACTCTCCTTTGGGACGTTCTGCTTCCACCCCGCCTCTTCCCAGGCGGGGTTCAGTCCTCTAAGCAGCGGGCCGCGTGAACCGGGGCCGTGCCCTGCGCATCGTGTTTGCCCAAGTCGCCGGAAGAGCCCGGTGCCAACGTGAGAAAGGATTTTTTTAAAAAGCAGCTCTCGGGGCCGGTTTTAAGAAAGTGTGTGTCAGAGTTTCAGGGGCACCTTTTCTGGCTCAGGTTGGCTTTTCGGAATGAGAGGCCAGGCTCCCCCCCCCCCCCCCCCAGGTCCCCACCCTGGGTTTGAGGAGGTTGACTGACACTTTGCGTGTCAGCGAGCGCTGCCTGCTCGGAGCCTGGGGCTTGGCTGGAGAATGTGGATCATGATGGCATTGTGTGTATCAAGGGCCCTGACAAGTGCTGATGGATTTGGCTTCCCTGCTGATCCCCAGCTCTGGGCGGGGACAAGGGGAGCATTGTTTGGCGGGGCAGGCCTCTGCCTGTGAAGCCACTCATTTGCCTGATGGTGGAGACAGGTGTATCACACACTCGGCGTGCCGGAGCGGTGCTGGGCGATTAAGATCTTGGCTGTGTTCCCCAGGGCCCGGCGTCGAGAGGCAGACGTGCAGAGAGGGACGGCCCTGGCCGCTCTCCTCCCCGCTGAGCCTGTGCCGACTTTTCTTGCTCTTCTGCATGCGCTCTGCACCTGAAAACAGCGTCACGTTAGGGATGGCAAAGGGGGTCCCGTCCTGACTGCTTGCCCTTTTTAGCTTGGGGAGCAGTGGGGCACTGGGCCTCCTCACCAGGGAAGGCAAATTTGGACATGGTTGAGCCATGGCTGAGAGCGCACCTCCTGGCTGAGCTCCATGTGGGCACCTGGGGAGACCATTTCATGTCTCCCAGCCTGACCCACCCCAGCAGGGGGCATTTTCCTGATGCCTTCTGGGTTCTGGGTTGTTGCCGTAAGTGCTCTAACCCATTTTTTGTCATTTTTTTAAATTAAAATTTTATTCTTATTAAATACCAGATAAATAAAGCTTTATAAATCGAACCACATGATAACATTTTTGATGAAATTAAGCATACTCTGCCCTTCTTGTTCTTCAACGATGGATCCCTTGCAGCCCCGTGAATTATGTTCCTATCTGGAATGAGTTAAATGGTGTTCCCCCCAAATTCAGGTCAACCCAGAACCTTCAAATGTGACCTTAGAGGGTCTTTGCAGATGTCCCTCAGGTAGGATCGAGATGAGGTCAGATTGGATTAGAGTGGGCCCTGCTCCAAGGAGCGTGTTTGTGTAACAGACAGAATGGAGCGCTTAGAGCCAGAAGGCCGTGTGAATGAAGACGGAGGCTGAGATTGGGGTGATGCTTCCACAAGGCAAGAGACATCAGGAGCCAGCAGAAGCTGAAGGCGGCAAGGAAGGATTCTTCCTTAGAGCCTTGGGGAGAAATGCATCCCTCCCGAGACCTTGATTTTAGATTTCCGGCCTCCAGGCTATGAAAGAATCAGTTTCTGTTGTTTTAACCCACCAGGTTTGTGGCCATTTTGTTGTGGTGGCCCTTGGAAACTAAAACACTATCCGAGGCTGAAAGGTGAGGGTGTCAGGTGCCTCCCTCCCTTTTGTCAGGAAAGCAGAAGATTTCCTAGAAGCACCTGGCCAACTTCCTGTAACATCTCATTGGTCAGGAATATGCATATGGCTAATCCTAGCTGCAAGGGAGTCTGGCAAGACTAGAGTGGAATTTCATTTTTCCAAATGTGGCCGTTCTGAGTTTTGATGACACGCTGCAAGCTTTGGTTGTAAACATGACCAGGGCACACCAAGAATTCAGCTTCCGTCGTCTCCTTTTCCTGTGACCTCCTGTCTCCTTGTTCTCCCTGACTCTCTAACTGCCTCCATCCTATGCCTAACTCAAAGGCGTGTCATGAATGTTAAATAAGAAAATATGCATCAAACTCACCCAGCACATGGTTTGTGCTCAATGCAGGCAACCAGCAAGGAGGCTTAGGAAGGTAAAATTGGATGTAAAAAAAAAAGAAAGGAAGTTGGAAAAGACTCACTGAATCCTGAAAAATAGGAGAAATAGGCAGCCTCAGAGATGTGTAAGAATTGAATCAACAGTCACGTAGTTGAGTAGGTGAGTAGGTGTTGCTCTCCCGGAAGCCGAGTCATGGTTTGGACCAATACTTCTCACACTTGAAGTGCATTAAAAACAAAATCACCACAGAGCTGACCAAATGTATATTTCCACGCCCACCCGTGCTCACTAACTGGGCAGGGCCTGGGACTCTGACTTTTAATAAGCCCCACCAAGGTGGTCCATCCCCTTCCCATTTATGACCAGATTCCTGACATTCTTTCTAGTCCCAAGATGTCGAGATCCACCCAGCTGGTGTGGCTCAGCAGTTGAGCATCGACCCATGAACCAAGAGGTCACCGGTTCAATTCCCGGTCAGGATACATGCCCAGGTCTCAGGTTCGACCCCCAGTAGGGGGCGTGCAGGAGGCAGCCGATCAATGATTCTCATCATTGATGTTTTTCTCTCTCTCTCTCCCTCTCCCTTCCTCTCTCTTTCTAAAAATCTATAGAACATATTTTTTTTAAAAAGAGATTCTGAGATCCTGCAAGAGCTGCCCGAATTGACTTCCAGATACTTTTTGGAAGAATCAGGATAAAGCTCTCTATTCCCAGATTTCTGGTAGGGATTCGGCATCACAGGCCTCCAGTCTCCCAGGAACTTCCCACACAGGGCAAGTGCTTCCTGTCGTGTTTCCCGGCTGCCTGGCGGCAGAGTGTTGCTTGTTTAGGGCAGGCTGGGTGGGAAGGACCATGGCACCCCTGGTCTGTTATTACGGGTCCCTGTAACCCCCGTGGGCACACACACGCACAGCCGCCTGCTGGAAGGAGAGGACTTGAAGCTTCAACCAGGGCATCCGTGCCTGCCTTCCGAGTTCATGCCCCCGGGGGCCTGGGGTATTGAGCTGGGTAGAGACAGAGATGGGATGCCGCTGTCCCCTCTTCACGTTCCCACAGTGATCGTTTCTCCGCCTCGCCCTGTCCAGGGGTGAAAATGTTCCCTGGTTGCCGTGTGGATTCCTCCGTCTCTCCACCACCCTTCTGTTGCATCCGGTCTCTCTGTATATCACACCACACATCCTCTCAGACATCTGTCTCCCTCTCTCTGACTGTCTCCTAGATGTTCTTTTATGTAAATAAGACACGAAAGATAAAGCGCTCAGAACAGTCCCCCTTCCTCCTACCCCCGCCCCCTGCACAGAGGAAGCCCTAGGTAAGTGCTGGCCATCATGCACTGTTTTACACCAGCGGGTGCATCTCTCGCTGACCTCGCTCTCACACATCCCCCGTCCTTCTGGCCTAGTCCGCCCACCTCCCACCCTCCCTCCTTCCCTCCCTCCCACTCTCCACCATTCCCAGCTCTGCAGGGTCTGGGGCTGTTTTATTGCCAGCCCATTTCCCGGCTACACAAAGGGGGCCTTTGTAACGGGTCCTTCCAGATGCTGAGTATTTGGAAAAACATTCCGATCAGAAGGTGTTTGTCCTCCCGATGCCCTCGGAAGAGGAAAGAATCCAGGACAGGGATTCGGGAGTGGCAGTCTCAGCCCTCAGAGTTGGGACTCTCTGAGGGAAGCGGGGGGAAATCATAGGTGCTTTGTGGTATCTTTTCCCTGTCATCACCGATCGGTCTCAGTCAGTTCACTCACCACTTAACTTCCCTGCCCCTCTCCCGTGTGTGTGTGTGTGTGTGTGTGTGTGTACCTTCCAGTTAGCAGAGCTTGGTCACATTCCCCACTAATTTGACTCAGCAATCCCTGACAAGTGCCAAGTAACCTGTAATGGCATCTCCTGCCTCTAGGGGGCTCCCTTGCTCACCTTCCCAGTGATTTCTGGGAATTCAGGAATCATTCATACCGTGGGGAAATTGAGGCCCAGAGAGGTCAGACAGCTTGCCCCAGGTCACACAGCGAGTGAGTCTGCCGTCAGGGCAGGCCAGGCATCTGGCTCGGGTGCATGGGCTTGGGGCCTTTCCAGAAGGCCCAGGAGTCCCAGGAGGGTGGGAGGCTGGGAGCCTGGGTTCAGGCAAACCCCCCCACCCCCCGCTCAGGAAGCAGCAGGATGTCACGCGCAGGTGTGTGGGTGGGCTTGGTCTGCGTGTGCGTCTCGGTTTGTCTCTCATTTAGGCCTTAGCCTCCTCATGCCTCCGTTTCCTTCCTCGTCTGTAACATAGAGATTGATGGCAACCTCTCGGATTCTTAGGAGGAAGTGCTTCAAACAGTGCCTGACACCAAGTGTGACTAGTGGTGATTACACGGAGGAGTTGCACGTGCCGTTTTGTACACGTCCGCTGTTACACGGGAAGTTGGAGCGGATGCTGGTCTGTGTTCATTCCACCGATGAGGCACCTGCTCTGAGCTAGGCACAGGGCTCCCGCGGCCCCGTGGAAATAAGCCGGCGGGTTACGTGGCCTGACACCGCTTACTGATTTACGAGGAAGGCGGTGCGATGCAGCAGTGTTGTTATAAAGTCGACTTCCACTGAGGATCACAGACGGACAGACGGACAGACGGATGGAAGGGTTGGGAGAGGCTCCATGGAGGAGGAGTTTCACTCCGTGGCCCTGAGTCCCTCTCCGGGTGCGGGGCTGACTTTGGCCCTCCCTGCGGTCTGCGAGGATGGCCATGGATTCTGCCTGGGCCTTGAGGGGGCGTGATCCTAGTGGGGAGGAGCTGGCTGTGGAGTTCAATAATTAATTCGCCACAATTAAGCCCGAGACTTCTGTCTCCAGCAGCAGATAAGCTAGCGAAGAGCCAACAATGGGAGCGGGAGGGGCGGCTTTGACGACTGGTGGTGAAGGGCAGGGAGGCTGATAGAGTGTTGATAGTGGCCATCGTGGTTTATTGTGGCCGTAACGTTGTCATCAGGCACCTGGGGCATCTGGGAGGCTGGCGTCAGCGGCAGCGGAGGGGAAGCCCGGCCAGGTTTCTTCACAGTCTGCTGGGCGCCGCGGAAGGCCGCGGGTCCTCGAGGGGGAGGCGGGTGATGGCTGGCCTGCTCCTGCCCGTCTGGGCCAGATGGACTGGGGACAGCTGCAGGGTGAGGCCTGACACTCGGGGTGGTCAGCGCAGAGGGACTGAGTCCCCTGGGAGGAAGGGTGGGGGCAGGCAGTGCTAGGCTAGACTCTAGGAAGAACTTAACCCTGTGCACCCAGCGGGGGTGCTCCCCCTTAAGGTCACGCATTCCTGTCACCACAGGGAGTGCTTTCATTGTCCCTTTGTAGAGATGAGGACACAAGTCTGGCAGAGGTGACACACCGTGCCCACGGTCACGGAGCTCCACAGCAGAGAGACTGGAATTGAACTCAGCCTCTTCTTGGAGCCTCTGGGCCCAGGTGTCCAGTCTCCCCAAAGTGCCCACCAGTCAGAGATGTTTCAGCACAGTATTAACTCTGGTCCTCTTGTGGCATTGATCAGTTAGTGTGGCCATACACGTGTCATACACCACACACACACATACATGCATGTACTAGCATGCACATACATGCACACATACTTCAGATGTCACACCTGCCACATGCACTCGCCATATACATGCCACACACCTGCACAACCACACACAACACATGTATGCAAGATATCATACATGCACATACATGTTCCTTACCATATACATGCCACATGCACTTGTCATACACGGATCGCATACATACACACACGTGTACATGCAGGCACCACACATGCACTTACACACAACACCTACTGCACACATGCCACGGACACCCATGTCACACACATGCACACATATCGTCCTCTCCCACCCCACAGGTACCTTTGAGGAACTGGCAGGACTGCAGCAGAACCATGACCGGATGGCAGGTTCCCCTCCCCGCAGCTGCTGGCCTTCCTGGGACAGCCCAGGCTGTGCAGAGCCGCCAGCCCTGGGGCCACAGCCGCTCTCACACTCACCGCACACGTGGCCGCAGCCCCTGGGGCAGGCGCCGTCTCTGCAGGAGGTCCTTCTGGGAGCGCAATCTTCTACGCCTGAAGGAGCCCATTAAACTTGGCCGTGGCCTCGGGACCATGACTGGGGACTGTGGCTGCATGCCCCCAGCCTGCCAGGGTTGGCAGAGATTCTAAGCCAGAGGGATAGGTGCCCACACCCCTTGGTACCAAAATCACCCGCTCAGCCTGCGAAAGGTTCAGGCCGTGGCCAAGGAATGCCAGCTCGGTGGGCGCGCCCCTCTGCTCCTTGGTGGTGTCCTCTTGCTCTGGGCTCTGTCCCTGAGTTAGTCCAAGGGAGGCCAGTGCATTAGTGCCCGGGTGGGTCTAGGATTTTCCTCCCTGCCTCGCCGTGGAAGGCTGGGGGGATGTATGGAGCCTGGACTGGTGCCCTCTGCAGCATTAGCGGTGGCCTGGGTTCCGACACAGATCTTGGATATGGCGACGTTTGGGGCTGGATCACTCTGGCGTGGGGGGCCATCCTGGACATCGTCGCATGTTTAGCAGAATCCCGGCTTCTACCCACTACAGGCCAGCACCACCCCCACCCCCGCCCCAGCTGCGACAACCCAGAAAGTCTCCCCACCTTGCCCCGTGCCCCCTGGGGAGGGGAGAGCTCACCCCTGGTTGAGAACCCCTTGTAGGGATATGTTTAAATTTGCAGATATGCCTGTCTTCAGGCCAGCGGTCACCTAGCCTCCTTGTCCCTCGGCCCCCTGCATCCACCTCTCCCTTCCCACCTGTCCAATGGGACTCGTGATGGTCGTGGGCCCAAGCGTTGGCTTGGAAGATCAGAAGGGAGGCAGCCTCCTGTCCGGTGTCACCGCACCCCCACCATTAGCAAATACGGTCTCCGCGGATCCTTTCAAGGAGCAAGCCCTGCCTAGGAGGGCTGGGGCCCAGGGGCCGGAGAAGTGAGACTCTCTCTCTCTCTCTCTCTCTCTCTTTCCCCTCCCGCCCCCCCATCAATGTCCGCCTTCTCTGCAGGGCCTGTAAGTGGCCCGCAGAGACCCGAGTCCACTCTGCAGGCAGAGGACAAGCCCGCAGCACAAACGCCCCTCTGTCCTCGCTCCAGAGGGAGCTCTCCTTCCTCCGCCCCCCCCCCCGCCCCCTCCTTCTCCCCTTCTAGAAACTCTTTTTTTTTTTTCCCCATCAGGCTGCTTGCACTGCCTCCCCTCCCCCACCTCCCCCCATCCCGAGTGGAGTCCCCGTACACCTGACTTGTTTGTTTATTTACGGCCGGAGCATTTGAGCCCGGGGTTAGTTCGGGTCTATTAAGTTTGCTCCTGTTCCTGCCTGGGGAGCGGGGTAATGAGTAACCACTGCGTGCTGCAGGCAGCTGTCTCGGACAGACCCGGAGCCGCTGGGGGAGCCGCATAAGGGAGCGTTTGTTCTGTTTCTTCTCAATAGTTCCTTGTGCAGGAGGCGGGGTGATGGGAGGGAGGGAGCGAGCGAGGGAGGGAGAGAGGAAGAAAGAGACAGACACTCAATCACTGAACTTCTGACAGGCCCTCCCCCCCCCATCCTTCCCCCGCTCCCCCCCAGTATCATGGACTTAAGACTTTCAGACTCTTCCCACTGACTCCGTGAACCTGGGGACCGGCTCCTCAGAACCCGGTGGGGCGCTTTTTCGCCGAGTGGTAGATGCACAAGGAGCTGAGGGCTGAGGGGGTCACATTGGGTGGTTTGGGGGCCCTGGGTCCCTCTCCCTGTGCAGTCACACAATGCTGCTTGTTCTCTGGTTCCTCTAAGAATCCAGTCAACCTCTAGGCATCCCTTCCCAACCCCGGGTGCCTGGGTTTATTGAGACGTCTTCCACCAAAACGTAGAGAATTTCAGCTGGAAGATAGTCGCTAAGCAGCACTCTATTTTTTTTTAAATCCTCACCTGATTTTAGAGAGGAAGAGAGGGAGGGAGAGAAAGAGAGTAGAAACTTCGATCGGCTGCCTCTCACACACGCCCAGACCAACGACTGAACCCCAACTTGACTTGGACTTGAACCTGACTTGGACTTGAACCTTCGACCTTTTGGTGTACTGGACCTCATTGGCCAGGGCAGTATCATTGACTGGACGTGCGCACACCGACTGCCGTTCTGTCTCAAAACAACTTGCCATGGCACGCGCACTTTCTCCTCCCCACCCCACCTCCGCTCTCTCTCTCACTCTCAATAAGAAGGTCCTTTAAAAAATATGTATTTTCTTATTGATTTCAGAGAGGTAGGGAAAGAGATGGAAACATCCATGATGAGAGAGAATCATCCGTCAGCTGCCTCCTGCACGCCCCCTCCTGGGGATTGGGCCCCCATCCCAGGCACGTGCCCTCGATGGGAATCGAACCAGAGATCCTTCCGTCTGCAGGCCGGCACTCCATCCACGGAGCCACACCGGCTGGAGCTGCAGTGGCTCTCTTCATTGCGCACTCTGCCGCGTGATTTGGGAGTTGAACTTCCAATTGCAAGTGACAGGCACCCAGATGGAACTGGCATGGACCCAAAGGGGCGTTGAGCTGAAGGATTCCGGGGCAACAAGGAACCCCCCAAATGAAAGAATGAGACAGGTCCATCTTCCGAGCACCCATGGAGCCTCTTCTCCGCCTGCTCGCTCTCTTCTGCCGCCGTCGATCTGCTGCTTCCCGTGATCGGAAGAGTCGTTATTCTCAAAGGACGGAGGGTCGCCAGGCAAACGAATGCCCAAAACAGCCACACCCGAATCACCATCGAGAGACACTACCGGGCTCCCCAAACACCACGGGGCATATTCCCCATGTAATAGAAGCTATCAGTTAAGCAAATACGTAAACTGGGTAATCTGGCATCTTCCTGTGGTTGATTTTCTTACGTTACATCAACTTTGCCTTCCTGGGATCAATCCCCGTTGGTCCTGGTGTCTGACCTTTCCAGCTGTTGCCGGATTTGGGTGGCTCGCATTTTGTTGAGGATTTTTGCACCTGTATCCCTAAGGGTGAGTGAGGGGTGTGTAATTTTCTTGTGTTGGTCTTGTTTCGGTAACAAGGTGGTACTGGGTATTGCTGGGCCTCAGAGAATGAGTCTGGCAGTGGGTCCCTCCTCTTCTATTTTTGGGGAAGCGTTTGTGAAAGATGACTGTTAATTCTTCTAAATGTTTGGTGGCGTTCATGCGCGAAGCCCGCTGGTCCCAGGGTTTTCTCTGTGGGAGGTTTTTGTTATTTTTATTACCAATGCGATCTCTTTTCTCGCTATACGTCTAATTGGATGTTGCAGTTCTCAGGTAATTTTTGAAAATAGGTAGGTTAAAGGTCAATTTGTGACATAAAAAGGAGAGTGCTTTCCGGTTGAAGTTCCGGCTGTGACGGTGTTGAATTTCCAGTGAAGTTTCCAGTGGTCAAGCCGTGGAATGCGGCCCCTCCCTGCTTCTCTGGGCCTGGTCCTTGCTCCTGGGATTTCAGCAGAGACCCACCCCTTCTGCTGGGCTGAGGTCTGGCCTGCCCAGAGCCCGGGGACGTCGAGGGAAAACCCACAGGTTGTGCCGTCAGAATAACCGGACCAGGTTCAAAGACCGGTCGGGCTTCTACTCACCGCATGACCTCGGTCAAGTTCTTCAGCCTCTCTCAGCCAGTGTTCTCACCGGTGAGGCAGCGAGGGAGGGTGATAATGGCTCCGCCTCACGGGGCTGGAGGACAGGCTTGGATGCCCCAAGCCTCCTCTCTTCCCCTCTCTGCCCACGCCCCTCCTGCCCTCCAATCTTCAGGGAAGGAGAAGGAGGAGAAGGCACCGATGAGGTAAGCGAGGAGGCTGCACGTCCCGCAGACAAAGCCTCAGTGTTCCAGGGCAGCGCTGTGTGCCTCCTCCTTGCTGGGGGCGGGCGGAGGAGGCCGAGGTGGGGCCGGGGCATTTTCCCAGTCCCCGCTCAATCCCACCCTCTCCCGCCCCCCGACCGGCTCCCTGGAATGGAGGAAATGGCCCAACCGAGAAGGGAGGACCTCTCAGGTGAGAGTGGGCCCACCTGGACCTGTGCTTTTGAGAATATTTGTGTTACAAAGCTTCTTGCCAAAGCTGGGAGAGCTTCCGATGAACCCCCATGCACATCCCAAACTCTGGTCCCCCCATGCACCCCGGTGGCCCCCCCCCGGTGGCCCCCCCCCCACCGCCACGTGATGCCAACGTAAGGCTGGAAAAGATGGGTGTTTACTCAGCGGCTCCCTTCACTGCCTGGGGGTTGTCCTTGGAGGATTACTCCCCTGGCCCTTCTGAGGTGCTCCTGTGAGGAGCGGAACATGCCCCAGGTGCAGGAGGTGAGACAGAGCAGGAGGCAGAGCTGCCCGAGAAAGGAGGCAGCACTTTCTGGAATGGCTCACTGGGCCACAGGGGGACTCGGTGGCAAGGGAGTATTGGGCGAGGCAGCAACCATGCGGGGGGGGGGGGGGGGGGGAGGGGGGAGGGAGATGCTTGCTCCTAGATGGCCCAGGTTGAGTGGTGTGGAAACATCCGGTAGGCAGGCAGGGCGCAGGCCTGGAGTCCAGCCAGCCTCACAGTGGGCAGGATTGGGTGTGAGAGCAGACAGGGGTCAAAGGAGGGAGACTAGTGGACAGCTCAGCACGGAGCCTGGGATGTGTCCCATGTCCTGGGGGCAGGGAGGGGGACAGAGTCAGTCCACAGGGCAGAGACCCGGCTGTGCAGGAGAAAGGACCTGCGGAGGGATGAAACTAGGATGCCTGTAGCAGCTCTCGGGGGGGCGTGGAGACCGGGGTGACTTGGTAAAGCCAGGGGGAAGGGGGAGCGGAGGGAAGGGACGGGAAGGGGGGGAGTAGGAGTACGAAGAGGCGGCAGGGCTGTTCGGCCACAGGCACGTTGCTCTGTTATCTCATCTGGGAGACAGCACTGATCTTACTTCCCACCTCTCAGGGGTCCTGTGAGCATCCGCGGCTTCAGTGCTTGGCACAGAGCCCGTCGTCCGTGCTCCGTGAACTCTCGTTCTCATCGATCCCTGAGAAGCGAGCTTGCGGGGAGAGGAAGCCACAGTCTTGTGAGGTGAAGAAGAGAGAGACCCTGGCTCTGCTGAGCCCTCGCCTGTGAGCGCTCACACTCGGCATGTGCCAGAGATCTAAGGCCTGGCTGGCCCTTTCTAAGCTTTCTGGGGGTGGAGCCCTCACTTTCATTACAGGATAGCATTTAAACAAATACTTTTATTGATCGCAGAGAGGAAGGGAGAGGGAGAGGGAGCTAGAAACATCAGTGAGGAGAGAGAATCACGGATCCGTTGCCTCTTGCACGCCCTGCACTGGGAATCAAGCCCACAACCCAGACATGTGCCCTGACCAGGAATCGAACCATGACCTCCTGGTTCGTAGGTCTACGCTCAACCACTGAGCAACACCGGCCGGGCAATAGTATTATTATTATTTTTTTGACTGAAATCTGTCTGGGTTTGCCTCTTCGTTATTTCAGTCTCTGTCCCAAGCATAGGAAACCCAGCAACCGGGGCTTCATCACTAGGAGAAGGTTTCCCCTTCTCACTTCTGGAGTGCGCCCTTCCTCGGGCAGACCTGTCTCTGACACTCTTGGGCATCAGCACCAAGTTCGCCTGCATGTTCCTCCGGTCAGCACGCCCGTGCTGTGGCCTGAGAGGTCCTCGCCCCACGCGGCGGCACCGGGTCAGTCTTGGACTTGTCTGCGTTTCCGCCGTGTCAGGCCGTTTCCGCACGCCATCCAGTGGTCCCCTCTCATCCCCTCGTTCTCTTTCCCTGGCTTCAGTTACCTGCGGCCAACCGTGGCCTGAAAATATTAAGTGGAAAATTCCAGAAATAAACAACTCATCCGTTTTCAGTTGCTGACCGTTCTGAGTCCTGTGATAAAATCTCGCCCCGCGCCTCCCGGGATGTGAATCATCCCTTTTGTCCAGCGTCTCCGTGCTGCAGCCGCTCCCTGCCTGTTAGTCACTTGGTAGCCGGCTAGGTGTTCAGAGGGACTGTCGCAGTATCACAGGGCTCATGTGTAAGTCACCCATGTTTTACTCGATCATGGCCCCAAAGCCGTTCCCATAAGTTCTATTACGGTAGGTTGTCATTGTTCTATTTTTTAAATATATATTTTATTGATTTCAGAGAGGAAGGGGAGAGGGAGAGAGAGAGAAACATCAATGATGAGAGAGAATCATTGATTGGCTGCCTCCTGCACACCCCACGCTGGGGATGGAACCTGCAACCCAGGCATGTGCCCTGACTGGGAATTGGACCATGGCCTTCTGATTAATAGGTCGACCCTCAACCACTGAGCCACGCCGGCCAGGCCCCCTTCCTTCTTTTATACCCTCAATGTTTCCTCCACACAGACAGCTCTCTGCCCTCCTTTGTTATTGGTGGTGGTTGGGGTTTGTGTGTCTTTTAGGTTGTTATTCCCTACCCACTCCCACTCCAGGCTCAGCCCAGACCCACCCTCAGGGCGCCCTCACTGATGTCCCCGGGCAGGGTTAGGTGTCCCAGGTCCCTACAGTCTCACACCCACACAGTGTGAGTGTGAGACTGTGAGCTCCTGCCCCTCTGGCTGGACTGTGAGCTCCTTGAGGGAGGACTTCCGCCTTCCTGCTCCCAGTGCGTGCGCGTGCTCAGGGGTGAGTGAATGAGGAGGCGGCTGCAGAAACTGAACCTGCAATAGGGTAGTGGCAGCTCCAGAATGTTCCTGATTTTTTTTTTTTTTTTGAGAGAAAGAAAGGGAGAGGGAGAGAGATAGAAACACCCATTGGCTGCCTCCTGCATGCTCCATGCTGGGGGATGGAGCCGGCAGCCCAGGCATATGCCCTGACCGGGAATTGTACCCAGTGACCATGGAACAATGCTCAATCCAAATTGCCACACCGGCCGGGCTTGCTTGTTTAACATGTTTTTATTGATTTGTTTTTGAGGGAGAGGACAAGAAAGGGAGAGCGTTAGCAACATCGATGATAGAGAAACATCGATCCAGAATTTTAATCCAGAAGCGTCTCACGGTGGCGATTGGTTTGTGGAGCCTGGAAGCCAAGTGTGTTTAGCAAGTGTGTAGGGAACAAGTGTAAGGAAGGGCAGTTAGTGGCAGGCGGGACTGCAACCTGGCTGGTTTCTCTGACTCGGGACTAGAAGGCTTGTCATCCTGGGAGGCATACGGGCTTGGTGCTGCCCACCTTATGCACAAAGACCAGCCTAGACCTAACGGAGTTGACGATGAGGCTGGAATCCCAGCCTTATCTCCGAAGGAAGGGTGCAAGGGAGGACAGCTGTCACGAGTGGACCCGAACCATTCCTACAGAGGATCTGGGTTGTGCCCAGGAAAACAGAACTACATCTCCCAGAAAGCAGTTCGGCCTCTCGCCGTCCCACCCCACGCTCCTCCCTCGCCCCGCCCCCCCTTGGGCTGCTATATAAAGGCCGAATGGCCAGGCCCAGCACAGAGCGCGGAGGCGGCGCTGCACGCTGTGTGTACCTTCAGAGCCGGTGGGATGCGGCCGCCGCAGCTGGCACCCGTCGCTCCGCGCTCCTCCACCCCCGAGGCCTCCCCTGCCCCGGGGGCGTGCGCCTTAAGCTCCCTGGGCCCTGCAGACTTGCAAACCCCAAGCGGAGAGCGGATTTGCCTTTGGCTTTTCCCCGGACTTGGCAGAGAGGTTCCGGCGGGAATCTGGGCTGGCGCTGGCGATGCGCAGCCAAGGAAGGCGAGGCGCTGCGTCCATGCGGGGTGCTCTCCTAGAGCGAGGAGGCGGGATGCCCTCGCCGGGGTCCGCGGGGCCCTCTGCACCCGCCTGAACCGTGCGCCCACCCCCGGACCCGGGAACGTGGCCCTTGGGAACCCCAGCCAGTGAACTCCGCGCCATCTCCGCGGGGCCGGAGCGCAGAGGCCGGCCACCAGGTCTTTGACCTTGGATGGAAAGGGGGCAATGGGGTGGGGTGCTCCGGGCGCCTAATGTGGATTACTTGGTGTGTATCAGCCGGGCTCAGAAGACTCACGACCCCGTCTCCATCCATGGATTGATTCATTCTACCTAGCGGTCGGGTCGCTTACCTGGAGGTAAGTTTTCTGGCACTTCCTGGGGAGGGGTTTGATTTGACTCCCCGCCCGCACCACCCCGCGTCGCTCTCTGAAGGTGTGCAGGTTCTGGGTTGAAATGTTTCTTCTGGTAATTGACATCTTCTCGGAGGACATTTGAGCCATTCCGCTGTCTCCAGACGGAACTGATTGCTCGGGTCGCGGTGGTCAGCGCCCAGCCCTAGCCGCTGGCTGCCCCACCCCGCCCGGGACCGCGCTCAGCCTGGGGAAAGGCTCCGAGTCCTGGGCGCACTGCGCGGCTCTTGCACTTACCTTTTTGCCTTCTTGCCCTGGGGGGGGGGTGGGGGTGGGGTGGGGGGGCCGTTATTTAGGAAGCGGAGCCACCTCGGGAAGCTCCTGGCATCTGGCCACCATCCACTCAGAATGCGACAGGGCACAGCGCTTGGGGAAGGTGGCCGGGCCAGCCCCTCTCACCTCTGGGCACCGAGGACGGAGGTGTTTCTGGATGTCCTTGGTCGGCTGGCTTTACTGCGAGGACTGGGTCCTCCATCAGGCCGATGCTGGAATGATGGGGGCCGGTCTCTGAATGGGTGGAAGGTGGCTGGAACTTGGTCCCCTGTGTCCCCCCACCCACCGTTCCCTGCACCCTTTGCCCAACTTGTTCCTGGAAGAGGTTTCCTGGCCAACGAGGGAAGGGGGCTTGTCTTGAGCCCTGGACTGAAAGCAAACCGCTGGGTAGCCCCGTCTCTGTGTCCCCCTGTTTGGGGCAGCGCGGTGCCTGTCCCCGGGCAGGCCAGGAAGAGGTCTTCACTGAATGGATGACGGAGCCAGTCCCCCGTGATGTGCTGATAAACCAGGGTCCGCCTTGTCCTCCCCCCTCCTTGGCGCTTGTCCTCCACCCCTGTGGGGTCCCCTCCCCGGCTCCCAGGCCTCCTGGTAGCCTGTCTGCAATGATCCATTTCCTGCCCCAACGTCCCTCCTGCAGGGAAAACTTCTGGAAGCTGCCATTGGTCTCCTCACCAGGTGCCCTGGGTGCTGTTGCCTCCAGTGAGCACCTGCTTGGGGGCCGGGGGGGTGGGGGGGTCGAGGAGAAGGGCCAGGCACCCCAGAAGAGGAAAGGTGAGGTGCGTGTACTGCCGCTCCCCAGGAGCCCTGCCTCTGGCCGCACCCGATCCCTGGCACTGCCCAGTTGCTGCAGCAGTGGTCCCTGGGGCCGCCCCCACCCTGCGGCCTGCCGCCGACGCTTCCTGGGATGGAAACAGTGGAAACGGTCCCACTGAGGGATGACCCCCTGCGCCACCCGTGCACCCCGCGTCTGATCTTAACCTCGTTTATGGAAAACGACAAACAAGTGCAAAAAGCAGGAAAACCCACTCCATTCCCACAGCAATGCTGGCGATCGGGCACACTTCCTCCCAGCGGAACCCCTGCAATGTACACAACATCGCTCCCCACTGTCCCTGCCCCCCCATTTCCCTGGGACGGTTCCCCACGCCATGACTGTCTTCCTCGGCCCCAGGTACTGAATCGTAATTTGCTTGACAATTCCCCATTGTTGGACACTCGGGCGGGCGGGCGGGCGGGCGTTTCCAGGTTTTACCCTTAGAGGTAATGCATTGGGGAGCACTTCTGTACATAAGGATTTGCCCACCTTTGGGACATTCCCAGAAACCACTGTCTTTGCCTTAAGTCGGAGGCGTGTCGCCCTTGGCGGGTGGTCCCGAGCTGGGCTTTCTGGGAGAGAGCACCACTTGCCCATCAGGGAACCCACGTCCGGGAGCCAGAACACGGGGGCTTTTTTGTTTTGTTTTGTTTTTCCTGTCGCGAAGAGTTGATCGGCACCGGTCTGAGATTGGTAAACATGTGCCAGTTACGTTAGTGAGACCACAGAGGAAAAGGTGCTAGGCAGCTGGATTCAAAAGACTGTCATTTAGAGAAGATGTGGACTGAGTTAGAAATCTAGGTTTGCAGGAATGTTGCACTCGCAGTGCATGGGTTTCCCCCTGTACCCCGGATCCAGCTTCCCTAAATGTAAACATATGCACAGCCCCCCATGCTCACACCCAGGTTAACTCGATTACTGATCAATCCCCGGGCCTTGCTCAGGGGCTCCAGGGGACCCTGTAATGTTGGTTTGCGAGTCAGGATCCTGCACAGCAGAAAAGGCTGTTTTGTAAAAAAAAAAAAAAAAGGGGGGGGGGTCGTTGAGAGGGGTTCAGCAGACCCCCTTTTAAAAAGAAGCCTCTTTATGGAGGTACGACCGACACCCAAAGCTGTCCATATTTGAGGTAGAAACTGGATGAGTCTGTGATACACGTAAACCACCGCGAAAACCCCGCCGAAGATGCCATAAGCACATTCATCACCCCCACAAGTTTCCTCCCGCCCACTTTATTATTATTTTCATGTGTGTGTGATAAGAACACTTAATAAGAGATCTACCCTCTTAGCAAACGTTTGCGTGTACAATGCGGTATTGTTAACTCCAGGCGCTACGCCGTGGGGGAGGCTGGGATTTATCCCAGAGAAGGTTTACAGTTGAGAAACCCCCCTCACCATCTTCTCCAGGTAAACTCCCCCCTCCTCCCTCTGCAGGGCCAGCAGGGCAGAGGAGACCCCCCCCCACCACTACCCAGAGGGGAGGGAAGCAGAGCCCTGGCCATGGGTGGGAAGAGCATCCCCCTGTACCCGCCTCCCTCCTCCCCACACCTCCGCTGGGAAGGAGTCGTGTAGTGAAAATCGGGTCACAGCCCGATCTGTCCCGACATGTCTCCCGTGGGGCAGACGGATGACACCTGGTGTGCGTGAGAGCAGCGAGCCGCCGAGCCCGAGCCGCCGCTGAGGAGCCCTGCGTGCCAGGCCTGTGCGGTGACTCACGCCGAGTGGCAGGTGTGTCCGGTGCTCGGCGTGCAAACCCAGCCAAGAGCATTTCCTGGTTACCTGGGCAGATTTAAAGCAACATGGGGTTCTGTTCTCACCTGGGAATGGATGCCGGGGATTGTCAAGCCATCCTGGGCCAGGAAGGGATCCCCTTTCCTTTGGGGGGACTTATTTCACCAAAGAGGGGTGAGGAGAGCCAGCCTGATGGGTTTGGGGAAGCAGCCGATGGGGATGGAGTCTGGCCTGGCTGCGCGTGTTTGCAGGAGAGGCTTGTGAGAACTCGGGGAGACCAGGAAAGAGGCTCTTGTCCTGCGCCCCCCCCCCCCACACACACACACACCAGGACCCCATGCGTCCCCACCTTCCCCCACATACACCTGTGAGCTCCGGCATCTCCGGCTGCGCCAGCTTCGAGTGGCCGCCACCGACGGCAGGCGATGTTTGTTGGGGAGGAGAAAGTTTTGAGGTTACTTCACTCTCAACAAAACAGACTTCCGTTGTCCAGCTAGAGTTTCTCTGTTACCGCGAGGGTCTGGTCACCGCGCTCGGTTTTTCCTTTCCTCGGTAAAACGCTCCCAGTCTCCCTATGCCGGCGTGTAAACGGGAAGGTAGCCCCGTGTCCCCTCTGCCCTCCCGGCTCCCCAGCTCACAGACGGTTTCTGTAGCCAGCCCGCTCCAGCAAGGACCATAACAGGAAGTCTCGGTGGGAGAGGGGTTGGGGATGTTGTGACCGAGCGGCTCCGGAACAGCCTTCTGCCTACACCTGCCGTGTCCCTGTGGGGGCCCTGCCTTCTGGGAGTCGCCATTCTTCCCCCATCCACGTGGGTGCAGTTCAGACTGTATGCCCAACGCTGCTCCGCCAGGCCCCCCCCCCCCACCCCCCCGGCCTGCAGATTGTTGTTTGCAGAAGAATAGATTGCTTGGAGAACTGGGTAAAAATGAGTATTCTTAGCAGCCATCCCTGCCCTCACCCCGAGTTGAGAGGTTCTGTTTTGGTTTATGTGGGGGCAGGGAATGTGGGGGCAGAGATCTGCATGTTAAACAAGCTTGCCCAGGGCACTTGAAGACACAGGGGGTTGACTGGCTGCTTGGCCAGCTAAAGCCCAAATGGGACCTTTTCCTGCTGAAGCTTACTTTTCCTCCTCTGTCAGGAAGCCTTCCAGGCTTGCCTCCACCTGATCTGGCCCCCCCCCGCCCCCCCACTCCCACACACACACGTATTTGGTTTGCTGGTGAAGGTTTTGACATAGAAGTCTTGAAAGCAGGTGCCCTTGGTACTCGGGTAAGACAGAAATGGCTGCATTGGGGCAAAAGATAAAGGACCTGCATTTCTGGGCTTGAGGACTAAGTTATATCTGCCATCTCTCACGTGGGCGGTGCGGTAGTGAGTTCCCCGGGAGCCTCGAAAATGCCCTCTCATAGGTACCTTCCTGGTGCATATGCCCACGTGCCCATGGAGACCACGGCTACTTCTGGCCGACATCGCCCTTGGCGATGCCCGCGGGCACCATGGGGCTGGTTCAGGTCCTCCCCACCAAGTTAGCACCCTCTTCTTGCCATGATAGAGGCACCCAGCTCCCTGCACACGAGGACGAGAACTTAGCTGCTTGGATTCCTCCCTTGGAACCATGCCGTTGGCTAAAGACGCCCTGTGCAAAATCGCTTGGGTTCCCATGCTTCACAGGCTCAGTTTGTGCCCAGAAAAATGCCCGTATCAAACCAATCTCGGTCGATCAGAGGATACGCGAAAGGCCTGGAGGAAGCGTGCAACCCAGAGGCATGTTGACGCGGCGGGTTTCTGTCAAAGGCCGCTCTTCGGGCGGTGAGTCATCACCTCCTCCCGTCCTAGGTCTGTCGGTGCAGGTCCTTCCGTAGAAACCAGGTGCCTTTGTAGTTGGGGAAGGCCGACGTGGCCACATCTGGGCGCAGGACGAAGGAGCAGCAGCTCTGCAGAAATAAATCAGACGGCAGTCTCTCCCCTGGGCTCGGGGAGGCTCCCCCACGCCCGGTGGTTTGGAAATGCCCCTCAACGGGGTCTGATTTTAATAGCTTTCAGACCCGCATGCTGCTGTAGCGATGCCCTTCCCTTCCCGTTCTTCTCCTTGGACTGAGAGGCCTGCGTGGGGCAGGGCAGGAAGGAGCACCCCTGCCTGCCCAGCGACCCCATCCGATAAGCCATTAGGGGTTTTGGCTGGATCGTGCTTTTGAGCCATCCATAGCATATTCCCTCTCTCTTATCAGGGACGCCTTTCCAATCATTTGCCAATTGCTGGATGCTCCCTCAGACGTCGGTGACGTGGCTTCTGTTCTTTGGCACGTGGGCTCTCGTGGTCCTGGGGCCCGTGGGAAGCTGGCTGGACGTGGCGGTCTTCGTGGGGAGGGTCCCGCTGTGCTTCAGGCATGAACCTTTCGGACACGCTCCTCAGTGAGTGGGTGAAGCCCTCCGGAGCCCGGAGGCACGGTGATCATTTCTGCCTTTGTGCCTCCTTCACTTTATTATTTTTAATTTTAACCATATATTTTTTTTTTGGTGCAAAATGCACCTCACATGGAGTTTACCACCTTAACCTTTTTAAGTGTGCAGTTCCGTGGCATGATGTCCATTCATGTTGTTGTGTGACCATCACCACCATCTCCCTCGAGAACTCTTCACCATCCCACACGGAAGGCGCTCTGTCCCCACCTCCCCTCCCCCGGCCCCTGGCCGCCTCCATCCTGTTTCCCGTCCCTATGACGTGACTGCGGGTATTTCGTCGAAGTGGAGCCAGACAACATCTGTCCTCTGTGTCTGTGTCTGACTCACGTCACCCAGCGTCATGGCCTCAAGGCTCACCCATGCTGGCACACGTGTCCGAATGCCCCCCCCCCCCCCCGCCCAATGCTAAGCCTGAATAACGTTCCCCTGCATGGGTAGACACACTGGTATATCTGTTTGCCCAGGGATGGACACCTTTGGCCTCTTGTGAAGGCTGCTGCTGTGAACTTGGCTGTGGAGAGACCTGTCCGAGTCCCTGCTTTTGGTTCTTCTGTGCACGAACCAGACGTGGGGTTGCGGGGTCATTCTGAGGAACCGCCATCCCGTTTCCATAGCAGCCGCGCCGATTTCCGTCCTCACCAACAGTGCACAAGGGTTCCAGCTTCTCCATAGCCTCGCCGACATTTTTTTTTAATATCGTAGCCGTCCCAGTGGGTGCGACGTGGCCGCTAATTGTAAAGGCAGATTGACCAGGACGGTTAGATTGTTTTCCGGGGGGACATTCCGGGAGCCCGTGGGAAGGGTGCCCACTCAGCCCCGAGTGCCCAGGGGCACAGGAGCAGCAGAGGGCACATGGGGGCACCAGCTCCCAGTCCGGTGCCTCTGTACTTTCTAAGTTATAAGGTCTGGGGTTCTAGCATGTTCTGTAGGTCCTCGTGATTTGCTGGAGCTGTCCACGTGCTTTTGTGCCCACAGCCACTTCTCACCCTCAACCCGGTGTCATGGTCAGGTGTCGCCCCCTTGCTCCGAGGGCGCATTCAGGCACGGCGAGTGAAGCGATGCAGGAAGAGACTGGCCCCTCACTCCCGCCGCCGTGGTGCGCTCTGGAAAGAGACTACTGGGGGAGCGTGGGTGAAGGAAGCGAGGGCTGGGAGGATGGAGATCAGAGCCGAGATCCGGGAGACCTCCAGGGGCGCCCTCTCGGCCCGCTTGTCCTGTGTGGTCACATTTCACCCATGACATTTGCTGAGTGTGGGTTGTTGTTGTTTTTTTTTTTAAAAAAGGGGAAATGATCTTTCTATAGAACTCTTTTCTGCACTGCCGAGAGGCCTACGAAATGCCCTCTGAGCTCAGTGAGAGATGCCGTGGCCGTGGCCGCGGTGCCAGGAGCACCTCCTCTCTCGGGCTTTCTTCCCGTAGCGGTGCAGGAGCCCCGAGAGCTCAGTCTGCGCCCCTTTCATCAGACGCCCCAAGTGTGTCTGGCCTCCAGGTAGGGAGGGGGTAGGTGTCGGCAGGAAGGGGTTTCACGGGCCTCGGGGACCCACTGCGCCTGCTCCACGCTTTGCGCCTCTTTGGCTCTGCGCCCTTCCCCACGGGGCGGGAGGAGAAGGGCCGTGCGCCCCTGGAGCCACTGTAAATGAGCCCCTCTTTCATTTTTTTTACTTTTTTTGTCGCGGTATTTCTTTTTATTTTTACAACGAAGCAGCAAGAAACGGGCCTGTAGCTGGGTGCCAGGACGGACGCCCCGCGCCCAGTGGCCTTCTCTCGGGGAGGGGAGGGGAAGAGAGAGGGTGCCCACTGCTACTTGGCCCGTGACTTCACCCCAGACGTGCCTCCTGGCCCCAGGGCCACGCCCACGGAAGTTTCTCGGAATCTCAGGGAATCCGTGGCCACTGGCGGGCCCATTGGGGAATTTGGATGTTTGGGTTTTTAATTAAATTTCTTAAGTGGAAAGCAGGACTGCGGTTAACCAGGATGGTCCCATTCTCGCTCCACCCTGACCACGGGGCTCCCCTGGCCGTTCCTGGAATTGCCCTCCTCACCCCTTCCCGCCGCCTGCTTTTTTTCCCTTTTTTTTTAAAAATCCTCACTCCAGGATATTTTTTCCCATTGATTTCTAGAGAGCGTGGAAGGGAGGAAGGAGGGGGCCATAGAAACATCCGTGTGAGAGAGACACACGGACTGTTTGCCTCCCACACGTGCCCCGACTGGGGCTGGGGAACCTGCAACCACCGTACGTGCCCTTGACCGGGAATCAAAGCCGGGCCCTTCAGTCCACAGACCAGCGCTCTAACCACTGAGCAACCGGCCAGGGCTCCGCTGCCCTCTTATCCCGTGTCTCTCCCTCATCTCCTGTGTCGTGTAAAGGGCTGTAGTTGAACCTGGCTCGTCCTCCCTCTTCCAAACCCCTTCTGTCCACCCTGCTCCTGGGCGTAGGTTGGTAGGGCACCGACAGGGTGCCTATGGCTGTCTGCCGCGGCATTGGATGTCACCTGCGCCTTACCCTGTACACCGGCCCGATTCCTCCCACATCCTGTGTCGGGGTTTAGGAAAGACGACGAGCGGAGCAGTGCCGGCTGCCTGAGCGGCGGCGTTACGTTAGGAAGGAGAGGGGAGCCAGCCTCTCGCTGGCCTGGGCAAGCGGTTCCAGAATTTTCCTCCGTCCCTGCAGGGCCTGCCTGCCGGGCATTATCATTTCTGACGTCGGAGGCTGAGAGACTGGATACGCTTGGAGCCCCAGAGCTCGGGAGGACGGTGCCATGGCGTACGCTCAGGTCTTGGCCCGTGTCCCTCGCCGGTGCCTGTGTGTCTTTGTGCAGGTTGCTCAGCCTCTCTGGGCTCACTTCCTCGCCCGTGAAAGACGGGTACTTGTAGGTTGGTGGCGTTGAGTGGCAAGTTCCAGAAAAGCCGCCAATTCTAACCTTTTTAAATGCTGGGCGTGTTGGTTGTTCCTGTACCGGAAGGCGAGGGGCGGTGCTTTTGGGCGAGCTGGTGGCTCTCTGGTTTTCTCCAGTTCTTTTCACCGTTGGTTTACTCTCCCGGGCGGAGCCTTCGCAGGCCTCCTGCTTCTGCAGACCCAGGCCAGAGGCCGGCTTTGTGTTGGCGTTCTGAGGGCGGACCCTGGGGCCTGCCCTAGCCGTGAGCCACACACCTGGGTCTGTGGGGCCAGCGTCCCTCCCCAGAGCCCCCGGGGCTTCTGCAAAGGGAAACGGGCCCTTAGGAAGCCGGGATGGATGGAGGGAGAGGGCACCACGCGTTGACTCTGGACGGATGGGCTGCGTGCCGGATGAACACGGCAGTGCGTGGTGGGGGCAGGGAGGCCATCTGTCCACCTTGGTGTACCTGGTGCCTAGGAGAGTCGGTGCAGGGGCCCGCCAGTGCCCGGCGAGCTTTGGCAAATGAATGAACCGCGACGGCGCTTTCCTCCTCTGCCCCGCTGAGCCCGAGAGTCCGTGCTCCGGGGAGTTGGCAATTGGGCTCTTGCATCGCTAAGTCCAGCCTCGCAGTCGCTGGTCCAGTCTCGTTGGCCTGTGCCACACAGTTGTTACTGGAATAGCAGTTTACGCTATTTTTTAAAAAATTATGTTTTTCCTGATTTCAGCGAGAGGAAGGGAGAAGGGGTGAGAGAGAGAAACACCAATGATGGGAGAGAATCATCGCTCAGCCGCCTCCATTTCGGGATGGACCCCGAAATCCGGGCAGGCGCCCTGACGGGGAGTCCAGCCGTGACTTCCTGGTTCGTGGATTGATGCTCAACCACCGAGCCACACTGGCCGGGCTGGAGCGGCCGTTGGGTGCTGGGGATGGCACCTCTCACCTGAGATTTCTTTGCAGCGAAGGCAACACCTTCCCGAGTTCTGAGCTGCTCTACACCAGAGGTGTGGCCCCTGGTCCGCCTGCGGAGACAAACCGTGGTCCGTTCCGGGTGTGGAAAGTCCGGTCGGTGGCGGGAGGGGCCGATGGGTCTGTGTCGACTCCTCGCCTGGCTCCTGCGTCTGGCAGCCCAGGGAGAAGACGGAGCACAAGTGGGTTTATTCCGATGGGTCCACCGCGTGCCCACGTGCATGTGCCAACCGGGGCTCCAGCTTTTGGGGGCTCCCTGTCAGACGGGTGGCCTTGACCTCCAGCCCGTGGAGCCCAAGCGGGGGGACCCTGGTTTGCTGGCTTCGCCGGCACGTTCCACGGGTGGGCTTTGTGTGAGGAGCGGTGAGTCATGCCGGGGGGGTTGTGCGAGCTGTCCTCCACTGGCACTGTGAGGAAAAGGCTCACCGTCACGGCGGTAGGTTATTTCCATTTGGAAGCAGGCGTCTGAATGGCCTTTGGCGTGGGGGGGGGGGGGGCGGGGTGACGTGGGAGGAGGGGGGCGACCGTCACGTAGTGGAGACGGACGTTCTGGGAAGCGTGCTGGCTGTGCAGTGGGTATTGCCCCATTTAACAGACGGAAGTTCCTTGTGCTGGTCAGCGGCGGTGCGTGACCCCATCATCTAGGATCCCTGCGTCGTGGAAAGGGCTGGAAATCACCAGTCAGAGGATCCGATCGAGTCTCTTCACCCCCTTCCCTTCCTCCCCCCAGTGACCCGCCGGCCAGTTTAAAACAGACGCCCCGCTCCCTGCCCTGACCCCATCCCATCCCTTTAGGAGTGGAGGGAGGGAGAGACCCAGGTGGCTGTCCGTCAGGGAGACACAGCGAAGCCCGGGTCACAGTCACCAACACCAGCCAGCGTCCATGGAGAGGCTCATCGACGGGCGTTCTCCCCGAGGAGGGCTCTCCTCACTGCTCCCCAGTTCCAGGCCGCCTCGCCCGCCACAGCAGGGAGTCTGGGTGCAGATGGGGGGCCAGGCTGTCTCTCAGAGGAGCAGGCTCCCCGCAGTGTGTCCTGCCCCTGCTCATTCAGGGGTGCTCATGCCCAAACAGCACCAGCAGCGGGGACCCCTTTCTGGTGGGAATTCCAGGACAGATGCGGAGCCGAGGCACCCTGGGCTGCGTTCCATTCATTGGCAGTTTCCGTCTCCTGCGATCGCTGGCATTTAGCGTGCGTTCCCGGGAGTCCTGGCATCCTCGCGGAAGGAGGCTGGTGAGGGTGGGGTACACACGTGTCGGGGGATGGGAGAGTGGACGGTCCGTTGTCGCGGCATTTAATGCGAGTGCCATGATGCGGGCTCCGGCCGCCCTGACCAGGACGGGGCCGTGCGCTCTTGGCTCCTTGAACGCCCGGCTTAGCGAGCCTCCGAGCTGACCACGGCCCAGCTCGCCCCTCCCAGGTTGCGCGTGGGAATTGGAGAGCGCTCTCTGACGCCAGCATCACCCCCAGACAGGACGAGGGCCGGGTGAGACATCCTCACCCTCCTGAGCTGCACCCGCATCGGCCTCCGTACACCCCTTCCTGTGCACAAAGAACCGTTAAAGGGACGTGATCGGAGGGTGGACACGGGAGCCTGGGTGGCCTTGAGGTTGGGGCAGGGGGGCCGTGTCCCATGGATGGGACTGACCCTGAGAGTCTCCCTCCTCTTACTCCCTCTCCCAGTCAACGTGGAGGAGTGGACTGTCCGCTGGCGCTGCACTGCGTCCTGGCCCCGACGTGGCTGGGCTCGATTGGGGATGACAATTTCCATGTCCCGCCCAGGAGGCCCAGCCCATGCCTGCTTTCTCCTCCGCGGTGTGGAATCCGCCGGCGGTGTGATGCGACTTCCTTCGAGGTGGCGTGTACACTCTGTGTGCAGGGCAGATGTGAGGGACCAGCCGCAGGAGCCTCTGTGGACTCGAGTGGAAAGACGGGGTGGGGGGGTGTGCGCAGAGGAGGTAGCGAGGTCAGCGCATCCTGTCCGGGGTCTGCCTGGGCCTGCCTCAGCGCGTTCTTCCCTGCGGCCCGCTAGCTGCTCCTTCCTCGTGGCTGTGTCTTTCTCCCCACGCCCCTCCTCCCCAGAGCACACTCGGCGGCACTCCCGCGTGGAGGGGACGTAGGACACAGCATCCAGCATTGCCCACGGTTGCCCAGGTTGTACCTGAATAAACTAACCAATGGAGTGCCTCTGTTTTTGCAACATTTTCATTGTCAGCCTATCTTTTTCTTCCCTGAGCTTCTATAGGGGAAACAACCTATAGAATTACATTTCATTATTAAGAAAGCCGCCCACCTGGGTGTGGCTCAGGGGTTGAGCATTGACCTACGAACCAGGAGGTCACGGTTCAATTCCCGGTCAGGGCACATGCCTGGGCTGTGGGCTCAATCCCCAGTGTGGGGCGTGCAGGGGGCAGCTGGTCAACGATTCTCTCTCATCATTGATGTTTCTCTCTCTCTCCCTCCCCCCCCCCCCCCAACTCCTGTCCTCTCTGAAATCAGTAAAAAATACATTTTGGAAAGGATTAAATAACCACCATGACTATGTCACACACACGCATCTCTGTTCTTCAGTAAAAGCAGAGGGTGCCTTTCTGGCGTGAGAGCACCTGACTGATGCTGAGGGTAAAGACAACATGTACATTCGGGGCCCGGCCCGGCGAGAGCCCCCACGCCTTCCTGCCGTGTCCAGGCTGCGTGGCCGCGGACGCTGGGGCCACAGACCTGCTGCCCTGTCCCAGCACGGCCCATCGGAAAAGCAACGCCACGTCCCGCTTCCGAAGGGGTCGCTGGTCTCTGCTCCGAGGGGTCCCGAGCATCGCACGTTCTCTCCCTTGTGCCCCCAAATGGGGGCTCAGCCCCAAGCCCTGGCCCCCCCCCCCCCGCCCCGTTTCAGTCCCCATCTCGGGGCCTCCGTGCCCGCCTGCGTACCTTAGGTGTACGCTCCCTGACACCCGGACTCATTCCGCGTGGAGGGACGTCTCCTGGTGTGGCCCCGCTCTCTGCCGATGACCATGGAGCGAGGCAGCAGAGGAAACACCCGTCCGTTCCCCGGGCCACGCCGCTCCCCGCTTTTTCTGCCGCGCCCTCCGTGCCAGGAGAAGGACCCGTTAGACACCAAGGCAATGAAGACTCAGGCCCGTCCCTCGGGCTGTCTTTATAAAACATCATCTGTGGTCGCCCGGGAGGTCTTCAGTAATCTGCTCGGGCGACCTTGTACCCACATCAACAGCCCACGAGTCCATTGCCCGCCCTGTCCTCTGGCTGGAGGGAATTTTATTTATTCAAGGGCCTTGGGGTGCTCTGTCTCCCCCTTTTCCAGAATGAAATTTGGACTCAAACCACCTTCAAAGAGGCGATCTCTCGGGGCAGTGGAGGAGGGCCCTTCGTTGAGGTGAATGTGAGATGGTTCTTGGCGGCTGGCGGGTTGAGGGCCTGGGTCGGGGTCGGGGAGGCTGGCAGCAGCCCGCAGGGGAGTTCTGCTCCGTCCACGGGGCGCCCACCGCTGGCCTTTCCTTGCTCTTGGGGCCGAGATCCTTGTTTCCATCTGAATTGTTGTGGGGAGCGAGAAGTCCTCCCTGCGCCCCCTTTCTCCTTCCTGCCCCCAACTGCCCTCTCCTCCTCTTAGGGGGAAAAAAAAACCCTGCCCCCCGTCAGCATCCGTGTCTTTAAGAATTCCCTCCATTGTCGCCCCAGGACAGAGACCCTTCTGTGCGGGCCCGCTGGAGGCCTGTCCCCCGCGGCACCCGCCCCCGTATTAAAAGACCATCGGAACAAGCTGCCCATTCTCCTCAGCAGAGGGTCCCTGTGTCCCTGGCCAAGCCACTCGTAGGGCGCGTCTATCCCGGGACACTCAGTTTACAAAGAGGCCTGGAGTGTCAGATAAACTGCTCAGACCCGGGAGGAGCACAAAACCCCCTTTATCCTGCCCCTTCGGGGACACCAGCAGGGCCTGGGGGCTGAGCAGGGGTCTGAGCCGACGAGGAGGGGCCGGGGCCGGGCTGGTGTGGAGAGCAGAGCGTTCAGGTCTCTATCTTATCATTTCGTTTCTCGGGGAGATCTCAGCGTGGGGGTGGACTGTGACTCTTTCAGGACCTTCTCCCACCCCCCACCCCCCCCACTGCTCTAGGCCTGAAGTCCCCAGGGACACTTACACCACTGTGGCAGCACCTACAAGGTGGGGCCCTGTGGCGATGGGGGCAGACTGGGTGCTCATCCACCCCATCCTTCCCCCGCACGGGTGTGCCCCGGTCATTCCTGGTCACTTCTTCTTCTTCTTCCTTTTTTTTAATGTATTTTTATTGATTTCAGAGAGGAAGGGGGAGACAGAGAGAGAGAGAGAAACATCAATGATGAGAGAGAATCACTGATCAGCTGCCTCCTGCACGCCCCCTACTGGGGATCGTGGCTTTATCTGAGTGTGTGGATGTGTGCGAGGGCCCAGCTGGGCAGGCAGGCGGGGCTGAGATGGTGACCCCGCATTGCTGAGCCTGAGGTCAGGGCTTGGAGCAGCTGGGGGCAGAGGTCGGGTGGCTGCCGTCCCCTCGTTTCTCTTCCACACCAGAGGCGAGCGGAGGCTCCGGGAACTGTCTCATAGATTCCAGAATGATGCCCGTGTGAGTGTTTGGGCCTCATGCAGGTGTGTCTCTTATTTTGGCTCCTTGCTCCTGCACCCCGGTGCTGCACCCCATTCAACAGCCCAGAACCAGCCCTTAGTGATCAGTGTGGCCCCTGGGGCCCAGCAGCCCCCTGAGCAGCTGATCCAGCTCATTGATTAGACTGAGGCGTGCATGGGGAAAAGAGCCGGTCTGGGCTTGACCTAGTCCCTTTTCTGCCCCTTTCCTCGGAGGAGCCTTGTCGATGGAGGCTGTGTTTGGGAAAACTTAATCAAACACCCCTCCCACGTCCCCACGCTTCCAGGCCCGCGGGAAGGAGGGGGCTGGGCCCTGGAGCTTCCCACCCATGTTGCCCATCTCTGGTCCAAATCTCCACCTGAGAACAGCCAGGGGGAGGCGCTGTCCCACAAGCAGGTTCCCTCTCTCTGGACAGAAGCGGCCTGCTCAGTGGTTGGGGAGGGCGACCCTCAGCCCAGGGAGACTTTAGCCGGGAAGGAGGAGCGGGCGGGCGAGCGGGCGGGCGGCGGGGTGAGTGGCGGGAGGTGGGGCGGTGTTGTCATTTATTAGGTCTATGAAAACAATACGGGGTTTGTCTCCAGGGTACGGTGGTGCCGGGGGAGGCAAGCCAAGATGGGCCCCAGCAGAAGGCAAACAAGCGCAGGTCTGACGAAAATGCGGTGGCTCCGCGGAGCCGGAGAAAAGCACCTTTGTTTGGGGAGGTCAGAGCCAGCGAGGGCTGGGGGCAGGGAGAAGGCCCCGGGAGGAGACGCGGTGCCACAGCATCGCTGTCCCGGGAGGGAACCTGGGTCCTAAAAGGGGCTGAAGAAGAGCAGGTGACCGCGTTTCCGGGCTGGCTGTCCCAGTGCATTCTGGTCTGCTTGGGGGGGGGTTGGGGGGGACACACCACTTTCCGTCCTCCTCGGCTCTGCTCCTTGGGGGTGGCGGTGAGCAGACGCCACCCTAGGGTCCCTGGGTTTGGGAGGGAGGACGGGTAGAGGGCTCTGCCTTGATCCGGGGGCTCCTGGTGGGCCTCAGTTTGCTTCCCGCTCCCACGGCTGGACGGTCTGGCTGGACAGGGAAGGCCCCAGAGCCTGGGGACAGGCAGCTAGGGGGTCTGGGGAGAGGACACTCAGGGGGTGCCCCTCAGCTGGCCCTACTGTATCCGGAGGCTGCAGGAGGCGGCGGAGAGGCCTACCTGCTTGAGTGCTTCCCCCTTGAAGCCCTCCAGGACTACCCCCTGAGCACCTCCCCACAAGTTCATCCTTTCTGCAGCCACCCCTGCTGCCCCCAAACCCAGTGACTCACTTTTGCTGCTGAGCAATGTTTGTTTTTAAATCAGAGGGTCTCGATTGGTTCCAGTCACCCTTCCCTTGTCGGCACCAGCGTCACCCGCTCCTCTGTGACCCGTGGCCCCTGGTGAGTTTGGCCTTGCTTGTGCCACGTGTGCGTGGCCATGAGGACTCTGCCAGCACAGCAGCCCCGGGAGAGCCGGCGTGGCGGCCGTCCCCCTGGCGAGGGGCCTCGTCCCCAGGGCTGCGGCCCCGACTGCCCGTGAGAAGCTGTGCTGGGTGGACTTGCACGGCTGGCCACGGGCCCGCGGGAGGCGGGGTGGGGACCCTGGTGCTGGCCATGCACCCTCAGCTCGGACAGACTTGCTCCGGGCGGCAGGTCCCATTGGGGCAGCCTCTCCCGGGAGGGACACACGCTCTGAGAACGCCGTCCGTGCGCTCTGTCGGGGTTGTTACGGCCTCTGCTGCTGCGGCTGAGAGTCACCGTTAGGTGCTGACCGTATTAGCTCGTGGTGGCCCTTGCTCACACGGTGCAATCCTGTGTTCCACGTATCGATCGTTTAAAGACACACCCCTCCCCCCGTGCACATACTCACATGGCCCCCCCTCATCTGGGCCAAGCAGGGTGTCTGGGCGATAGCATGAGAGCGGCTGGCATTTTCCTGGCCTCTGGCTCCATCTCTTCCTGCCGTCAAATCCTACATCCCGGAAACCTGCGGCGATCCTGCAGTGTTGTCCTCGGACCCGCCCGGCACTCAGCTTGTGGGCTCCCTGTCGGCTCTGCCCCGTCCCTCCTCTCTCTCCCTCCCTCCCTCCCTCCCTCCCACCCTGGGAGGCCCGCTGGGCACAGACAGGAGAGTTGGGAGGAAGGGAACGGCCCATGTGGGGACTCCCTCCACGCGCTGGAAACTCTTCCTCCTCTCGTCAGCCTGGCCTCAGGGCCACCGCGTGCCCTGGCTTGAGAATCGCGAGGTGCCCCTGCAGGGTGTGTGCGTGCAGGTGTGTGCGCACACGGGTGATACACGCGGATGCATGCGTGTTGGGGGGGGGCAGGCTTTCGCTCCAGGAGAGCTCTCCCCGGTGGTTACGTTCCCACCAGGAGGGAGGCGGTGAGAAACGGCCGGGGGCGAGCAGGCTGCCGGCGAGTGATGCTGCCTGAGGCTGTCACGGTTCATCCTCGAGCCGGGCACCACAGTAAGACAGTGTCGGGGAGCCCACATTGTCACGCCCAGGGTGGAATACGTCTGACGTTTCCTTGACGCCTCGACCAGACAGAACTCCACGCCAGCCTGGCGATCCGTCCATTTTCCTACAAGTCCGTGAACCTTGGTCATGACCATCCTGGGCGTGAGGCCCGTGAATCAATGGACCATTGTGTCCCTGAGTCCCCACGGCTGGGCCTTTGGGATTCGGTTTGTCACCACAAGGCTGCTTTAGTCTTTGTACTGTTGCATCTTTTTATTTTATTGTAAATAATAGGAGCATCTGAACTCACTCGAGTCTCTGATCGGGCGATTGTAACCCTTCCCCACTTCCCTGGGTCCCCGGCGAGGTGGAGGGAGAGGAGAAAAATGTGCCCCTTCCTGGTCACCTGCCCCAGTGTGTGCAGGTGGGGCAGCACTGGCAGCGTGGACTTGGCCTTGACTGTGGCCAGGGCCCCCTCAGCTCGCTCGTCCTCATCTGGCCGCACCCTCTTCCTCTCCCATCCTCCTTCCCTGAAAATAAAAACTCTCATTGTGGGCCCTCGCTAGTTTGACTCGGTGTGGAGGGCGTCGTCCTGCGGGCCAAAGGGTCCTCGGTTCGATTCCAGTCAAGGGTTCGTACCTGGTTGCAGGCTCAATCCCCCGGTGGGAGTCAACCAATCCATGTGTCTCTCTCACATCGATGTCTCTCTCTCTCTGTCCCTCCCCGTCCTGTCCACTCTATAAAAATCAATGGAAAAATAGCCTCGGGTGAGGGTTAACCAAAATAATAATAATGATAATAATTAATAATAATAATAATAATAAATAAAAGCTCTCCTTTGGGAGGAGGGCACCTCCCTGCTGACTGCTTCTTGGGCCCCAGGTGGGCGTGTCCTCCAGACTTTTCCCATCCTTGCCATCTCCCCCCCTGTTGGTCCCCCTCCGGTCCCCCTCCACTGGGGTGAAACCCTCCTCTGCCTCCTCCTCCCCGCACCTTCCCCTTCCTGAGTTTGTTTTTTCTGGGACACTTGTCTGCTTCCTCCCTCTCTTCATGGGGAGTCCAGCACAGCAGCCAGCGTTTGCCCAGTGTCAGGTGGAATGGGTTCGAGGCCAAGACCGGGGGCACCCAGCTTGTCTCTCGGCTTCAAGGACCCCTAACCTGAGTGCTGAATCAGGGACCTGCTCCCTCCGCCCAGGCTGCTCAGGGCTGCGTCCAGACTCATGGGCCCCAGGCATTTGTGCCTTCCTGGGCCCCCTCCCCCTTAAAATAAAATTTAAAAAATCTACACTAATAAAAGAGTAAGATGCAAATTGACCGTACGTTCGAGATGCCCACCAGCCAATCAGGACTGAGTGCAAATTAACCCAACAAAGGTGGCGGGGTAAGGTGCATACACAGGCGCAGCACTGCCCCAGCTGCTTCGGGCCTCTCGGCAGCGTGGGAAGGCGGAAAGGTGGCTCCGGGCCGGAGCGTAAAGGCAGCTCTGGCCAGAGCGAAGGCGGTGCCGGCAGCCAGGGGGAGGGAGGCCCATTCTTGCACGAATCTTCGTGCATCGGGCCTCTGGTATATATGTTTACGGTTTCAGTTTGTCACCACAAGGCTGCTGTAAACATCTTTATATTGTTGCAAAAAAAATGCATATATAAAATGACAACGATGTCGGTATAAACACGAATATATTTCACATATTAAGACATTTTCTTCACTCTAAAGTTGGTGTTCATTTTCCCTCCGGTTTCAAACAAAAGCATGTCATGGGCTCTTAAAAATATGGTGGGCGCCTGGCTTGCCATCTGATCCCCTCGCTCGGCGATGCAGGGCCCCGGGCAGCAGCCTTAGCCTGGGGCCCACCCCGAGCTTGGCCGGCAGCATCGCCCAGGTGCTCCGGGTCCCCAAGGTCAGGGCTCCTGACAGCGGTTCCCCGTTTGCCTTTGGGGAGTTTCTGCATGAAACAAGAACCTCCCCGGCCGAGTTGGACTTCCGGGGGTAAAAGTCACTTTGCACTTTTGAGACTCGCGTTCCTCATCTGCAAGGTGGGGTGACGGAGGCGCAGGGGGCGGTGTCATGCGGCCGCGTGCACGCGTGTGATGGGCGTGGGAGAAAACGCCTTGCAGAGTCCCGCGCTCTGCGCATGTCCAGTGGCTCCATCTCTGGTACCCCCGCGCGGCTCTTGGCTCGAGGAATTTAATACAGTTGCAGACTGCATGGCCCGGGTTTGCAGCTTCGTGTGCCCAGGTGCCTACTTACTGATTCCCCCTGTGGGCGCACATAGGAACGGGGATGCGGGGGGTGCGGGCTTGAAGGTGCGAGGCTAAAGAAGGTCTGGATCTCGCAGCATCTTGCAGCTGCCAGAGGCCTTTCTTGTTGGGGCGCTTCCACGGGTAGAGCCTGCCCAGGTCCTGGCCAGCCAGACTCGTGGGCTACGGCGCCCTCTGGTGCTGAAGTCAGATGTTGCAGGCGCTAATGCAAAGGCTCCAACTTCAGTTTGGGACAGAAACGCTGAGAATCCCCGCCGCCTTTCCCTTGCCCCAGCGGGACCCGGCTTTAAAAAAGTCTCACGTCTTTGCAAACCATGAAGCATATTCCTAGTGGGCCTTGCCGCCAAGAGAATGTAAGGCAGTTTATTTAGAATTTTATTTTTATAAGAAAATAAAGGTAGGAAAAATATGCTGAAACCATGGACAAAGCTAAAATGAAAGTCTTCTGGAATCCCTATGTAATTGCTGAGGATGGCATTGATACGGTCTAGGGTAGTCCGGTGCTTTCTAGATCGGTTCTGTTCATCCTTGTCAGATCACATTGTCCGTGCGCTGTCTGTCATCGGTAGAGATGCCCGGGGAACTCTGGGCTCCCCAAGAATGCCAGGTGGCCAAGGCATCTTTTTCTCAAATTCTAGGTTCGGCCCCTGGCGGGAGCCCCTCTCCTCGACTTCGGTGGGGTCTGTCGCCACCTAGTGGCACTTCTGTGTATCAGCTCCCCAAAGCACACCTCACTCCTGTGGCTGAGGGTGTGAATGAGCAACCCACCAGATGGAGGACCCCTCCCAGGTCTCCCACAGGCACGGAGGGGCCTGACGGGAAGAGGGGGCTGGGCCTTCAGGGCTCCAGGCTCGGAAGGGGCACTGGGGCTGGTGGAAGGGAACTTGTGCTTGGGGCCAGCCCTGGTGCAGATGCACACCCTAATGCCGTGTGCCGTTGTCAAGGTTACCTCACATTCCCCACCGTCAGTTTTCCTGGGGGGTGGAGGGTGGTTTGAGCCAGTTATACATACACCTGTTATATCACATGCATTTTAAAAAATCCTCACCCGAGGATATTTTTTTCCCACTGATCTTTAGAGAGAGAGAGGAAGGGAGGGAGGAGCAAGGAAGGGAGGGGGCGAGGGGAGAGAGAGAGAGAGAGAGAGAGAGAGGTGAGAAACATGTGCCCCGACCCGGTTAGGAAATTGAACCTGCAACCGAGTGACCTGGCCTTGACTCGGAATCAAACCTGCGACCCTTCAGTCTGTGGGCTGATGCTCTTACCACTGAACAAAATGGGCCAGAGCTGTCAGTTACATTTTTTTTTTAAATAAACTTTTTATTTTGGAATAATTCTAGATTTACCCCACAGTTGCAAAGTGAGTGCAGAGTTCTGCGCACCCGTCCGCACAGCTAGTTTCTCCGGTTGTTCACAGCTCCCGTAACCGCGGCGCCCTCACCGCTAACAAGTTCACTAATGCTGGTGCGGTGCTTGAACTGGACTACAGACCTCGTGTTCCCTCGTCTTTCACGAACAGCCCTTTCCTGTTCGCGGATCTAACCCAGAACCCCGCACTGCGTTAGGCCGGTCTGCGCAGGGTCTCTCAGTCTTCCTTGTTTTTGATGACCTTGACGAGCTTGGAGGGGGCTGTGTGGGGCTACAGCGTTTGGACAGGTTCCAGCCTCGGACTGATGAGAGGGCACAGTCCCCTCGTGGCCACGTGCAAGTCCCAGCCTGGAGGGCAGAGCCCTCCCCGCACCATGATAGCCAACAGCTGTAGTTGTCAGCTTGAACCTATGGTCCGAACATTGGCCCCACGGGCCTGAGTGATAGAGGCTGCAAGGAAACAAAGCTTGCTCAGGTGCATGTAACTGAGTGGGCTCGAAACCCACGAGAATGCTGTAAGCACCTTCACACCCTTCCTTTGCCCTGTGGGAGTCTGGCTATAAAATAAAGACACGGCTTGTGGGCGTCGGCGCTGTCTCTCCATGAGGGAGCAGCGTCCCACGGAGACCCAGCTTTCTTCTCTTGTCTGTCTTTTCTAAGCCTGTCGGGCGCCCCCACTCAGGGTCACCCTTGGCCGTGCCCAGTGCTGGTCATGTGTTTTGATGGTTGCCTTTTGGGTTCTCTGACCTCTTCCTCATAATAGACTGGGGTTTGGGGAAGAGCACCACAGGTGTGGGGCGCATACTCATGGTATGGAGTCAGGGCACGGGATACCAACGCGATTTATCCCGGGATCCCTGGTGATGTTGACCTTGATCACCGGGATCCTGGGGTGTCTGCCAGGGTCTCCACTGTACACTGGCTGTGATTTCCTTCCCATAGTCTGTGCATTGGGAGAGAGACACGTGATGCGTCGGGGGGAGGGGGGTGGTCCGGGGGGAGGGGGGTGCTATGGGGAGGCGCTTTGGGAAGACACACCTGCCCCGGCTGTGAGGGTAGATTGGGCAGGAACAGTGAGGAGCAGGCAGAGACCAGTCAAAGGGGCTGGGCCTAAAGGCGGGGGTTGTTCAGAGAGGTAGGTATTTCTGCAATTAATTTGTGCCCTGCCTTAACCGAAGGGAGATTTGGAATAGACAGTCCTCCCCTTAGAATTTAATTTTCTTCCTTTTCATTAACGTGTTTAGCAACGATTCGAGTGCCTAATACGTGGTGGGCACTGTTCGTAGTACTCCGCTGTGGCGTTGGTTATCTAATGCTGCATAGCAAGCTACCCCAAATGGAGCAGCTCAAAGCAGCAACACCTGTGAGCTCCTATTTCCGAGGAGTGGGAACGTGCATGTGCTTTAGCAGTCAGGGTGGTGCCTGGGTGGGTGGGGTGGTCATTTGAAGATTCAAGAGGGGCGGGACACACTTCCACCCTCACCCAATGGTTGGTGAGGGCCGGGACCCACTTCCACCCTCACCCAATGGTTGTCGAGGGGCGGGACCCACTTCCAACTTCACCCAATGGTTGTTGGTCAGACAGTTCCTTGCAGGCTGCTGGGTTGAGGGCCCTGGGTCCTTTCACGTGGGCCTCTCTGTTGGGCCGGTGACAGCGGAGCACCAGATAAAAGAGCGAGAGTGAGCGAGCGGCAGCACGGTGCAGCCACAGCCACTTAGGACGCAGCCGTGCCCAGATGCTGCTGGTCCTGGTGCCCCGTTCAGGGAATGCTGCAGCCAAGCTGGGCACCCCACGCTCACCTTTTGTTTGTTGAAAAATAAGAGTCGTTAGTGTTTGCCGTGTCATCACCGAGTTTTGGGCAGGATGTCCTGAGTGACCTTGGCAAATTGTGAGTCATCAGTGACACGGAAAGAATGGCCCTGTGCCTTAGGGAGGAATTGATAAGACATCTAGCTTCTGAAGCTGTAGCGCTCATCTCCTCTACACTGCTCGCCACATCCTCGCAGGTGGCGGCCATTCGGCGAGAGAGGGCACGCCCTTCACGGTCAGGGAGCGCTTAACCCCCTCCCTGAGCGGTCGGCAGGCCTGGGAGGCCGAGATGAGGAGCAACGGGCTCCCGTCTGACTCGGCTCAGGTGTTCCCGTGGCTTGTTGATCCATGGGTGCGGAGGAAGTGGCTGGAGCCGGGAGGGGCCAGCCCGCTCTGCAGACCCCTGCGGCCACGCTGTCCTCCTGAAAACCGTGAGTGCAGGGAGGCCCCTGGTCCCTGGGTCCTCAGGAGGGGCTCGGGACTGACTCCTGTGGCAGGAGGACGAGCGGAATCAGCAAGGGGAAAAGGGTGCGTGCGTGGCCTGGGGTCAGGAGCCCTCTCCCGGGGCAGTGGCCCCGCGGGTGCCCAGGCAGCAGCCAGCAGCCAGCAGCCCCCCGGGCCGAGCGCATCGCACACACACGTAGCCGGAGTGACCGGAGAGGCTCCCGGTGTGAAACACACCAACGGGTCCGAAGACTCGTATGGAAAAACAACATCAAATAGCTCCAGAATGATTCTTCAGATACTGACTTCCTGTGGCAGCGATAAGGCTTGAGGTATGTTGGGTTAAGTCAACATTCCTGAAGTTAATTTCAGCTGTTTTCTTTTAAGGGCTTCAGTGCGGCTCCCGGAGCATTTCAGATGACTCCCGGGGCTGGCCGAGGTGGTCGGGGTTCTGAGCTGTTTCACCCACCCCACCCATCTCCGGGTGATCCCACCCTTATCCCATGATACAGATGCGCAGGTGGAGGCGCCAGCGGGGATGGACGTTCAGCCAGCTGTGGGTGAAGAGAGAGCGAGAGCCGGGATTGGTCCCCAGGGTGTCTGGTTCCAGAACCCACCCTCCGGACCCCTGCCTTCTCGCGCCTTCCACGTTGCTGCTCTCGAAGAATGCGCCACGTAGCCTGGGAAATAGGACATACACGCTAACGTCCCAGGGTTGGAATAAGGCCGTCATCCGGGTAGGCACGGAAAACGGGCCCTGAACTTCGAGAGGGCAACTTGGAGGATTTCCAAGCGGAGGTGGTGACATTCGAACTGGGTGTGTCACCCTAATTGTACAGAAGAGGAACCGGGCGCAGAGAGGGTGACTTGTTTGCTGAGGGCCACACAGCTCTCAGCCAGGAGTCGGGGGTGGGACCTCAGGTCTGAGCATCTCTGACCACACCCACCTGGGCCTTTAAGGAGCAGGCGACAGACATTTCACTGATGCGGAGCCCAGAGAAAGGGAGGCCAGACGAGCCCAGGAAACCCAGGGAAATGAAGTCTCCTGGATGCTAGCAGAGTTTCCAGCAGGGACATGTCGGGGTGCAGCTTCCTCCAGAGCACCCCTTGTACTTGGCAGTGGGGTGTCATCCGGTGACCTGGAGTCCAAGCCATTTCAGGGACAAGCAGGGGCATGGCTGTCCATGGCAGAGGCCAGAGCTGGGAGGGGTTAGTGACTGCGGCGCGTTTCAGGGGAGCCACCACAAGGGTGCGCCAGAGAGCACAGGTGATCTACCCTGGAAGTAATGAAGCAACAGTCGTTCCCTCCCCTTCCTGCCCCCTAACCTTCCCTGGGGGTCTCCATGCTTTGTACCTAGCTGCATATTTATAACCTCATTATTTTTCTTTTAAGAAAAATACATTTTTATTCATTTCAGAGAGGAAGGGAGAGGGAGAGAGAGAAACATCAAAGACGAGAGAGAATCATTGATGGCTGCCTCCTGCACGCCCCCTACTGGGGATCGAGCCCGCAACCCCGGCATGTGCCCTTGATTGGAATCGAACCCGGGACCCTTCAGTCCGCAGGCCCACGCTCTATCCACTGAGCCAATCCAGCTAGGGCCTCACTCTTTTTCTTAAAGAAGCTGCCCCTCCTCCAGAAAACGGTACAAGCTGTAGGTCTCACAGAGCCTATTTCGCCCCTGGGGAAGGGGTTTGGATGGCAGTGGGGATGGAGGAGGAGTCAGCAGTAAGCCCCTCGCCGGCATTGACCTGGAGCAAGCCCTCTAACCTCTGGTCACACCCTCCCTTTCCTTTTCCTTAAAACAAAGATAAGTGCCCATCTCCTAAGGTGGTGGCTAAGATTCCGCGAGAGGATGTGCATGGAGTTAGCGCCAGGATTCACACGCAGCAACGTGCTGTCCTGGTGTAGAATATTCTTAGTAATAGGTACTGGCTGGTGTCCTAAGGATTATTCCCCCCCAGAGGTTGAAATTACATACTTGGTTTCTGAGGTTCGGTTCTGTCCCGGGAAGCACCTGGAATCCCGTGCCGTATTCCAGGGGAGAGAGAGAGATGGTCCTGGGCATGTGGACCGGGCAGGGCTGTAGGTGGTGAGCCACGGCCATGTACCCACCCGCCCATCTCACAGGCCTGGGGCCCCGTATGTGACCCACGGCTGTGTGTGTGTGTGTGTGTGTGTGTGTGTGTGTGTGTGCATGTGCACGTGAGCCCCCGAGCAACCCCAGAGGGTGTGACCGCAGTCCTGCTGCCCGTCAGACCTCCCTTTGCTGGCCCCACTCGGGCTGGGAAACAAACCGTCTTCGCTTGGAGCCAGTTGCCGGAGGAGGGTGGGTCCCGGATTGCAAAAGCAGCCCCCTGCACATCTTCTGGGGCGGCGGGTTCCAGCCCAGCCTGGCTGTGCGCGCGCCTGGACAGCTGGTTTTCGTCCGCAAGCTTCTGCCCCGGGGCCTGGAGTGACAGCTTGGCGGCTTCCAGCCCAGGGCCTCTTCCCTGCTCCCCGCGCCGCCGTTCCCCGAGCGGCCGCTTGATGGCGCTGTGGCTCCACCGCACGCGGGAGGCACCTTTGCCCGCAGCCGCTGGCCCCTCCAGGCGCCTGGCTCTGTGGCTTGAGGGGTGCAGGTCTCCAGGAGCCCAAAGCTCCAAGCTCAGCACCTCCCCACTTACTACCCCAGGTGGATGGAAGAAGCCTGGGCCTTTGGCGTGTTTGCCCCTCCTTGGCCCAGCAGTTCAGAGGATCCTGGCCACTGATTTTATGCTGAAAACACGTTTCTTTTCTCTTACTCGTTTTATTTGTCTGATCCACGTCTCTGCAATCCTACCACCAAGAGCTATTCACCAGGTCAGTCACCTCGAGCCCCGGGGCCTGCCAAAGACCTACCATTTAATTTAATTTCCACTCCGATTTCGGGGAGAAATGGCCGGGCTGGCCTGCTTCCTCTCCTCAGGCCTCCCCGCGAAGGAGACTGACTTTGCTCCTGGCTAGTGTTGGGCGGGGTTGGGGGGTTTGGAGGGGTTGAGGGGTGGGGGTGGGGGGGAAGGTGTTTGGACACAGAGTTCCAGCAGGCTGGCTAGCGTGGCGTGCAAAACTTAGACAAAAAGGAGGCTTTTCAAAAATGAGCTTTTGCACTTTTCTAGAACGCTGAGGGACACAGAGAGAGAAACAACCCAGAGAGGACTTTGCGATGTCCCTGTCTCAGTCCGCGAGGCATCGTCATTGCCCAGATATACCCCCCCGCCCCCCCCCCCTCCCCCGTCCCCGCACCCCCAGGTTGGCCCTGTTCATCCGTCCGTGTGGTGGGCGGCCTGACTTTTAAGGTAACACACCGGGGCTTTTCCGTGGCTTCTGAACGTGGGACTCAAGTGGGTCCATGTGAAGTGTAAGTGCCGATGGCGCTCAGCTGGGCTGGTCCCGCCGGAGCCCTGATTCACACGTCTGGGGAAGGCCATGGAGCCAAAGCAGCCGGAGGTCAGGACAGGGTGGCCAGGGCGCCTCCGAAGCCCCGCGATGCCCGGTTTCCCTTGGCAGAGTGAGTGGCCTCCCTTTAATTCGGCAGAGCCCCGAGCACCCAGAGCCCCCGGGGCGGCCGGGCCTCCAGCGCCTGCAGGCATCTGGGGCCTGGGCCCGGGGAGGCAGGGCTCAGGGTCACAGAACCAGGCCCCTTCCCTCTGCAGGGCTCCGGGACAGATGCACAAGGCCCAGGTGTGTGTGTGTGTTGGGGGCTGAGGGGGGTGAGAGTTCAGGTTTTGGCTTCTCCCCAGGGCAGGCGCGTTGGGCCAGCCTGCGCTGACCCTCTCCCTGCGGCTCCCAGGTCCGGAGCCTCATTCCAGTGCAGCTGCACAGGGCAGGGGCCCAGAGAAGGCCGGGCCCGCGTGGGGCACCCTCCTCCCCGGCCACCACGGGGCGCCTCTCCCCGGGAGGAGGAAAAGGCTCTTTCCTTCTCCTTCCCCGCTGCTGCTCCTGGTCTCCCGACACACTGCCTGGTGGCCTCCCAAGGGTCCCGTGGTCGCTCAGGACTCTGGGAAGAAACCGAAGGGGACAGGGACCAAGCACAGCGGCCGCCAGAGCCCTGGCGTCCCAGGCCGGGTGGCACGCAGGCCCCCAGGCCCCTGGTGGCCCTGGGCATGGCACTCGCAGCCACACAGACCCATCTGCAGACCCGGCTTCGCCCGTCGCTCGGCTTCAGCTTCAGCTTCCTATCCATCGAATGGGGCGAAGGCCCGCCCTCCGTGGGGTGGGGCAGAGGCAGCTGAGGTAAGGGAGGGCCATTTCCTGAAAGCTGGTGGTTATTCCATCCTCCCCAGGAGCCACGCACTGTGCTGAGGGCTTCGCTAGATTATCCCAGTCAGTCCTCACCGGACTCCAGCGCGGGCCCTGCCCAGAGTCACCCAGATCTCAACCCCTGGGCCAGACAGGGGGAGCTGGACGCTGACCCATTCTGCTGACTGGTCATCGCCCCGCCCCCCTCTGTGCTCCTCCTGGGAGTCTCCTGGGAGCATCCGGTCAGATGGCAGCCCATGCCGCCCCCTGCCAAGGACGCCTGGTCTAGAGCTGCGTGCATTTCTGCCTCTAGAAGTCACGGGGTTCACTCCCCGTTTTAGACACTGAACAACCATCAACCCTGGGGCTTTGTCCGTAACAGATGTGCACCGTTACGGCCATTAGACGTGGAGATAAAATGTCTCCACCATGGCTTGTTTCCACTAACACAGCACATGCCTTCCAAGGCTGCGTGTGTGTTGTGTGCCCATGTGTTGTGTGCACACACGTGTGTTGTGGGTGCACATGGGTTGCAGACCTGGAGAACCCCCTTGGAGGTGGGGCGCACACGCTGCTAGGAGATGTGATCTGGGTATCAGCTGGGCAATTTGGGGAGACGAGGAGGGGGGCGGGGGGCGTGGGGAGGAGGGAAGGGAAGCCAGGGCAGGATAAACATCGGCTGGCTTCTGAGGCTCCCCACCCGGCTAAGCGCCTGTCTGCGAGCTGCTGTGGTTCTCAGGCTCCTTGAACTAAGTGAAAGTCCTCTCAGGGACCTCCGGGGGACAGGCTTCCCGGGGCGACGCTTCCGGCTCACCGTGGGTGCCCGCGAGCCTCGATGGCAGCGCTTCGGTCGGCGAGGGAGCGTGTGCTCTCTGGCCCTGGCACGGTGGTGGAGAGGGTGGCGATGGGTGACGGATGGCTGCCTGGGGAAGGCGGACACTCGGTGAGCGCGGGGACTGACACGGGCAGGGTGGCGCCGCGTGCTTCCTGTAGGCCGGGCCTTTTGATGGACAGGTGTCGGCCAGAGCGGCTTCCTTTGTGATCACAGGGGTTTTCTCCCAGGATCTCCACTCTGCATGACAAAGCACAGGGCAGCTTGGGTACACACACACACACATGCACGCACATGCACATTCACGTGTTAGTGGAGTACCTCTCCAGTGGAGATGGGAGCCAGTCGCTGCCTGTGACAGCCAGAGTGGGCAGACAGACGGAGACACCCCGCTGCACCCCCCTTTCTTCTGAGGGGCAGTTCCCCTCAACACTCCTCGGTGTGGGGCCCCGAATTCCCTGGGCACCCCCTGCCCCGGGCGCTCCTGTTGTTTTAGTTGAGTGGTGCTGGGGCAGGCCTGGGGGTTCGGGATGGAGATGCCGGGTCTGGGCAGCGTGGATGGCGCATGTCCTCTGTGTCTCAGATGGCCAGGCGGGTCTTCGCGCAGCCTCGATCCACCTGCCCGCCCCAGACCTCTGGGCCTCACTGGCGCGTCCTCGCTCGGCATCCTGCCCGCAGGCGGGCCCCGTGCTCCCAGCCAGGCCTCTGTGATACGCCTGTGCTGAGGGCGGCACTTCATAGGAAACTCGGAAAGACGCCCTCCGGGGCTCAGAGGGGACGTCGGCGCAAATACTGCAGAGAATCGCTTCCGTTTACTGACCACACTGCCCGGCGGGTGCTCGTCAGCCAGAGATTATCCTGATACCGTCCCCGATTCGGAGAAAGTGGGTCTTATTTACGTTTCATGAATGAAGAACCACCTTCAGAGAAGTTAAGCAGCTTGCCTGAGGTCACACAGCCAGTGGGGAGCCAAGCTGGGAATCTGCCCCTCCTTGGTCTGCCCCTCCGGGTAGCGAGTGCACAGGGTGACCCCGAGACCTTGACACGTGTAGCACCCGTCTCTTAAGGGTGTCCCTTGCGCCTGCTCCTGCCGAGGATGCCTTTGGGTGAGCAGCTCCCCACTCTGTTGCCTGGCTGCCTGTGGACCATCTGGGGTGCAGAGGGGTTTGACTCGTCCTCCGGGCAGAGGACACGGGGCCCGTGGTTGTCTCCCGAGATTTGATCTCTGCTGTTGGGCAGAGGGCCAGCCAGAGGGCTGAGTGCGGGGATTGGGCCCCTCTGAGCTGTCTGCCTCTCCAGTCGGATCTCCAAGCAAGAAGGCATCGAAGGCACAGCCCACTGACCGCCTGGTGACAGCCGCACGCGCACACCTGAGTCCGGTCACCTCCGGACCGAGCAGGCCGTGGGGCTCGCTGTTCCAGGTCTGCGCGTGAGCGGCCTTCCCGGCCTGTGGACTGTGGCCAGGCGGCCTCGTGCGGGGGGGATGAGGGGGGGGGGGTCTGTGGGGGGGTCTGATACTGGAGACCAGCAGAAGCGCCTCTTCTCATTGGCGCGATGGGTGAGAAACCGAGGCGGCCCTGCTTGGGCTCAGGACCGGAACCTCAGGTGGAGGCCTTAGCCCGGCACCTCCCACCCTTCCTGAGATCCTCCGAGACGCACTTTCTGAAAATGGTCAGCGGGAAGGAGCAAAAAGAAAAGCTGTGATTTGTTGGGCAAGGAGGACAGCGGAGACATAGTCTGAAGCAAACTGCAGGCTGGACACTGACCCGCAGATGGCCCTGGGGCTGGGGTGTGGGTCTTACATGCGTAAAGGTCGGCACCCTGAGTGAGTGTGGATGTGTTTTGTCTTTAAAAAAATGAAAGCTTTGCCCTAGCTGGTTTGGCCCAGTAGGTAGAGCTTCGGCCCGTGGACTGAAGGGTTCCGGGTTCGATTCCGGTCAAGGACACGTACCTTGGTTGCAGGCTCCTGGCCCTGGTCGGGGTGTGCGAAAGGAAGGCAACCAATCGATGTGTCTCTCTCTCCCTGTCTCTCCCCTTCCCCTCCACTCTTTCTAAAAATCAATGGGAAAATATCCTATGATGAGCATTATCCACAACAAAAGCTTGTGTCTGTCGGTCCTCCTGGGAGAAATGCATTCATTTGTTAATTTCCCCACAGGTATCTGTTAGGCAGGTAGTGTTGGCCTGGCTCTCTTCTGCATGCTGGGGCTTAAAGGTACGCATTGATGAATGCTCTCCCGCAGCTCTTAGGGACCGGGGTACACAGAGGATGGCGTGTGAGAGAGGCTGAAGAGCAGGCTGGACTTCTAGGGGTGCACTCAGGATGTGGGACAATGGGGCCACAGGGAAGACTTCATAAGGGACATTCGCTGCCAGGGGGTAGGAGGTGTCCAGAGAACGTTTCAGGGAGGAGGTGTGCGAGGAAGGGCATCTCCAGCACCGGGAGCAGCATGTACGGAAGCTCAGAGGCGTACAAGGGTGTGCTTAAGGAATGGCGGTACTAGAAGCTAGGTGTGCGCTGGGGCTCAGGTTTTGGGGAAGAAGACACGAGAGAGTTCATGTAAGACGCAGTGCTCAGTGCCAGGAAGTAGTGCTAAAAACAAAACAAACAGCCCGGCCTGTGTGGCTCAGTGGTTGAGCGTTGACCTATGAACCACGAGGTCACGGTTCGATTCCCAGTCAGGGCACATGCCTGGATGGTGGGCTTGATCCCCAGTGTGTGGCGTGCAGCAGGCAGCCGATCAATGATTTCTCTCTCATCATTGATGTTTCTCTCTCTCCCTCTCCCTTCCTCTCTGAAATTAATAAAATATATATTTAAGAACACACACAAAAGAAACGCCACCAAAACCAGCTCTTACTATCTTTCTGATGGTAAGATAATGGCACCGTTGCCTTCAACCCCCTCATTTCCGCCCCCCTTCACTTGTATCCTCAATGTGTTTCTTTGTGATAAAATGAGAAACTTTGCGAGGACAGCCATGAAGGGAGACTTGATGTAAATGTTATCTCGGTGAAATGCTGGCATTCTTTTGAGCATATTCATTTACTATGTTGCTTTGAACGGGTGTGTTATGTTTCCTTTGAGGAGGGAGTGAAGTTGAATGTGCGTCGAGTGGATGGCTGGAATGTGAGTTTGGGACACGTGAAATTATGGATAACCCATGTGTCTGGATGGGTGGAAGGGAAGGAGGCTCTTAAATCGCCTTTCATGCCTCCTGTGTTCATAGGCCTACTGAGAGTTTAGGCCAGCAACCTCTGCGATGGCACAGGGCTGCGATCCTTGGAGTCTGTAGGGGATTTTATTGGGAGGATGCAGGTTGGGGGGAAGGTCAGAGCGGATGAATGCAAGGGAGGGGCTGTGAAGATGAGATACGGGGGTGAGCCAAAGTAGGTGTACAGTTGAAATACAAATAAATAACACAATCATCTATAATAATAAAAGAGTAATATGCTAATTAGACCGGACATCTTCTGGACGTCATTCCGGACATCCTTCCTGACGAAGCCGGGGCTGGAGGGGAGCCAGCCCTGGTCCCGGGTGCCAGAGGGGAGCCAGTGCCAGCAGCCAGGGGAACGAAGGCCTACTCTTAACATGGATTTTCCTGCATCGGGCCTCTAGTTAATAAATAAGAATACAAGGGTAAAATCTGGGTTTTTCGTACTCAGAACTGTAAACCTACTTTTGCCCACGCCTGTATATATAACCAAGGTGCCCAAGACATTCTCTTCCATTCCCTGCTTTTCAAGTTTTAACGCCGAAAGCCGCCTGGGAGACAGAGACACACACAGAGGTGCGCGGGTGCTCTCAGGAGGTCCGGAGAGGGGCCCTAGACATTTCTTCAAGGCCTGGCCTGGAAATTCCTCGCAAGTCACCTTTACAGATTCTCCAAAAATCCTGCGGGGGGGTGGGGTGGGAGGGGTTGCATCTTACTCTACCACGATTATAGCAGGTCACAGACTACACGCGTGGGTTCCCACCCTCCCTCCCTTCCCCTCCCCTCCCCTCGTTCCAGGCATTCGAGACGTTACCAAGGGGAGCCCCTTCCTGGCCTCCCGATCCAGTAAACCGTGCGTCCAGGCCCCACCATGCGATCCTGAGAGCTTTTTCCGTTCCCTCCCCTTGGCGCCATACAAATGTTCCCACGGTTTGGGTAGCTCTGGGCTGCAACATTGTTGCAGGTTCTGTTCTTACACCTTGTGCTCTAGCCGGGATGTTTCTGGTGAAGGGCCGAGGGGCGTGGGCAGGGGGGGACTTTTGAGTCCTCTGTAGGGAGGGATGGGAGCCAGGGAGGATGGATGGCCCGTGGGCAGGGGGGAGGACTTTTGAGTCCTCTGTAGGGAGGGATGGGAGCCAGGGAGGATGGATGGCCCGTGGGCAGGGGGGGGACTTTTGAGTCCTCTGTAGGGAGGGATGGGAGCCAGGGAGGATGGATGGCCAGGGAGCCGGTGTCCTGGGAGATAATAAAAGAGAAATGTGTGGAGAGGCGGTTCCGTGAAGCGCACCCATAGCTGCAGGATTTCTTTTTCCTGGGGAATTTTGCTCGTGCGGAGGCCCTCTTGTAAAGCTCAGAGAACAGCCTAACCGGGCCATCTCTCGGCCCACAGCAAGTAGTGGGTCACCCCATTAGGATGGTTCCTCCCTGCCCCATCCCCACCCCTGTCAGGTGATCGAACACTCTACGGGACCCAGTGAGTGGCGACATGGTCTGGTAGCCGACTGTATGGAAGCAGCCGGTCCCTAAACAGCAAAGGGAGACAGCCTCCCACGGTCAGAGATGGGGGGCTTTGGGGGTGGGGTCGGTGTTGGAGGCCAGGTGTTCCCTTTGGCCCCCCCTCTGTTTTCCAAATTCTCAGGGTAGTTAAGAGCAAAGGGAGGAAGCCTGCTAGAATGCGTACTACCTGGACTGATTGGCGTAGCTTTGCAAGTTGATGAAATTGACTTAGATGGCACCCGGCCGGTGTGGCCCGTGGTTGAGCATAGACCTATGAACCAGGAAGTCCCGGTTGGATTCCCGGTCAGGGCACATGCCCAGGTTGCGGGCTCAATCCCAGTGTGTGGGGCGTGCAGAAGGCGGCCAATCAGTGATTCTCTCTCATCATTGATGTTTCTCTCTCTCCCTCTCCCTCTCCCGTCCTCTCTGAAATCAATACAAATATATTTTAAAAAATGGACTGGATGGTTATATTTTGGGGCTGTTTCTGAGTGGAACTGAAAATGTGAAGAATAATAGGTTCTTGTTTTCTAGAAACAGCGGATGGACTTACCTTTGATTGGGCCGTGGGGATGTACAATTTCATCCTGCTTTTCCTGGTGTGTGTGTGTGTGTGTGTGTGCACGCGCGTGAGTGTGTGTACATACCTGGGCCCAAGCTTCCCGGCTGGCGTGTCTATTTGTGCACAAACATATACAGGGCTATAAATAAAAACCACGAGTGGATGTCTTCGACTGACCACAAGGGCTGCTCTTCCTATTTTGTGTCGTAAGTGAGGCAGGCAGATCCCCTTAGGACCGTAGTCGGCAAACTGCGGCTCGCGAGCCACATGCGGTTCTTTGGCCCCTTGAGTGTGGCTCTTCCACAAAATACCACGGCCTGGGCAAGTCTATTTTGAAGAAGTAGTGTTAGAAGAAGTTTAAGTTTAAAAAATTAGGCCCTCAAAAGAAATTTCAATCCTTGTCCTGTTGATATTTGGCTCTGTTGACCAACGAGTTTGCCGACCACTGCCTTAGGAGACCAGGTTGGGGAGCGGCAGCTGTGAAGGGGGGTCGTGGGGGAGGGGGGAGGGCTCCGGGGGCCTCTGGCCACCCATTGGGCTGTTTTCCTCCTGCTGACTTTGAGGCTGCACGGTGATGGAGTGTCAGCCCCAAAGATGGACTGGGAATCTTACCCCCCCTCCCCCCCCCCCCCGCCCCGTCTTCCTAAGGATGACACTTGCAGGGTTCTAAGGCCCTGGGGCTTGTCAGGGAGGGTGGGAGGGGGCGTGGCCTGGGAGCAGGTGTACTAAGGGATGCTGGGCCTGGGCCAGGAATCTGTGAGGTAGGGTCGCAGCTTACAAATAGGAGCAGCTTGTGGGAGGGTCAGCCAGTCACCGGTGTCATCCAGAGCGAAGCAGCTCTGGGGTGACCACCCAGGGGGCCCTCTGCAAGCCTGCATTTCCCCGGGGGTGTTTTCCTCCCATTAAAGGGTGTCACAGACGCAGAGGGACGTTGGAGCACCTGCCCACGGATGGACACAACAGCACGCCAGGGTGGCCGGTTAGCTCAGGGTCCTGTGGCTCGGAGTGCACCTGGGGAGGGTAGCTAAGGGTTGCATTCAGCAGACCAGCCCATCCAACAAGGAGGAAGGCCTGTCTCCGTGTGGAACGGTGTCTGGGTGTGGGTCTCGTGACAAATGCTGCTCAGTGGATCCCCAGGGCCTTTCCGGGGCTGGACTACGCAGACGTCATATTTTGAGGCCCTTTCGGCTCGTTTGTCGATGTTTATCCGGCCAGGTTCCCATCCTGGGGGTTTCCTTTCCGCTTCTCTGACAAACCCTAAATTTCCCTTCAGGGCAAAACCGACCCCGGAGCACAGCGGTGGGCCACGTTTTCGGTGCCAGCTGCCCTTTCAAGCCGGTGTCTCTGGTTAAACGCATCTTCTTTCCCTTTGAGCCGACCTCGCCGAGAAGGGGAAGGTCCGGGTTCCCCTAGAGCCGTGGTCGGCAAACTGCGGCTCGCGAGCCACATGCGGCTCTTGGGCCCCTTGAGTGTGTGGCTCTTCCACAAAATACCACGGCCTGGGCGAGTCTTATTTGGAAGAAGTGGCGTTAGAAGACGTTTAAGTTTAAAAAATGTGGCTCTCCAAAGAAATTTCCATCGTTGTCCTGTTGACATTTGGCTCCGTGGACTAATGAGTCTGCCGACCACGGCCCTAGAGGGGGGCCGCCTGCCGCGCAGGAGAGGATGCGGACGGCCTGCTGCCCGGCTCCGCCCTTGCTGCCGCCTCTCGGCCGGGCGGCTTGCTTACCCTCGGCCGCCCCGGAGCCCGGCTCTCCCTAACCTTCGCTGCTTTTTTTTTTGCTCCTTGGTTTTTACTTCTCTCTCCTCCGGCTCCTTGGACCTTTTGGACCATCAAACGTGTAGCAATCCGTGCGCATGGTCCCCAGTCCCTTTGGTTCCAGCGCGGCGGCCTGCTCGCCTGGGATTGGTCGATGAAACGACTGTGTTTTTATTTATTTATTTTTAACCTTAACGTAAAAACAAACAAACATGTTTTTGTTGATTTCAGAGAGAGGAGGGGAGAGGCCGAGAGGAATAGAAACATCAGCGATGAGAGAGAATCCCTGATCGGCTGCCTCCCGCACGCCTCCTACTGGGGATCGAGCCCGCAACCTGGGCAGGTCGCCCTGCCCGGGAATTGAACCGAGACCTCCCGGCTCACAGGTCAACGCTCAACCACGGAGCCACGCCGGCCGGGCGGCATAGAGTTTTTAATGCCAGTGCCTTGTGAACCCGGAATCTTCCTAATTTCGCATGTATGAAGCACCTGCTGTGTTCCTGGCCGGCACTCGGTGTCTCGTCTGGGGTGTGGGGGACAGTTCTAGCATTCCTGGTGAGGAAGCAGACGCGTACAAGACAAAGGTGGGCTCTCTGGGGAGGGCCCCCCAGATTCCTCATTTCCAGGGTTCGCCGCCCAGAAAGCCTTGAGGTGCGGTCGCCCACGCCTCTCCTTCGACGAGCTCCCTTTCCGAGATTTTCAGAATGTCGTCAGGACTGTCTGTACTGTTGGCAGAGGCCACACACCGTGGCGTGGTTTAGGCACCGGCTGATGGCAGGGATGCCGGGATGTGGCATCCATCCACGGTCCCCTCAGTTTGCGTTGTCTGGCGAGATGGAGTTTTTGAGAGGTTTAGGGGTCCGGAGTACTATTTCGAGAGAACTGAAAATAGCAAGGCAGGCGAGCGAGCCGAGTGCTCGTACCGTTCATTCACGTGGAGATCGTGGGGAGGATTTTCGTTGTCTGTTGTTCTTCCGTCTCCGTGGTTACAGGTGAGGAAGAGGCGCGCCCGCCCTGCGTCACGGGGCTCTGTGTGGGAAAAGACGGTGTAAAACCAGAAACGTCTAAAACGCGTTTCCCGTCAGTGTGAACGGAACTCCCGGCCCGTGTCCATCTCGCGCTGTGGATGACAAAGCTAGTGTGTTGGCTGCATCGACCCGTCGCATGCGTCTTCCTGAAAGGCTTCCCTCCCGGCGTCCTTCGTCGGGCCATCGCGTGGTCACGGGCTGCTTCCCGGTGCGAGGCGCCCCTTAGGGTTCTGACGAGGAAGGGGAGAACAACATTTCAGAGGTACAGTGGATGCCGGTCAAACGTTTGGGGGGAGGAGGAGGAGTCTGTGAAACCAGACCATGGTGGTTATCACGAGCAGAGGCTGGCTGGCTCCGACTTCGTTTCTAACCCTGCTCCTCCCTCCCCCCATCTCCATCTCCGCTAAAATACACAGCGGAGGTTGACTCTTGACAGCTCTGCGTCGCTTTGGGGCGGATGTCTGTGTGTGCTGGGCACCCACCGGTACTGCCTCAAGGTCTTGGGCACAAACGGCCTTTCTGCGTCTCCATCGCTCCTCCGTCGAAGGGGACTGTCAGGAAGTGTGGGCACCAGGCTTGGCAACCTCAGGGAGCAGGAGGTGTGTGGAGGGGGCTTTGGGCACACGCTGGGTCCAGGGGTTCCTGCTCTCTGAGGAGCCCAGACATTCGCGCTTTATTTCGCAAATGGCGCCTTCGCCCAGCGCTGAACCCGGGGGACAGCCACAGGCATTTGCCAAACCACCGGGCCAGTCCCGTGTTAGGAAGACCCCCCCCCGCGATGAGTCACCGAAAGGCAGTCCACAAAGATGCACATTTGCCCTGGCCGGCAGGCTCAGTGGTTAGAGCGTTGGCCTGTGCACCGGAGGGTCTTGGGTTTGATTCCTGGTCAAGGGCATGTAAGTGGGTTTCAGGTTCGATCTGCATCCCCGGTTGATCGGGTGAATGTGGGAGGCAACCAATTAATGCGTCTCTCTCTCATCGATGTTTCTCTCTTTCTCTCTCCCCCTCTTCCTCTCTCTCCTCCCCTTCTTTCTCTCTCTCCCCTTCTACTCTCTAAAAACCAATGGGGAAAATATCCTCAGTCCTTGGGTGAGGATTAAAAAAAAAAGATGCACTTTCTGGGCAGGGAAAATGGTTGCATCCTGAGGATAAAGAGGTGGGGCTGAGGTTCATGTGAAGGGACCCTTTCACGGGAGACTTCTTGGCTGGAAGCAGCAGGGCCTGCTGCTCGTGGGAGGGCTGCGGTAGTCCCCGGGCGAGGAGGAACGAAGGGCTCTCCTGGGTAACGCGGGGAGTGTGGGACGGAGCCTGGGCGAGACCTGCCTCTACCTCCCGGGGCCCCCGCCTCCCCCATGGGTGACATGAAGGAGGTCGCCCAGATGTCCCTGTGGTTCTTTGCAGGAGTTTCTGGCTCTGGCCCTGGGTGTCTGCCCGTGTTGGCCAGCTCAGCTCTTGGGCGTACCGCCTCGGCCCTGGAGCCGGGGCTCAGGTACCCACCCCTGGGGCCTGTTCCGAGAGAGTGTTTAATACATAACCCTGCCCGCTCTTGCAAACCTTCCTCGGTAACACTTACTTCATTGCACTGTTAAAAACGAGAGAGAGAGGGAAGGCCGCTTAGCGCACTCGCGGTAATCGGGGCTGACAGCTGTCACTCAGGGTTTTATTATCTGAAGCCACAATGATTTTCCAAATAACCTAAAAATATATATGTAACCCAGCTTCAAAACAGTGTCCTGTAACAGAGGCCAGGGAAGCCGGTAGGAAATGAAGTCAGAACCTTGGCCCCATCTGCGCTGGTTCAAGGGCTTTGAACGCGTTTACGTTCTGCGAGAAAGCCAGGCGCGCGGGGCGCCGTCTCAGGTTGCTGCCTGTGGCTGCCAAGCTCTCGGGGAGCGGGCGGGATCGTGGGTGTCTCCCTGTGGTGCCCAAGTCAGCGGGACACCCCCTTGGTCCCTGGAAGGAGCTTTGTCCTGATTCCAGGAGAGCAACGGGTGGACGTGGGACAGCCTTCCCCTGCGGGAAAACGCCGCGCCTTCCAGGCTGCGAGTTAGCTCTGCTCAGAAGGTGGCGTTGGGAATCTGGGCGGGTGCGGGCAGAGGCGGGTATGAAAGGAAACCGGGATGTATCAGTGCCTGCTCTGATGGAGGCAGTGGGCTTCAGTGAGCCCTCACCTTACCGCGGCCCCTCCCCCTTATTCACGGGGAATACACCCGAGACCCCCAGCGGGTGTCTGAAACTCGCGTGTTTGTTCTGACACACACACGCCTACGCTAACGTTGAATTTGTAGCTCTGACACAGGAAGAGGTTAGCAACAGTAACCAGTACTGAAGTGGAGCAGCTGCAGCCCCGTACCGCGATAAAAGCTAGGTGACCGGCTTTGGGGCCGCGACTGAGTGAAACGGGGGTGGCTTGGACACCAGCGCTGTTGATCCGAGACCGCCTCTCTGCGCACCTCGGCGGCCGCCACGCGACTAACCAGGCAGGGAGCGGCTGCAGCGCGGAGACGCCGGACAAAGGGGTGGTTCGGGTCCCAGGCGGGGATGCAAGGGGATGGCGCGAACGGTCATCGCGCCACTCAGAGGGGCGTGCAGTTTAGAACGCACGAGCGGTTTATTTCTGTAATTTTCCGGTTCATGTTTTGGGGCCGCGGTTGACCACGGGTAATGGAAACCACGGAAAGTGAAACCGTTGGACGGGGTGGGGGGACGACGCTAGTGCATGTATGTATGTATGTATGTACTTATTTATTTATTTATTCGTTCCTCGTCATTATTTGTTTTGATACGAAGATTCACGTCAGCTCTGTTAAGACATAAGCAATGAGCGATGCGTGCGTTACACGGCCGCGGGAGAAGCGGCGCCCCGTTTCACACATGAGGCAGCGAAGGCCCCGGAGATTGGTAGGAGACGGCGGGACGGGGGTCTGAGTGTGGGTGGGTGGATGGGGTGTGGGCGCTGGCGCGGATGTCATCGCTGGCTAACTCTCCTGAGGCCGCAGCCATGGGGTAACGCGGGGGGACCGGCTGGCTGTCTTTCTAGGACCAGGAACTGGGGCACTGTCTGCCCCGAAGTACAGGGACGAGGGGCATGTTTCTCTGGTCACCTGCACCCCACCTTTTCCAAGGAGCTGTGTCCCCCCTTCCCTCCCCCCCCCCCCCCCCCCCCGGCCACACGTCCCCTCTGGATGCTCCCTCTGCCGATGGGTCTCCAGGAAGCGTCTCTGGTGGCTGCTGAGCGGGTGCTGGGGGTGGGGGGGTGGGGGGGTGGGGGGAAGGCGCAGGCTGGGCTGCCGGCATCTGCCGGGCTGGTATTTGGTTTTCTCTGACTGGATCTTTGTTCCTGTGTAACCCTTCGCAGCCGAGGCTCCCGCGCCCGGGCCTGATCAGTGCCGCATGGGGCGCTAGCCTGGTTAAGTCAACACCGTTGGAATATTACCTGTCTGTTAACCTGTCAGAATTGCTTTACGGCCCCCTTTTATCTTCCCCCCCACGGAATTTCCCCTGGAGTTCTCCGCCGGCTCTCCGGTTCCTTTCCTGGCCGGCCGCCTCCATCCTGCAGGGCTTCCCCGCCCCCCGTCATTAAATATTGTCAGAGTTCCGCCACTTAGGGCTCCCTGTTTGCCCAGCGCAGATAAATTGTTGTTGACTCTGTGATGCAGACCAAGGACACTGGGCTCCGGGCCCCAAGAAGTAGCCGCGGTGCCTGCCAGGTGGGCCGAGGGGGGTGAGGGGGCAAGGGGGCTGGAGCTGCTGGAGTCGGAGGGGGAGTATGGGGGGGGGTTGCTGAGGCGGTGGCCTCCCTCCCTTCCCGTCCCTCAGGTTGCTTCCTAACAAGCCAGCACCCTGGCTGCTGCCTGGATTGCCTTGCATGCCTTCTTCCACCCTCTCTTTAAATTTATATTTTTCTTGATTTCAGAGAGGAAGGGAGAGGGAGGGAGCGAGAGAGAGAAACATCAATGAGGAGAGAGAACCATCGATGGGCTGCCTCCTGCACCCCCCACACTGGGGATCGAGCCAGCAACCCAGGCATGTGCCCTGACCGGGAATCAAACCTCAGCCTCCTGGTTCATAGGTTGACGCTCAACCACTGAGTCACACCGGCCGGGGCCACGCCGCCGTCTCTTTAAATACCGAGTTCATAAATGCGAGGGTCTTAGGGGAGCATCCAGCTCTCAGCCTCGTAGAGGGTCAGGCCTGGCTCTGTGGTTTGGTCTCGTGCTTGATCGCAGGAGGTCAAGGATTCTTTGGAGATTGATCCCCTCCCCCTCCAATTATGGTAAAATACATGTAACATGAAGTGTACCATCGTAACCACTTTAAAGTGGCACGAAGTGCCTTCGCCATACGTGCGGCCCTGATGGCTCTCGGTTCCAGAGCTTTTTGGTCAGCCCCAAAGGGAGCCCAGGCCCGAGTGTTCGTTCTGCATGTCTCCCTCCCCCGCCCCCCTGATGACCAGGAATCGACTGTCTGTCTCTATGGATTTGCCTGTTCTGGACCTTTCGTGGGAACAGTCACAGGCTCTGGCTGCTTCTGCTCACATCCTGCAGGCTCATGTCTGTCTGCTGCTCAGGGTGGGACCCCCTCCAGGGGACCGGGGGACGGTTGTGGGGACCCCTGGGGTAGCCGTCCGTTGTGCTGGCAGGGTTGAGCGCCTGCCCTCTCCACCTGGTGACCCACCACCTGGAGACATTGCAGTGTTCCTTGTCCGCCAGGCTGGGCAGAGAGAAGCGGACGCCGGGGTCTGGTGTGGCTGAGGCCTGGGGAAGGCTGTGTGTGTGTGGGAAGGGACCCCACCGGAGCTCCCTCCACCCTGTGGTCTGTCCTCCCATCCTCTGGGTCAGAGGCCTGACAAGTGAAGGGACCGGTTCCCCTCTGGACAGCCAGCTCGGCACATTGTACGGAAGAGCAGTCACTCCTGCCAGTCAGTGTTAGCAGTGTCCGGGGTGCGCCCGTGGGAGTCCATGGGCATTTGCGTCTTCTCTCCGCCATCACTTACCTGCCTGGCCTCAGTTTTTCCACCTGTAAAATGGGGATGGCAAGGCCCATCCTGCAGGGCTGCGATGCTTGTGTGAGGACTGAAGGCCATGGTTACCGCAAGTCACCGTTGGTGGTGCCTGGCATCTAGGCTGGTTATTGTTCCTACATCTGTGGCCTGACACGGGTTCGGCGTAGCTCCACGGAGTTTGTGAGTGCACGAAGCAGGCCGCGGGGGGGCCGGTGGGCACCTGATGCCAGCTCTGCTTGGGGCTGCTGTGCAACCTCTTTGTTCCGTCCTGTCTGTGACTCACCAGCCCCGGCCTGTGTGCGTCCCGGGGGGACACGGGGTGGGCCGCTCCCCACACAGCGCCTGGGTCCCGCTCCGGCCGACACTCGGCGAGCCTTTCGGGAGAGCCGGGCAGAAACGGGTCCGGCGCCGCCAGGGGCAGGCTCCCACACCTGCTTGGGCCTTGGCACCGAACCCACTTTCGTTTTCTGGAGGGAGCTTTTAATGAAACAAACAAACAAACAAAAAACCAAAATCAGTACCACGCTCCGGTCGAACAAAAAAGATGCGAATTTCCTTCTTTGCTCCCTGATACGGTGTGTGTGCCTTTTTCTATAGGAAGGACGGCCCTGTGCATTTCCCCCCGAAGTCAGGTCTGTGGCGGTGTATGACACACAGTAAAACGCATCCTTTTTTAGAGTTCGGTGGATTTTGATTTTTTCTTTTTAATTTTCGCCCGAGGATATTTTTTTCCATTGATTTTTAGAGCGCCTGAAAGCAAGGGAGGAGGAGGAGGAGAGAGAGAGAGAAACACTGATGTGAGGGAGACACATCAATTGGTTGCCTCCTGCACGTGCCCTGACTGTGACTGGGGATCGAACCTGCAAGTGAGGTACCTGCCTTTGACCTGGAATCGAGATCCTTCAGTCTGAGGGCTGACACTCTAACCGCTGAGCCAAACCGGCTACGGTGAGGGCTGGCTTTTTTTAAAAAAATATATTTTTATTGATTTCAGAGAAGAAGGGAGAGGGAGCGAGAGAGAGAAACATCAACGATGAGAGAGAATCGTTGACTGGCTGCCTGTCTCCTGCACACCCCCTACTGGGGATTGAGCCCGCAACCTGGGCATGTGCCCGTGACAGGAATCGAACCCAGGACCCTTCCGTCTGCAGGCCGACGCTCTATCCACTGAGCCACACCGGCCGGGGCAAGGGCTGGCTTTTGATTTGCAATGTGAGGGTTCCTTGCGGAAATACCCCGAGAATCTGGTTGGAGCGTGGTTGACCCTGAGAGTCCACGCAGGCTCGAGCACCCAGGAGCACAGCCCTCCCCGTGCAGCCTGGGGACCAAATGGTTTCAGACACAGTTAGGACGTGGGCCCAGGGAGACGAAGTAAACCAGCGAAGGGCTTTGTCTGTCTGTCTTCTGTTGGGGGACGGGAGTAACCATTGCCCGGGCGGCGTTTGGAGGAAGATACTCAGCGGAGGAGAGCTGAGCTGGGTAAATTTTGTGCCGGCCCAGAGGGTCCAGGCAGACTTGTCCTGATTCCTGAGACCGATCCCGGCTGTGCGCGCCCACCTGGGAGGCCCCTATGCTGCCCCCACCAGGTGGCCTCGAAGAGGGAGTGCGGACATGTGGCTGACTCTCCCCTGGGCGAGCTGCCTGGCCTCAGCCCCTCGCGGGGCGACCTCATCTTGCCTTCGTTTTCTCCTTCGGCCGGTGAAGGTGATTCTCGGGGCCTTGGGCTCTGGACTGAGACGGTGCCTTCTTCCCCGGGCGCCCGAGCCCCTCCACACTGTGGCGCAGGCTTCCAGGCAGAGAAATCCCCGGGGACTTCCAGGTCACTGGCTCCGCGATCACGTTCCGATGGATCCTGTGTCCCGTTGCTTGGAAACGGGTAGAAAATAGGCCGGTGACGGCCTCTGTGGGGGCTCCTGAACTTGCTGGGGCCACTGGACTTGGGCTGCACTTCCTACCCTCACTGTGCGGTTCCCTCCTCAGCCCCGGCCCCTACGGAGGAGACCAGAGACCACAGCATCGCTGGGTCTGTGCTCAGATCGGCTGCCTTCAGCGAGAAGGGAAAAGAGGTAGAAACACGCTCTGCATTTCCATCAGCCCCTGGATTTCCCCCTGGGGTCAGGCAGTCTGTTGTCTCGCCTTCAAGCCCTCAAGGCTGCAGCCAGCCCTGAATGTCCACCTTGGGGATGGGACCGCCTGTGCTTGCCCAGCAGAAGGGAGGGGGCTGGAGGAGGCCCGAGAGGAGAGGACCGCTTTGTCTCCGGCTCCTGGGCGCTCGGCCACATCCTGGCTGAGCGATAGTGCGTCCAGCTCCTTCGGGGCCAGGGCTGAGTCACCACGAATCCCCCGCAGTGTTGGCAGCGGCTGCTTAAAGGGACCCAGGACCGAAATCACACCGGTGGAGAGAGGTTTTTTGCTGAAATCAGCTCGCTGAGGAAATGCAAAGGGTCCGAATCCCCCGGGATCTTCCTTCCGAGACTCAGGGGAAGCCCAGGCGTGTCTGCTGGGGCCGCGATGGGCGTGGGTCGCTGCGGCTTGGCTGAGCAAGCCTCGAGGGCTGGTTCTGGGGGCTCACGCGTGATCCCTTTATTCTGAGGGGCCCTCCGAAGGAAACCAAGGAGCATTTATTGCTCAAACAAAAAGATGCGAATTCCCTTCTTTTTTGCTCCCTAATAGTATGCGTGTGTGTGTGTTTTTTTCTTTCGGAAGAATGGCCCTGTGAATTTCACGTAGCAGAGCCCTTAACTGCATTCTCACTTTTAAGCCTCCCAACAGCCGCCTGGAGGTTGGCCCATTTGACAGATGAGGAAAGTGAGGCCTAGAAGTAGGAAGTAACTGGCTCAAAGTCAAGAGCACATCAACTGTTTCTCCCTCAGGTCCCGTCTCTGCCCTGCTAGGCCAAGTTCACTGGTTAGCTAGGCTCATACCATGGGGTTCCCAGCCCTCTGACCCGAGGGCCCATCTCAGTTTGCAGCCATCGATTTATCGCTGTGTCTGTCTGTCTAATGTTGGTCCCCTCCCCTGGCCCAGGAGGTGGCTGGTCTTGGTCCACATTGTATGTCCAATACCTGGCACAGAGCGGGCTCTGTAATTATTGAACACAAATGAATGAATGACCCCCAAACTCCTGCAATCAACCTTCCTGCCATCTGGTAGACCCCAGCTTCGGACCAGGCTGGGCACATGGTGGCATAAGGCCCTTTGAACATGGGTGGCCAAATCTAGCTCTCTGTGTTGAGAAATTGGCACGGGCGCTGAGCAGTGCACTTCATAGCTTCCCACCAGCTCTGCCATCTGTCCTGGAGGCTTGGGTGGCCAGGCCAGGGATGCCATGGCTTCCCCTTGCCCTCCTCTCGCTGCCCGCCTCCTGGTAGGCACAGTAGGAGGACTGGTGAGAGGGACCCAGGAGTTAAATCGCTCCTCTGGCCCCCGGCAGGGGGTGGGGGGCGGGCAGGGAGGAACTGTGACCCAGCCTCCTTCGGGTTGGTTAGTGCCCACCCACTTCTGCTGGTCTCCCTACTCCTCTCTTCCTGGCTGTTCAGGGGGCGCTGGGCACGTATGCCACTTCATGGGCCCTGACTGCCCCTATATTTCTCTCCTCGGTACCCCACATTCCAAACCTGCCCCCTGCTCTCTCTTCTCTAGGGCATGGGGAATGCGGTGGCCGCCCCCGGTCCCTGCAGCAGGCACACCTCAGAGGGGGAAGGGGTGGGGTGTCTGGAAGCCAGTGTTCATATGTGTAGAGCCCCATGGACTTTTGTGATCCCCGCTAGGAAGATACAAAAGAAGTGGCTGGAACAACCATGCCAAGTTCTGAGGGGCTGGCACATGCCAGGGTTCTTAGGGGCCTTAGCCTGAAATGAAAGCACGTGACCATTGGAGGGGTTGCAGGAGGCAGCGGACGTGTATGGTCTTTGAAGTCGCAGGCTCACGCCACCCTTGGGTGACACCTCATGGGCTCTCTGACCTGGAGACAGGAGAGGAAGGGGACCCCCGAGGTCCTCCCAGCAGGTGCGCCAAGCCACCTCTGGGACCTTCCGCCTCCCACCTGCCTCAGTTGGAAGCGTAACCCCTCAGAGAGGGAGTCACGCAGCTCTGTTTACCCTGTGACACAGCACTGGGGGGAGGGTGGCTTCCGGACCCAGACTGCCCAAGTGAGAGTCCTGGTTGGAGCCTGTGTCACTGGCCTGAAGGGACTGGGAAGGGGATCTCCGTTTCCCCAGCCCCTCCCCCTCCCGCCCCCTGCCCCGAGGTGTCCTCCGAGTCACCTCTGAGGCTTGTCTTGATGCTGGAGTTCTGCGTGGTGCAGCAACACCGTGGCCTTCCTAAGCATCAGGCGTCCTTCGCTGCGAGCTCTGTTATGCTCCCAGTGGCACGTTTTATTTACAGGGCAAAGGTCTGCCCGTGGGCCCTCCCACGTGCGCCGTTGGTGCTCCCAGAGCATGCGTATCCATTCACCGTGACAGCCAACGGCACAGCCCCACCGAGGAACGTGGCGTGCAGCCCGGGGCTTGGGGACTGTGGGCACTCTTGGCGAATTCCATGTCACCACCCAGTACACACACCCACATACATTACACACACACACACACACACACACACACCACGCACACCACACAAACACACTACACATGCACACACACACACTCACACACACACACACACACAGAGTCCCGAGGTCTGGTCTTATCATGATTTGGGTTTAATTTATTTTTTAAAATACATTTTTGTGGCTTTCAGAGAGGAAGGGATAGGGAGACAGAGAGAGAGAGAGAGAGAGAGAGAGAGAGAGAAACATCAATGAGGAGATAAGCATTGATCAGCTGCCTCCTGTACGCCCCCCACAACCCAGGCACGGGCCCTGACTGGGAATGGAACCAGGACCTCTTGGTTATAGGTCCACACTTGGCTTGGGTTTTGATGTGAGGTTGATAGTGGAATCTCCTGCAGGTCAAAGGCTCCAAATAGGCCTCAAAAGGCCCTGTGAGCGGAAATGCGCTTGCCTCCCCCCGCCCCCCTCGCCCGACCCCCAGAGACGCCCTGGGACAACAGTGCTTCCGTGTCTGAGGCTGCGCCTCCCGTGCAGAAACTGCTCCTCTGAATTCGTAGATGATGCTCCCAGCTTCCCAGAGAACATGGTCCCTTTGCTCCAAAGCCTGCGTTTCCCGCCCTCCCCGTGAGCTTCGATATGTTGCCCTTCGGCCGCGGCCCCCTCCTCCCGATGGCCAGCGCACCGTGTAGAAGAGGGGGACGTGACTGTCCACTGGGCAGACCCTGCATCTCTGTAACCGCGTAGATTTTCCTCTTCGCTGGGTTTCCGGGATCCTCTGTGGTTTCCGGGCACAATTCAGAAGTGAAGTGGGTTCCATTAGCCACTCCAGCCACCGCAGCGGCCCCGGGAAACAGCAGGCCTGGGATCCCGGGCACCGTTGTTGGCGCAAGGGCCTTGGCATCCTGGGCCTCCGAGACGCGCGAGATGTGGTCCCTCCTGACCCGAAGGCGAGGCCTCGCCCAGAGCGACAGGATGGCAAACACGGGGGTGAAGAGAGCCCCTGGGGTGCAGCCCTTCTCCTCCAGAAGAGTCTCCGCTTCGCGCTGCTTTTCGGCCGGCCGTGGCGAGCAGAGACTGTTAGTTTAAAGCGGCGTTCCCCCTCCGAGAGGTGGTGGTGTGTAGGGACTCAAGCTGAGCTTGGCATCGGAGAGCCTTCCCTCCGACCAGTAGCTTGTTTTTCCTTTTCCTGTCTTGCCCTTCTTTTTCTGTTTTTTTTTGCAAGCCAGGATGGCGCGTAAGAATTCCCCAGCCTGGGCCTAAGTCTCCGCTTCTCTGAACTGGCCCCGCGCCCTTTCCCCCCTCAGCCGTCTCAAATCGATGGCATTTTCACAGGCTGAGCGCGCGGGGGCCAAAGGTTTGGTTGTGGAAGAACAGACCGTGGGCACAGTGAAGCACGCTGGGTCGGTGCCCAGTTCAAGGGCGACGTGAGGCATTTCTAGATGGGCCAGTAAGCCCTGTCGTCTCTGCCGCCGACCCCCGTTACGTTCACCGCAAAAATAAAAGGCATCTCATTTTGCTGACTTGTCGAAGCCTTTTCTGCTTCCTGCGACACAGTCTTCTCAGAGCGTCTCCTTCGGGGGGAGTTTTCATAGACGCCACAGAGAGAGGAGAAGGAAAGGGAGCTCGGTGGGGGTTGCCCCTGCACCCCGAAAGTAATTCCCGGATCAAAATGCCGAAGACCCGAGCTGTTGTTATTGTTCTGAGACTCTGGTCCGTCTGCCCGTTCGACTTCGGGGATCCTTCAGGGTTTAAGGCCGCCCTTCTGGGTATGCCAGGCAGGCAAGGTGGACTCTGAGGAAGAGCACGACCTTGGACGTGGAGAGTCCTGGGTTTGAATACATTGCTTCCCCACCGTGCGGCCTCGGCAGTCACTGGCTAGAATCTGTACAATGGGTTTAATGACTCCGAGCTGCCCCCGGCCCTTTGCAAAAGCGCATTCAAGCAATGCAGCCTTATAACCGGCCTACGTTCCCTGGAGCACAACTTTTCTGAAAACGTTCACGCTCTGTGTGACTTCTATTTATTTGTTAATTCACTTAATAAGATTTTATGGGCTGTTACTCAAACCCTGAAGCATTTGAGAAACCAGGATTACACCATTCCCGTTCCCACTCCACCGTCCGTGCCCTGTACCCAAATAGTCTTTGCGGCCTGTGTTTGTATATGCCGTGTCTAAATAAGGCCATTTGAGGGGGGGAAATCCTTCGTAGGTGTGACTTCTTTTTCTCCCGGCCCACATTCTCTCATAAAGGGGCATTGACTTGGCGTGTCCTAGCCCTACCTGACCTCCAAGTACTGGAGAGGTCTCCGTGGGTCCCACCATGTCACCCTCCCTGGTGGTGACTGATCAAAGATGGTCCCACACATTCCCATGCCCAAGAAGGGCGGCCCCGGGGTGGTCAGCCCTGAGCCAGACGCTGGTGCGGTCCTGGGGCCGGGGGGCCGTGGGCATGGCCCTGGAGTGACTGTGCCTGCACTCTGACCCCTGCAGGGCCCTGGCTTCCCTCTCGGGAACGGTCCCGAGAGCCTGTCCGAGCCTCCTCTCCTCCATCGTCACATGCCGTCCGTCCGGGTGGACGTCCTGGGGCTCCTTCCCCGTGGTTTCCGAACATTCGGCAAGGCGAGGCACCATCCCCCTCACCCTCCAGAACACCCAACGGGAAACATCCCGAACCGACATCAGAGGCTCCGAGGCTTTGAACATACCATTAAGAAATGTTTATTTAATATTGGATAAAAATATACCGCCTTACCTTTGAAAAAAAAAAAAAGAATGAAATAACTCGAAGGGCTTCAAAGCATTTCCTCCCCCTCCACCCCCCCCCCCCCCCACACACACTCCCCGGCCCCCTGCTTTCCAGGAGGAGAAATATTTCCTAAAGTCATTTGCATAGTAAAGAGCTGGGCCCACAAGCCCTTGGTGTGCAGCTCAGCAAGTCAGTCGAGCATTTTCCGAGCAGTGGTCTTGTGCACAGTTTGAAACTGAGACCCTTCCTCCACCCCATGATATGCGCTTCCCTCTCTCTCTCTCCCCCCCCCCGCCTCCCCCTCTCTCCTTTCTCCCCCTGCCCCCCGTTCAGTCCTGTGTGCTGAGAAACTTAATCCATTTGTTGCTGATTCATTTACACTTAACTCATCCAAATGCTATTCAGCGAGAGGCAGAGAGGTGCTGAATCCCCAGCAACAGGAAATTGCATCGTGTGCAGAGTCGCCGAAGGCAGACCCAGGTCTCTGTGACCCCGGTCTTCACCCAGACCCCAAAGTGGCTCTCCGCATCGGGTGGCTTGAGATCGGCTCCGAGCCTCCGAAGCCTGGCCACCTCTCCCCTCTCCCCAGCCCCCCGAGTCTGCGCACCCTGGGTTTGTGTAAGCAGCTCTGAAAACTCCCACCTCAATGTTCTTTTCACGTACGGCTGTCTGGGATGCCCTCCCCCCCCCCCCCCCCCCCCCGTCCCCCGCCGCACACCCAGATTTTAGTGTGGACATTTGATAAATAGACGTATAAATGGAAGAATGTTATACCGATCACCCGTACACCCAGGCATCTCTGTCCCATTTTCTCGGATCTATTCAGAGTAGGTTGCAGACATGAGCATACGTCCCTCCAAATCCCACAGCTTGCATATCATCTATAATAATAAAAGTGTAATATGCTAATTAGACCGGACGTCCTTCCAGACGACCTTCTGGATGAAGCTGGGGCCGCGAGGGAAGCCCGGGTCCCAGGTGCCAGAGGGAAGCCTGTGCCGGCAGCGAGGGGGGTGGGGAGGCCTACTCTCGCACGAATTTTGTGCATCGGGCCACTAGTTAGGTATCATACAGCGGCAGGGGTTTCTCATTGTGTTTTAAGGTGAAATGTGCACGGACCGTTCTGTGCATATCTGAAGGGTCCCGTGGGTGCAGAAGCCGCCAGCCCCAAGCACGCTCCCCTGTGGCCTTTGCCAGTCCATCCTTCCCCTACCCCCATCTCTCGTGGCAACCGCTCTGCGGATCTTCTCTCTCCCTGGGTTAGCTTTGCCGCTTCGAGGAGGAACTTAGAGACAGGGAGTCGTGCCGTGTGCGTTTCATCGTTGAACTTCTTCCCGCCAAGCACGATGTTTTTGTGACGCAGCCACGTTACCATGTGTATTCAGAGGTTTGTGCCTTTTTTTACTGCGAACGCTGCTGCTTTGTATGACTTCCCCGCAATTTGCTTACCCGGTTCTCCTGGTGAAGGGTGCCCGCCCTGTGCCCCGCCTTTTGGCTGTTTTGAATGAAACCTTCTTGACCCAAACTTCTTGCGGTCGCTCGTGTTCGTGTTCTTGGGGAAATGACTAGGGGTGGGCTGGCTGGTTGCAGAGTGGGTATCTGTTTCGTTCCAATAGAAATCGCCAGAGCCCTGGCCGGTGTGGCTCCGTTGGTTGAGCACCGTCCGATGCCCAGGAAAGTTTCTGGTTCAATTCCCGGTCAGGGCACATGCGGAGTTGTGGGCATGGTCCTTGGTCAGGGGTGTGCAGGAGGCAGCCTATCCGTGTTTCACTCTCACATCGATGTTTCTCTCTCCCTCCCTCTCCCTCTCTCTCTCTAAAAATCAGTAAACTATTAAAAAAGCGGCTGACTTCCAAGCACAAAGTGGTAGGTGCTGTGAGAGCCACGGGGGGGGGGGGGGGGGGGGTGCGGGGGAGGAAGTGCACCATCAGCCTGACCTTGTCTGTGGCTTATGCTAGAAGCCTCCTCCACGTGCTCGTCTGTGCAATGGGGGACATGGGGGAGCTGGCTGTGGGGATGAGAACCCCTGCTGAGAGGGTCCTTGGTCTGATTTTTTGGACTCTCCTCTGTGACCACTCTAATACCAAATGGACGCCCCATGTTAAATGGACATGAATATGTAAGGGATTTTTTTTATTATTTTTTAATCTGGAAAGGAAGCGTACCTCCGACAATGGGTGTGGCGTTGGCTCTGCCCACAGCCCTGGATAACCTTGGACGGGCTCTGTTCAGACCAGCGTTTTTAAATCACGTTGCAACAGATGCTTCATAAGGGTTTGATGATATTCTTGGACCTGGGACCCAGACCTCGTCCTGCCGAGCCACGGGCGATTGGGGCTCACCCTGCCGAGTCTGGTCTCTTCTTGGTAATGAGGGTTGTAAATAATCACCGAGAAATGCCTGCAGGGAATTGGCCCGGCTAAAGGATCCAGTCACAACCCTATTTCTTTTTTTATTTTTATTTTAAATATGTTTTTATTGACTTCAGAGAAAGGAAGGGAGAAGGAGAGAGAGAGTTAGAAACTTGAGTGATGAGAGAGAATCATTGATTGGCTGCCTCCTGCCCGCCTCCCACTGGGGAGGGAGCCCACAACTCGGGCATGTGCCCTGACTGGGAATTGAACCATGACCTCCTGGTTCATGGATTGATGCTCGACCACTGAGCCACACCGTCTGGGCCCCAATCCTATTTCAGAGAATACCAGTGAGGAGGGAGATGGTGAGGGGATGTGAACTGGCAAGGTCACCTGCCGTTGGCCCGTCCTCCCTCCAAGGTCGCCTCCCAGGGCTCCACGGGTCCAGTTGCTGCCTCGCTGTTTCTTCACTCACCTCACGCCCCACCAGGCCCCACTTCCCTCCCGGTCGGATATCCACAGCGCAGTTCTCACAGCTGGGACTGATGTCACTGGCCGGGCACTGTCTGGAGTCCCCTCCCGCCTCCCTCCCCACCGCCCTTTTGGTCCAAGATTGAGTAAGAGACATTGGCAAGAACCAGGAAAGGCAACGCCATTGTTTCAACTTGCAAGAGACGGTGGGGGAGAGATGGGTTCTGGTCTGCAAATGATTCATGCACCTCCCCTCCTCTCCCCGCCCACCCCACCCTTAGTGCAAAGCTGAATCCAAAACCAGCAACCAACCGCAAGCAAGTTGCCCCCTCGTCTGTACACACACGTGCGGTTCAGAGACACCTGGGGAAGAGGTGGCCCGGCGTGCGCTCTTACCCGTGTGCTCTGTTCCGTGGAGTCTGTGTCCCGTGGTTAGGGTTTGCTGTTCGGAAGCAGGGTGTGCTGTTTTCGGGGCTTGGGGACGGGGCTGCCTGGGAACAGCCAGGTGCATTGGACAGCCCCCCCATGCAGCTTGCTCCCCCGCCCATCTTTTCCCCTCCGTCCCCCTCGATCCCTCCTCAGCGTGGCTCTAAGAACAGCTTGGACTGCTTCCTGGACGTGGAGCTGCCGTCCAGGCTGGCGGAGCGGGTATCATGTCGCCCCTCCCGGCTTCATTCCTATGCAGGACAGGTAGGCCGCGGGCTCGAACAAGCCGCCAGCTGGGTTCCGCGGAGGCCTGGGCACCAGTGGAAATTAAAAAAAAAAAAAGGAGAGAGAGCAGGAGGGAGGGAGAGAGGGGGATTATTTTGTTTCGACGTGTTTGAAAGCGGGATCTGTGGCCAGTTGGGGTTTTTTTCCTCCCCCCCTTATTTACACAGTCTGTTCGGAGACACACCGGGGCCTGTTTAGATTGGGTGTTTGCTCCAGAGGCCGGCCAAGTATTTCAGCACTGCGCCTTGGCACAGCCACCGCGGCGGCACCAGGAGGCCCCGTCCCTCACAAGACCTCACGGGGCCGCCTCGCTCTCCCGCGTAGCCTCCTTTCACCTCGGCTCCCGTCCTTGCCCTGAGAGCGAGGATCCCGGGCACCCTTGGCAGCCAGGGCGCGCGGCTGCCGGCGCAGTGGACTTCACCTTCGGAATGAGGGCTTTCTGAGGACAGGGCGGGAGAGGGCTGGGCTGCAGGCCTGGGGTCCATGCTGCTCTGGAAGGGTCTGGGTTCCCCGAGGGCCTGGGATGAAACTTGCAGTGTGTGGACCAGATCCAGGCCTGGGGAGGTCAGCCATGGCCGGAGCCCCTGGAAATCTGCATACGGGCCGTCCCCTTGGGGATGAGGAGCTGGACGAAGGCTTGTCTGGGGAGGCGGAGCCGAGCCATGCCGGCCAGCGCTGTGCTCCAGGTCCCGGCCAGGCCATGGCCGAGGCAGCCCCAGCATCACTCAGAACTGGCTAGCCATGCAGAGGCCCGGGCCCTGCCCAGACCTAGCCAGTCAGGTCCTGCATCAGAACTAGTGCCCGGGGCGGGGGGAGGGGGTGTCTGTGGGTACATTCCAGTGTGAGAAACGCTGCTCTGGACCCGTGGTTCCCCAAAGAGCATCTCCTGACACCCTTATGCCTTGAGTTGCTCTTGGGCTCAGCATTCTGTGCTCAGTTTGGAGGACGTTGCTGAAGGCACCCCTCCTGGGGGGTCGACAGGCTTGTGTTTGCTGCAGGAGCGGGGGAGGGAGGTCTCCTAGGAGCTCTGCAGGGGGAAGTGTGCGATTCGCTCTAACCCACCGAGTTTTTTGCCAAATCCCACTCAGGTCATCTCCTTCCTCTCCTTCCCCTGGGAACCTGGGGGTCACAGGTCATCCCCCGTGGCGCTCAGATCCTCGGACTGGTCTGATCCTGGGTAATGCTTTAGTGCGCCTCCTGGCCCGCTGTCGTCTCTTCATTGCTCCTCTGTTCTGGGAAATCGCCGCCTTGGAGGTGACGCCGCCATGTTGACTAAGGTAAATGAAATAAGGCGTCCTCAGAGCAGGACGTGCAGAGATATCCCGGAGGGAACGCTTCTCAAACGGCTTTTCTCTGTTGGAGAGACGCCCTTCCTGTTCTAGATGGAGATCTGCTCGCTCCAGGCGGAAGAGACTGTAAGATGTTGCCCACGTGGCAGCAGCCGTCCCCCCAAGAAGCGGTCCGCATGGCGTGCGGGGCGCCCCTGGACGGAGCTGCTTGAGGGAACGGGGGTAGAGGCAGAGCTCAGAGACTCACGGGAGCATCTCCTGGGCCGAGCTGTTCGTCCTGCCAGGACTCTTCCTTCAAGCCGAGCTCAGGACCCTGTGTCTGGCCCGTGGCTCACGTCTGTCGAGCGCGTCCTTGGGTTATTCACATACGAAACGATGCTCACGGCCGCCAGAGGCCGCGTCGCCGCCCGGGAAGCGGGCGCACGGAGGTTTTGGAGGCTTGCGATCCGGAACAGGCTGTTTTTTTCCTCTCGCCCCTCCGATGCCCTTTGCCCAGGTGGCTCCGCATCTCTCCGCGCCCCCGTTTCCTTGTCTGGGGACACCGGCCTCCACCTGCCCGCGGGGCGTGGCCGGGTGGCACAGCCTTGTCAGCGCGCGCGCGCGCGCGCGGCTCCTTTTCCAAGGGCTCACGCGGGACTTGGCAAATTTGTCCTGGGGAGCACGGGACAGCTGACAGGCACTGACAGAGCGTCCACCAGGCGCCCGGCCGAGCTAGCAGCTAGAAAGGGGTGGTGAGGCTGGGACCAAAGAGTGCAAACGTGGTCCCATTCCTGGTTATTGCTAGATTCGCTCTTGGAATTGGTGAGTGTGTGTGTGTGTGTGTGAGTGTGTGTGTGAGTGAGAGAGAGAGAGAGAGAGAGAGAGAGAGAGGTGTTTTCTGGGTCGGGCAGTCGGGTAGAGAGAATGAGGGCAGAGGCAGGGAGATGGCAGCCACGCCTAATGTTTGTGGGAGAAATAGTAAAGAAGATCGAGCTTTCATAAAGGCAGTGGCTCAGTTAGACAGCGAAAATGGGTGCTTGGAGACGGGGCCCATAGGAGCACATCCGATTGGCGGGAGTGGGACTGACTGCTTTCCTGGATCAACTATTTTTCAAGAAGGCGTGCCTCCTTCCCCAGGTGTAGCCAGGTGGGAAGGAGCACACCAAAGGGCAGTTCTCCTCCCGGTGTGAGGCCCCTTGGCGAGGTGTGCGTGATGGGGGGGGGCTTCAGGTTCAGGGTTGACTTAGGGTAGCCGGAAGGGCCGTGCAGGAGGAGAGAGCCCTCAGAGGAGGCAAGCTCCCCGGAGTTACTGGTCTCATCCAGGTCTGCCCTGTGCCACCACTGACAGCTCCTACTGTGCGTGGGACGTGCCGGGTCCGTGGAAGCCAGAGACGGTCACCCAGTGGTCCCCGGGGGGGATCTGACCCTTCACTGTTTTTCTGCGAGTTACTCGCCAACATTACAAATTGCAATCTCTCATAAAAAAAAAATCCCGTTTCCCAGCTTTCCTTGAAAAGTCAGAAAATCTGGCAGCCGTGGGCTCCTCATTCCCATATGGCGAAAATCAACACGCCGAGTAATAAATGTCCTTCTGAGACTGGACGTTCGCTCTCCATTTAGTGGAATCCCCACCGCTCCTGCCCTGATCCCCACCACGCCTGGCCCGCTGGGCCTGATTTTAGTTACTGTTGGCCCCTGCGGGCGTTCGGGCTCGGGATCCCAACCCAAACGCAAGACGTCTCCCCTCAGATGATCCCGCGTCAGGGACGGAGACGCGGCCGCTGGTTTCCAGGAATCCGAGTCTCTGCGGCAGGGTCAAGAGGCCGGGAGTTCAAAAGGCTGGTTCCAGCTGTGCCCTTGACCTTCCCGATGGCCTGTCAGCAATCATTTAACCCGGGTCAAGCAGGGAGGCGAATACCAGGGCTGCTTACTCCGTCTGCTGCGGAATCATTTCAGAAGGGGGAAACGCCCCCCATGTACCGTTCTCCTGGCTCTTCTCAGACTTCTGCAGCAGCTTCTATCTTTGGGGCAACCATTGTCTGGGAGTCCAATTCCCAGCCATTCTCGTGGACGTGTCTGCTTTGGAAAACTGGCGGCGTCTACTCAAGGTGAACACCTGTGCGTTTCATGAACATCACTGTGTACCCAACAAAAATGTGTTCCCATCTCACCAAAAGGCTATTTGAAGTAGCCCCAAATGAGGAAGCACCCAAATGCCTGCCCACCGTAGAATGCTTAAATACACTGTGGTGTATTCCATGGGAGACTACGCAGCGGTGAAAAGTGAGTGAGCTCCAGCTCTATACAGCAGTGTAGCTGAATCTTGCCAATAAAACGCTGACTGAAATATAAATAGATAGAGATAATACCTAGACCAGGTGTTACGACACGCACAGCTCAAAAGCAGGCATAGCTCATCTCCGGTGTCAAAGGTTAGGATAGTGGCTGTCCTTGGTTGAAGGTGATGGCAGCAAAGGCTTCTGGGAGTGCTGGTAATGGTCCTGTCTCTTGAGGAGAATACTGAGTACCTTGATGTGTTTACTTTGAGAAAATGCATGAGCTGTACTCTCGGGAGAGGTGCGTTTTCCTGTTCCATACCGTATTGCAAGAAAAAGTTAAAATTAATAAAGGCACCCCCCCCCCACCCCGCAAAAAAAGAACAACAAACGACCACAAAAAAACTCAGCCCAGGAGACACAGGATATCCCTTCCGAGAACCGTAGCCAGGGGTTTTGTACGGAATCCTCGATCCCTCAGAGTTCTTTCTGCAAGCAACAGAAACCAGCCCTGGATCACTGAAAGCCGAAAAGGGGGGCTGATTGAAAACAGATTGCATGAGGTCAGCATCTGCGTGAGGGCGGGGAAGCCGGGTCTGGAGACTCTGCGGCCAGGAACACGTCCCAGATTCTGCAGAACTGGTCTGAGTGCGACACCAGACGCTGGGCGCGTCCATCACCACTGCGCCACTGCGCCACTGACGCTGGGCGCGCGAACCCCGCCTCTCCGAGCAGAGCCTCCCTCCACCCCACGCTCCCCGGAGCGGAGCGGATCTCTTAGGACCTTTGCGACTTTGTGTGACTGCTTCAGGCTCCCAGTCAGGCACAGGTGTGACGGATGATGGGGACCCTCAGCCCGTTGCTCTTGTTTTAACTACAGTTAGAACAAGAGGCTGTGGCATTGACAGGCATCGGGCGTTGCTTCAGGAGGCTGTGGCATTGACAGGCATCGGGCGTTGCCTCATGGAGTGGCGTGGACCCCACCCTCAGGAGACTGACGGATGTGTGCCTGCTAGACGGATGGTCTGCCTGGGAGCAGCCAGCAGGCTCCTTGGCTGTTGGCGGGAGAAGCTGAGAGTGTGTGGACCCGAACTCGCGGGTCCTTCCTGGGACCAGGGGGCAAAGCAACACCAAATGGTCCGTGTTTGTTTGATCACATCTCACTGTGCCCACATTTTCTTGTTGATTTAGAAATATGTTTGTCTCCCGACCTTATGCATTGAGGGGAAAAAAAAAAAAGAATATTCAGTGGCCATAATTGATCTTCCCTGTATTTGAAATATATGCGCTCGGTTTTGTTAAAGGTTGATGGGGTTGCTTCTTTGTACTTATGCGAAGTACACCCGGCCGGCTGTCCCTGGGAGAGCCAGCGTGTGGTACAGATTCCTTGGGTCCAATAACCTGCTCTCTCTAAGCATCCATTTCCTCAGTTGTAAATGGAGGAGCATACAGTGGGCGGGGGAAGCATGGATGGCTGTTCCCATTAGTGGTAATAATCAGTGGGTCCAGAGTCTGGAGAGAGCCCTGGCTGGGTAGCTCAGTTGATGAAAGCATCCTCCCAATAGACCAAGGTTGCAAGTTCGATCCCCGGTTGGGGCACATATAAGACTCAACCAGCGAATGCATAAATAAGTGGAATAACAAATCGATATATATTTTCTCTCTCTTTCTGTCTCCTTCTCCCTCCCTCCCTGCCTCCCCCCCTCTTTAAAAATCAATTTTAAACAAGAGTCTGGAGATGAAATGAGAGACTATATTAAAGCACGTAGCGTATAGTTTGTAGCAAATAGTCAGTAAGTTATACTAGCAATAGCTGTATTGTTACAGATGCAGAACGTATCCTCTGCTCTCAGCCACTGGGTAATAGGGTAAGAGGTTTGGGTTTGTGGGAGAACACCCCTCCATTGTAGGACTGTCCTTCCCCTGCCTAGCCCACCCCAGGCAAAGATAGATTATACAGATGGGAAAAAGCCTTGGTCTTCAGAAGTCTGGTCGCAGCCACGCAACGTAAAGAGGGGATACAGGGAAAAGGAGCCCTGAGCCACCTGCACGAGCCAGGCCAGGGCAGCCCGTGGCTCTGGTTTTGGAGTGTCACTTTACACGCCCCCCCTCACCCCACGGCCCCCCCCCCCCCTCCGCTGTAACCAAAGCCACAGGAGACAAGCCGTTCCAACAGATGCCTCACCACACGCCTATTTGCACGCTCCTCCTTTAAGGTCCACAGTATGGAACCCCCTCCACCCCCTTCCCCTTGAGCCTTCTAGGAGCTGTCCTGCCTCGTGCACTGCAGGCGAAGCGGGAGGAACACCTGGCCGGGCTGTCCATGGGCAGAGCCAGCTCCTCCGGCTGGAAGACCCTGGAGCGCCCTGGCCGGCTTCTGAGGCGCCCGCGGTGCCGGAGCCTGCGGTTCTTAGGGCCGCAAGTATAAACAGGATGGAAGGGAGGCAGGGTGCGTGGGGAGCATCACATGGGGCTGGTCTCCCTCTCTGTCCCGTCCCCTCCCTCGGTTGTCTCCTGTCCCCTTGGCTGAGGCCACACTCCGGACGGCCCGATGGGAGGAGGCGGCCTGTTTCCAGGGATGGCCGGCTCCAGGGCGAGGAGGTGCCCACCGAAAGAGAGCCTTCCTTGCCAGCAGCCCGGGCACCTGAGCGGGCCCCCGCCGGGAATGCTTGCTCGCTCGGGGACTGCGAGAGGTTAAAACTTGCCCCTGTGTTTACTTTCGTTGGCGGCCACGCTGCATAATCGTCTGTCAGCACGTCAGGTGCGGATTTATTTGTGCATTAAAAACCGCCCGGAGCGGACGGATGCAGACGCTCCACAGCGCGCTGGAAAATGTGCCTGCAGCACCAAACACAGCCTCTCCAAGTATTTCACCCTTTTAATAAGTGCATTTAATTAAAGTCATATAACTTCTTTTATTATATTAAAAAAAAAAAACCCGCTCGCTCGCCAAAGCTGCGCGTCCACTCTGGGACACAAAGACAGGGTGCGTCTCCCCGGTCCCCGCTCTTTAAGACGGAAATCCACTTGTCAGCTGGTTTGAAGGGGGCATCACCCTGGCTCGGGTGGGGGACAGGGTGTCTGTGTGGCCCAGGGGGGTGTCCCTGGTTGGCAGGGAGACAGTTCCAGGTGGTGCGCGGTTGTGTGTTTCATGTTACCTGTCCATTGCACGGGTGTGAGCTGCGCCGCCCTCCCAGCCCACGCGCATTAAAGGCGGTGGTCTCGGCCCTTTCCCACGCGATTTTTTTCACTTTTATTTTGAGGGCAGCCCCGTTCCAAGGCCGGGGGATGGACTGAATGACCCCTGAAGACCTCACCTTCCACTGGTGGACTCGGTGACCCCAGGGGAGAAGGGTGGAGTGGGGCGGAGAGGATGGGATGAGGACCGGAGACCCGCTCGCCCGCCCCGCAAGTCTCTAAACGGGCCGAGACGAAGCTCGGCTCCGAGGTGGTGACAGCAGGGCTTTGTGGACTCGCTGTGCCTTGGCCAGCGGATTAGGGAACGTGTCAGTGGGAGGGTGGCGCGGCTCCGGCGCTGCTGTGTGGGGACCCACACTGGGCGGAGGGGGGCCGAGGAAGGAAGGGGGGGGGGGACGTGTGTGGCATGGCGGCAGCAGAGCAGCGGCGCCTGCGAGGAGGGGGCCGCGGGCAGTGTGGGAGCTGGAACTGCGGCATCGCAGGCACGGCGCCTGCAGCCCACACCTCATGCAGCCCGGGGGAGCCACGTGTGGCCCTGCCAGGCAGCCCGGGAGGTGGCGCGGGAAACCTCAGGAGGGGTCTGCGTGCCTCGGGTCTGAGCGGCCCGCGGGAAGCAGGGCTGGATACTCCGGCTGCCCGGCGTGCCAACAGGAATGGCTTTCAACCCTGGTCCCCTGGGAGCTGCCCCGGCAGGAGGGAATGCAGTTTGGGAGCACCTCCTCCTCCGGGCCGATCCTCGGAGCTTCCGACATCCCAGGACGCCCATTCCAGAAATTCTTCCGAACCCACCGCCCTGGCCGTGGGCTCTGGTTCTCGCTGCTCCTCCTCGGTGGAGGCTCATCAGCCTCTTTTCGTGGCTGCGGACGCCGAGGGCTCAGACGTGGCGACGCAGGCCTCCCCGAAGGAGCCAGGTGACCAAGGGCCGGGCGTGCTGGTTCCTTTGTGAGTGACTCTTTCTTAGCCTCTTCGAATGGGGTGGGCCAGTGGTCATCATGATTCTTTATTGCCCGTTTTCAGAAGGTTGGCACATTCAGGCGTCAGTTCTCACCCATCTTTTTGAGGTTGCCATCCTCACACCTCCCTCCCCCCCGCCTCCCCCCCGCCTGGGTTTAATTTTATGACTTTCCCACTTTCTCCTGTGGCGTTTTTTTTTTTTTTTTTTTTTTTTAGTTTTCATTGAAATGATCATGTGTTTTGTTGTTGTTGTTGTGAGGAATTAATCACTCTCCTGCTTTCCTAGCAATTGTTATTTTGGACCTTAGCCAAAAGTATGCTCTAAAGAGGGTTCTTTGCATTAAAAAGTATATGTATACATATATGTATATATGTATGCAGGGGAGGGAAAACGTAGGTCTACAGAGTTTATCCTTGTATTACTATTTATTCATTACTAGAGGCCCAATACACCAAGATTCGTGCAAGAATGGGCCTTCCTTCCCCTGGCTGCTGGCACCACCTTGGCTCTGGCTGGAGCTGCCTTTCCGCCATCCCATGCTGCCCAGAGGCCCAGCTGCTTGGTGTCTGCATATGCAAATTAACCCACCATCTTTGTTGGGTTAATTTGCATGCTCACTCCTGATTGGCTGGTGGGTGTCGCGAAGGTACGGTCAATTTGCATCTTACTCTTTTATTAGTGTAGATTATATCACTTATTTCTATTACCACAGTGAGCCTACTTTGGCCCACCTCCGTGTCTATTTTAAGGAGGAAGCTTCTTGTTAAGCAGACAGTCTCCCTCCATATCTTGGAGAGCAGCGTTTGGGATGACACTTCCTGTGCTTGGTCGAGTTTTCCAAGGAGACGCGATGAGATGGCGGATCTGGTGTATGAAGTACTGTTCCAGCGTGAAGCAGAGGCGTGACCCTGACCTCCCCTGAAGGTGGCCTTTCCCCCGAGGAGAGCGGCTCATGTGTCTCTCTCTATCCTCAAGGGCCGAATTCCTTTCCGAGCATGGCTCTTAGACCAGAGTAGCACAAAGGTGGGCAGGCGATCTCGGATGCAAAGCTTAGGACCAGAGCCACCATCATTTATATATACTTTATCGATTTCAGAGAGACGGAGAGGGAGAGGAAGATGGACACATCAGTGGTGAGAGAGAATCGTTGATTGCTGCCTCCTGCACGCCCCACCCTGGGGATTGAGCCCACAACCAGGGCATGTGCCCTGATTGGGAATCAAGCCGTGACCTCCTGGTTCATAGGTCGACGCTCAACCACTGAGCCACGCTGGCCGGGCAAGAGCCACTATCTCAATTAGTTTTCGAAGCATTCCAAATGAATGCAGACCCAAGTACAAATACTATTTTTGGCTTTCTTTGAAAGGACAGAGTTTCTAGTTCTCCTGTTACTCCAAGTTTTCCTCCCACGAATGTCCCCTGCATCCAAACCCTAAGGACTCTGGCTTACATATTACCCTGCTCTAAAAAACCTCCGTGGCGTGACCAGCAGATCTGACGTCTGGACCAGGAGCGAAGAGGGAGGGTCCCCTAATACCTGTGGAGAGCCCAGAGCCTGCCACGTGTCCAGGTGCAGGGTCCCAGGGCACTCACCTGGGCTGTGCTAGACCTGAATGGACCCAAGGCCAACCATCACCCCTTTGCTTTGAGGGCCCTCGGATGTAAAGTTCCCGAAGGGAAGGTCAGCTGGACCTTCTCTTTGTGAGGTCAGTGTCCCGAGTGTCCTCAGGTGGGTAGGGACCTTGTCAGCCTGCGAGTCAGCCACTGATTGGAGCCCCTGGCGGCCCAGGGGGTGCTGGTCTGCTCCTCGCCCTGACCGCTCCTTGCCGAGGCTCCAGCTGCCCGCCCCCCTCCAGTCCTCGCGCACTGCGCTCAACTTGTGTTTCTTGGAGGAAGTGCTGGACTCGGGAGATGTGGAAAAGCAGCCACTTGTTAAAAATTTAGGGGCATTTTAGGCAACGCGTTTCAGCCACCAGGAACGCAGGAATTTCCCCTCAGAGAAAATTCCCAGTTTTTCCAAAAGACAAATTAGGATGTCCTTCTAACCCAGGAGCCAGTGTACTATGTGTAAAAGTCCTTGGTGTCCCGAAGGTAGAAGGCAGGAAGACTCTTGCAAAAAGGCTCTAGAATGAAAACAGAGCACAGTATCCAGTTGTTGTTTGTTTTTGTTTTTTGCTTTTGAAGAGAAGGACGATGACTTTATTCAGCCAACCGATTCTTTTTCAGAACCTCCTCTGTGCTAGGCACTCTGCGTGCTGCAGCTTTAGCCGTAGATAAGCAGAGCAAGGCCTGTCTGTTCAAAGGCGGGAGTCAGATACTATCCAAGTGTGAAAACAAGTTCTTAATGCTGGGTGTGGCACGGGCTACGGAGAGAAAGGAAACAGGGCAGGAGGCTACAGGGGACGATGTGGGGGTTAAGGACCATTTTCAAAACATTTTTTTAAAATTTTATTTTTCAATGACAGCTTACATTCAATATTGTGTAGTAGAGGCCCAGTGCATGAAATTCATGCACGGGTAGGGTTCCTAGGCCTGGCCGGTGATCAGGGACAATCTGTGGGGTGACTGGTGGGGTGATGGGGGGGGAGGAGGAGGGACAGCTGGCACCCGCCTTGGCTGGCCTGGGGCTGTGGGCTGGGGGCAGCTCCTGCGTTGAGCGTCTGCCCCCCTGGTGGTCAGTGTGCGTCATAGCGACTGGTTGTTCCACCAGTCATTCTGCCGTTCGGTCGATTTGCATGTTAGGCTTTTATTATATAGGATGGGCTTCAGGTGTACAGCACAGCGGTTAGACGATCATATACTTTACAAAGTGTCTCCCTTCCCCCCCCCCCCCCCCCCCGCCCCCCATAATTTCCAGTATCCATCTGGCACTGTTCATCGTTATTACACTGCTGTTGACTGTTTATTTCTATGCTGTACTTTACATCCCTGTCACTGTTTTGTAACTACCTATCGGTACTTCTCACTCCCTTCACCTTTTTCATCCAGTCTTCCGACCTCCCCCTCTTCTATGTCCCGTAAGGACACCGGCCATGAGATTTGGCACCTTCCTGGGTAATCCAGGGTGAATTTCATCTTGAGAGCTTTCACTTCATTTCATCTACAAAGACCCTTTCGCCCAAATAAGGACACACTCATGGATTCCGCAGACTAGGATGTGGACGTTATCTCTCGGGGATCACCATTCCAAACCAGTGAAGTGCGCCATCCGGTAAAACCCCTTTCCCAGCAGCTTTTAAAGGGAGATTAGACGTGGCTCCCAGCAGAGCCCTGGGCTCCTTCCGTGCAGCCCCGTGGCTGTGATGCGGTTGCACGGCCCTGGGGACGGGGTGGGAGCAGCCGGGGGGCGCTGGGAGATGAATGACACAGCAGTGTCTGGCCACCGCATCGCTGAGACACGGAGCCCCTGGGGGGCCTGGTGAGTCCACCAGCTCCGCCGACTGCTAGCGAGTCTTGACTCCCCCGGGGGAGGCCACAGCCGTGGACTCAGGGCTGTGGGTCTTGGTGGGAGAGCCTCAGAGGACTAATGGCCGGCTTCCAGAACAAGAAACAGAACACTCTCAGGCCCAGGAACAGAGCAGGGAGGCAGTTAGCACAGAGGCCGGGACAGGGGCGGTGGCATTCTGTTTGGACATCTCTGGCCCGTAGGGTGAAGGCTGCTCTCAGAGGAGGCAGGAGCCTGGGTAAATAGCAAACATCAGCAGGTGGGGAGGCCGGGACCTCGGCCTAAGAGGTTTTGCTGCCTGGGGCAACTGTCTCTTCTGGGAATAGATGCCCTTGAGGAAGGGGTGTGCAGGTGCGCCTGGGGTGACCAGGGCATCGGGGCCACCTCCAGGGGGTGGCTACTCGGCTCCATGATTTACGGCTTCGCCTTTTCTCCGTCGGGTCCTTGCCAGAGGAAGGCCAGAGGAGCAGGTCGGCCGGAGGGGGGGGATGATGTTTGCTCGGTTTTGTGCAACCCCAGCTGTTGCTCCAGGTGCTGCGGGAGACGCTCGGTAATTAGCGGGGCTAATTGATGTAATCATGTTTGTCCTGTGTTTCTTCTCCCAGTGGTTCGTCTTGTCCCGATCCCTCAGCTTTTCCTGGACCCGCTCCCGGGAAGGTGTTGGAAGGTGTTTGTCGGAAGATGTTGTTGAGGAATGATGGGTGCTCGCTGATGCCAGAGATTAGTGCGAGCTCTGGTTTGGTGGTGGTGGTGCTGCTCTCGCCCCGGGACGGTGGGCATCGTGGGCTGGAGGATTCTCTCTCTTTTTTTTGTTTTTTTGGAGGGAGGGCTGTCCCGTGGGTTGAAGGATGTTCAGCAGCACCCTTTGGCCTCTCTATGTACTTCGTGCCGTAGTGTCACCTCCCGGTTCTGAAGATGAAAAATGTCTCCAGATGTCGCCAAATGCGCCCCCCCCCGCCCCCACCCAAAGGGTCGGAATAGCTCCCAGGTGGAAACCCTGTCCTAGTCATGGTGCTGACCACGATGCCCTTAACTCGGAGGAAAATGACGGTTCTGAGTCCACGCGATGCATGCCCTTTCTCAGGCGTCTCCCACACCCCCTCTCTGCGGACCTGCCCCGACTGGACAAACCGGAGCCCTGGGCCCAGGAAGCGGGCGTGGGGTCAGGAGCTGTAGCCGCTTCTCCCCTCACGTAGGTTCTTCTCTTGCAGTATCCAGGGAGGGAAAAAGGAAGCTGTGATGTAGAGGGACAACGGGGCGGGGTTAGTGTCTCCAGGAAGACAAGCCGAAGCAGGAAAGCCACTTGGGTGCGGAAGGGGAAAGCAAGCATGGAACTGCTTGATGGACCCGTCAGCATGGTGGCCGAGCCTGGGAGGGCAGGGGGCGGTGCTCACAGTCTCCCTGTGGGTGGGTCCCCGGGGGCCAGCTCTCTTGACCTCACTTCTTTTTTCCTTTAGTTGTATTTTCCTTTTTATTGATTTCAGAGAGGAAGGGAGAGGGAGAGGGAGGGAGAGAGAGAGAGAGAAATATCAATGATCAGAGAGAGTCATCCATCGGCTGTTCCCTGCACGCCCCCTACTGGGGTTCGTTGAGCCTGCAACCTGGGCATGTGCCCTGACCTGGTATTGAACCAGTGGCCTCACTTCTTAAGGAGCCATTCAGGTCCTTCAGTGCCTTAGCCTCTTACCCACGAGTCTGATTCATTTTGGGGTCCCCACAGATGGCAGCCTAGTGCTTTATGTGCAGAAGGTACCTTGAATGTCTTTGGCAAACGGACAAAGATTGACATGCTCTTTGAAAGGGTCAGATAATCAGAGGTATATCTGTCAGGAAGGGGGAGGAGGCAGGGGAGGAGGGAGAGAGAAGCAATGGAGAACAATTAGCCTAGAGAGCAGTACTGTCCCGTGGAAATAAACTCAAGGCACAGAGGCAATGTTAAACTTTCCAGGAGCCTTATTTCACAGAGGACAAAGGGAACGGGTGAAGTCCATTTTAGGATAGATTTTATATAGCCCGGGATGTCCCCAGTCTTATCATTGCTACCTGCCATCACTATAAAAAAGTGTAGCGAGATCAGATCGTCTGCCTGGTTTTACACCACGTCCAGGGAATCTGGTGTGTGTTTACAAGCACAGGACACCTCCACCCGGACGGGTGCCATCCCGGTGCTCACGGACCGGCCGCTTCTGTGCCGGATGGTGCAGGGCTAGAGAGGGCGTTGGATTAAATTTGGGGGATAAACTCTTCATTGTCAACAGGGATTAAAAAATGATCTTGAGGACTCCTGGGAGCAGACCCCGTGCACAAATGCCCGCGGCAGCCTTGCTAAGCGTCCCCAAACCCTGTCCGTTCCCAGGAGCCCATTGGCTGCTGCCCTCCCCTCCCCTCGCCCCTTTGTGGTCCACTCCACTTGCTTTTGTTTCAGACGAATGAGCACACAAAAGAGGGCCCTGCATTCCGCTGCGCAGCCTTATTCAAACGGGGCTGCGGCTTCTCAGTTAATCAGGAGTCCGCCCCCGTGCACCCCCCCGCCTCCTGTGTTCTCAGAATCTTAATCAGGGTCCTAGCCTCACTCACTCCAGCTCCCAGGATAACCTCAGGGGCCAAACTCACACCTGCCCAGGTAAATAAAAACCACCTTAGCCCGAACTGGTTTGGCTCAGTGGAGAGAGCATCAGCCTGTGGACTGAAGGGTCCTGGATTCAACTCCAGTCAAGGACAAATGCCTGGGTTGCAGGCTCGATCCCCAGTAGGGGGTGTGCAGGAGGCAGCTTATCAATGATTCTCATCATGGATGTTTCTCTCTCTCTCTCCCCCTCTCCCTTCCTCTCTGAAATCAATAGAAACAAACAAACAGAAAACCACCTTTATCCAACCTAGAATGTCATGCCGGGTTGAGAATCCCTGTGTCAGAGCACTCTTCCTTTGCATTTTAAAGACTTTTTTTCCCCCCTCAAAAAGAATCGTCTTTGACCCTGCAGAAGCCCCTGGGAGCAGTTGACTGTACTCAGATGTAGAAATGATGCCATTACTATCTTGCTCATCCGCTAACACCTTCTGGGGCTTTGCAGGCAGCCAGCTGGTGCCTGGGGGAGTGGGTGGCAGCCCCCAGGGAGGGAGGGAATGGGAGCAGAGTTGCCTCCTAAATGTCACAACTTTCTAGTTTTTAAGGGAAGGCCTGTGCTTTGCCGGTAAGTGTCCCACTTCCTCCTCTGGCCCCCTGATTGGCAGAACCCTGGCAAAACCACTGTAGGACCCCTTACTTGACTCTCTAGAGCAGCGGTCCTCAAACTTTTTAAACAGGGGGCCAGTTCACTGTCCCTCAGACCGTTGGAGGGCCGGACTCTAGTTTAAAAACAAATAAACTATGAACAAATTCCTATGCGCACTGCGGGCCCGGGACGAGTCGGCTGCTAAGCAGGACAGGCAGCGGCACCTGGTGGGCCAGATAAATGTCCTCGGCGGGCGCATGTGGCCCACAGGCCGTAGTTTGAGGACCCCTGCTCTAGAGTTAGAAGAACGGACCAGCCTTTCCTGCCGTCGCCGCGAGAGCTGCTTCGATGGGTTAGGTGGAGGGGAGTGCGCACACTCCCCCTTGCTCTTACTGGGGTCCAAGTCAGTGAGCAGCATGGATATGAGTCTTTGTAGGCAAAGAGAAAAGATCAGCCTGCTGGTCTACCAAGCCTGAGGCGTGGGCTGGCTCCGCTTCCTTTCCTCGGGGTGGGTGGAGCCTCGGCCTGGATTCTGTCTTCCTGCAGACCTTCCCTGATTCTGTGGGATTCTCACAGCTCGCCCAGACCTGGGCTCTTCAGAAATCCCAGTGTTGCTTCCAGGTGACGTGGTCCAGTGGCGCCCGGGGGTGTCTGTCCACCAGGGTGGGTCCAGGTGCGCAAGCACAAGGATTGTGTCCACAGACACCCTTCTCTCTGAGCATCTGGGGGAGCGTTGGAACCTGAGACCGCAACACACCCTTGACTTTCTTGGGCCCCACCCAGAGAAAGCTCCCCCGAGAGGAGCCCCGTGGGCTTCTGGGCCGAGAGGGAGTCTGTGCAGAGGTTTCTGATGAAGTTCTGGGGGATCTGGACTCCGTCACACCTGACAGCCCTCTGCCCCAGTCCTCGCAGAGCCCTCGTGCAGAAGAAAAGGCATGTGGGACCTGAAGGGAGGAGAGCACATCATTCTGTGATGAGGGAAAACCTCCTCTGTGGCTGCAAAGGAAGAATGTGGTGGAGCCGGATGCCACAGCTGCTGCTGTCCCGAGCTCTCGAAGATGGCTTTCCAGACTTCGAGCTGGCCCCTAGGTCTTCTGTTTTAACCATGAGTATCTGCATTTTTCTCTTTTATTTAAAAAAAATTTTTTTTTTTTTGCCTGCCCCAAACAACTCTATTTGGTATACTTAATTGGGAATCATTTTAGGCTTGGGCCAGGCGAAGGTCTGTCACTAGCGAGCTGTGTGACCTGGGGCAAGTCACCTAACCTCTCTGGGCCTCACAGTTCCTTGTTCATAAAGCAGAGTCCGCCTGACCTGACAAGAGTTGTCACAAAGACCAATGAGCAGTGTCAACGAAGGAGCATTATAAAGCATGACGACCAAGTGTCTTTTATTACAAGGACTGAGGGATTTTTTAAAATTGTTTTTTTACTCTCCCCCAGAGGGGCCCTCTCCGTAGTCTAAAGCAGAACCCTTCATCGGCAGGTGCATAACTTCCCAGACATGCCTCACTGGCTGACCTCTGGCCTCCCTGGTTCAGAGCAGTCCCTTATCGGAAAAGACAAGAACTGGGTGGGAGCAAGAAAGGGTAGGAATTTGGAGTAACAGCCAGTGATTGTCTCACTCTAGATTCTGTTCCCCATCAGTCCCCGAGCCTGTGCATACACCATCGGGGTCCCCCTTAAGCAGATCGGGTCGGTTCTCCCTGCCACCACTGTGGGCTATGTTCCGATTTTTCGCTGAAAGGGGGATTATGAACTTGAACGAGCTTCTCTCCTCAAGAAAAGCCAGGTGGGATCCCAGGAACCCACATCTGCCAGCCCGGCCCCCTCCTGCTGAGCCCACTTCCTCCCCCTTTGCCAGCTTAGCACGTGCCTTAGTCCTTTAACCCAGTAGTCGGCAAACCGCGGCTTGCGAGCCACAGGCGGCTGGCGAGCCGCGGTTTGCCGCTCTGTTGACTAATGAGTTTGCCGACCACTGCTTTAACCAGTTTTCCAGCCAGTAGCATTTTGCCACCTTAACACACGGACCCGGACCATCCCTTGGAGAAGGGGGGGGGCGCGAGCCAACAGGAGAGGAAGCGATTAGAAGGAAGGGGGAGGCATGGCAGCCCATTAAAGAGGAATGAATTCTGCAGAGGGGAAGCGGGAGGTCCCTCCCGGTGTCTCCGTAAATCAAATTGTTTTATGGGCGGGATGTGGAGGGACGTGGGAGATGGGCCGGGCCCGATAGCCAGGGTCACGTCTCCTCCTGACGTCTGTCTGCCTTTCGGGATATTCCGTGAGCGAGCAACCTCGAGCGGGGAGCCGCTGGGACGTCTCTCTTTAATTTATTGTCGTCATTATTCCCCTCAAATCAGGACCAGTTACTTAAGGAGAGCATTTGAGGAGTTTTATGACAGAGACACGGCTGGTACCTTTCTCCTGTCCGATTTCCCCAGCATGCCCTCATCCGGAGCCCCTGCGTGGGCGGGAGGGCTGCGAGAAGGGGGCACGTGGGGGACGTTTGAAATCTCCCCGTTGTTAGAAGTTGTGTTTTATACTGGAAAGCTGCTTTTCAGACCCAAGTTCTTGATGGGCTCAGGATCTCGGACCTGGCTTCTCTTTGTCCTGTTAGCGGGTCTTCCACCCACAGTCATTCCTAAGAGGCAAACTCACCCAACGGAGGGCCCCGGGGCCTGGCTATGGGTGGGTGTTGATTTTGCACTCAACCTTGTGCTGACGTGGCTGGAGTTAGTTGCCCATATTTATTTTTACTTATTATTATTTTTAGTTGCCCATATTTACTTAATTTTTTAAAACACATTTTTATTGATTTCAGAGAGGAAGGGAGAAGGAGAGAGAGCTCGAAACTTCAATGATGAGAGAGAAACGTTGATCGGCTGCCTCCTGCATGCCCCCCACTGGGCATCGAGCCCACTGCCTCGGCATATGCCCTGACCGGGAATCGAACCGTGACCTCCTGGTTCAGTGGTTGGCAAACTCATTAGCCAACAGAGCCAAATATCAACAGCACAACGATTGAAGTTTCTTTTGAGAGCCAAATTTTTTAAACTTAAACTTCTCCTAACGCCAAAATAGACTCGCCCAGGCCGTGGTATTTTGTGGAAGAGCCACACTCAAGGGGTCAAAGAGCCGCATGTGGCTCACGAGCCGCAGTTTGCCGACCACTGTCCTGGTTCACAGGTCGATGATCAACCGCTGAGCCACGCCCGCCGGGCTAGTTGCCCATATTTAAATGGTGGGTATTTCATGCAAAGTTCTGGGTCCCCAGCTTTTCTTGAAGGCGTGAGATGACTGAGGATTGAGTCGAGGGTCTTCCGCCACCACCCGGGGTCTGTCTCGGTGCCTCTCACCTCCTGATTCCTTCTTCGCTCCAGCCAGCTTCACTCACTCCTGTTCTCTGCCTGGTCCCTGAAGGCGACTGGGTTGGAGACCCCCGTAGAGGAGGCCTTGAATGACCTGCTGAAGGTCACGCGGTGAATGAGGGAACCGGGCATGGAGTTGGGGTGACCACGGGCCGTGTGCACGTTCTTTCCTCCAGGGCGCTGCGGACCCCTCTCTGGAAGGTGGACTTACCTGGCAGATGCAGGTGCCGTGGCCAGTTTGGAGGTAGAGTCTACTACCTCACTCCTCGCCCCCCCAAAGAGCCAAGTGACTTTGGGCAAAGCACCTGCCCTCTCTGGGCCTCACTCATCTCCTGTGGAAGGTGAATTGGCCGGGATACATGAGTAGTGGGAAGAGATTGTAGTTGCCCTGGCCGGGTAGCTCAGTTGGTTAGAGCATTGTCCCAATATGCCAAGGTTGCAGGTTCGATCCCTGGTCAGGGCCCCTTCAAGAATCAACCAATGAGTACATACCTAAGTAGAACAACAAATCGATGTCTCTCTTCCCTCCTCCCTCTCTCTCTAAAAACCAGACTCCCAGTGCCACTGACCCTGGGACCCCGAGGGTGCACATCTACTCCCAGGAAAGAAGTGGCCTTGGGGTGGGCCCGTAGGGGGAGAGCTGGGAGATGGAGGAGAGGAGAGGATGAGGCCAGACCCCAAGAGCCCAGCAGTGACAAGGGGGGCAGGGTAGAGGCTGATGAGCCATGGGGGGACACGGGTGAATTTAGGGGTACACAGGGTGGTGGGAGAAGGACAGGGTTTTATAACAGGGATGGGGACTGAGAATAACGAACATTCCTAACCAGCAAGTCACATGGTCTTCTACATGGATTTCATGCATCATGAATTAAGTCAGTTCATCAGCCTCCTCCCCCCCACCCCCCACCCCCGCCTGGGTTGCCCCGAATGGAACCAAGCGAGCGAGAGCCTCTTCCAGGAACCTGGGCCTCAGTCGCACCTCGCTTTTTCCCTCCCGGCCTCCCCTGACCTCCCCACAGAGAAGCCGGATGAGAGAGGAGGCCAGGCGGGGGCCGGCTGTGCGGAAAAAGGCGCTGTCTGTGTGGTGAGAGTTCTCCGGCTGCCCCAGCAAGCCCCTGGAGCCGCAGGAACACTGCCTGGTCTTCGTGCCTCTGGTGGGAGCGGGCGGGGCAGGGAGGTGGCACCCGGCAGGTGTGGTCGCAGGCCCAGGCTTCATACGCGCCGCCGCCCAGTTCAGGGCGTGTGACCGGGCGCCGGCAGGCAGGGGCACGGCCCAGGCCCTGGGCTTGCACACGTGTGGTGGGGCAGTTGCAGATGTTCCCGGAACCCCCAAACCGGATACGAAACTGCTAGGAGGCTGCAGAGCCGGAGGAAGCCGCGCGTGTTGCCTCACGAGACGCCTGCCGCCTGCCCGATGGCCTCTTGGAGCCCCCGGTGGTTCGGGCCTCCTTTCCCCCCGGGGGGTTAGGAACCCCGCGTATGTGTCTGCAGGGCAGAGCCCCGCTCCGGCAGCCAGCTCCCTCTCGCTCTCGCTCTGCTGGGTTTAGATCCAGGATCCGTGGCTTCCCGCCGGGTGTGGTGGGCCCCGTGGCGGCCAGGGAGTGCTCTTCCACCAGATGTGCCCTGGTGCCTGGGATGGAAAAGAAATCGGGCAGCGGGCCTGACCGGCGCTGAGAGCAGCCACCCAGCTCTTCCCTGGGCACCCGCCCTTCCCCCGTGTTGAATGGAATTCTGTCTGGGTGGCGGCAGCAGGCGGTCTGGACGGTGGATGCTGGCGGTGGGGAGGGCTGGGCCGGAGAAAGATAGAAACAGGGTGGTTTCAGGAGATCAGAGAGGCTGGAGGCAGAGGCCCGGGGGCTTGGTGGGGGGCGGGGGAGGGGTGGGGAGTTGTGAGTGAGGCAGGGCCCTAGTTCTGGGTGTCCTGGGGGAGAACGTCGGGGGTGGGGGCCAGTGAACTGGCTCCTGCCCCTGCAACCTGCCCCTTTGCTGCTCTGAGACCCACGCACAGGGGCCACTTTGAAAAATGCACCGTCTTCTCGCTTTGCCTGGTGCTTCATGGTTCTTGGCTTCTCACGTTGGGGAACATTTGGGAAGGAATTGCCCCTCCTCCAGGGTGGCCCCGATGTGTGGTTTTTCTGAAGGAATCGTACCAACCCCGAGGCTTGTCAAACCTCCTTCCCATCACCTCCTCCTGGATGCACACAGTCTGTGGTGGAAGGATGCTGAGCCCACGTCTCTGTCCGGAGTCAGATTTCCTGGGTTCGGATCCTCGCTTCATGAGCGAAGGGCACGCTCACCAGCCTCAGTTTCCCCATCTGCAAACACAGGGGTGGTCTTTACCTACCTCCTGCGTGCATATAGGCGTGAGCGAACAGAAAGGAGTTTTCCACGCCCGGCCCTGTCACGTCGTGGAGGGGCAGTGCTCCATAAATGTCTGCTGTTATTATCGCTATTAACATATTTCTTTCAAAACACAATGACCTCATGGAGGGTTTCCTTTTAAATATTTGATTATAGACTGGGGTTGGCAAAGGGTGGCCCCTCGGCACAGTTCATGGGCTAAGAATCAGGTTCACACTAAATGTTGATTAAAAAAAAAAAAAAGATAGGGTTTTATTGATTTTTTTTAGAGAGAGAGAGAGAGAAACATCGATGAGAGAGGAACATCATCGATTGGCCACCTCCTGCACGCCCCATCCTGGGGATGGAGCCTACAACCCTGGCATGTGCCCTGACCAGGAATCGAACCGGCGACCTCTTGGTTCCTGGGTCGACGCTCAACCGCTGAGCCACACCGGCCGGGCCTAAACGTTGATTTTAAAGGTATTATTTTGTGACACGTGAAAAATGATGTGTCATTGACATTTCGGTGGCTTCCACCAATAAAGTTTCCTTGGAGCCTGGCCAAGCCCGGCTGTTCGCAGATCGCCCGTGGCTGCCCCCCCGCACGGCCGGGGTGTGGCGGGCTAGTTGCGATGGGGACCCTACGGCCCACAGAGTTGAAGATAGTCACCACCTGGCCCTTTGCGGAAAGGGTGCCATCTGGCTTCTCGGTGACTTGAGTATCACCAGGGAGGGTGGGTGTCGGCACCTGGACAAGAACCACAGGGCATAGTGCGGCCTGGAAGAAAGCCCCCAACCGTCAGGAAAGACGATAGAGCTTTTCTACTTGAAAATAAGGCAAGGGGAAACCGGGTCTCAGTTCTGGAAACCCCACGGGGATGTCCGTGCCATTTTTTTTTTTCTTCTTTTCAGAAACAAACTGAGTTTCAGGACAGCCAGCTGCAGGCGTGTGCAGGGGCCACCTGTTCCTTTAAGGAAGAACCCCCCCCCAGGTTGTCAAAAGGGCCAATCCCAGTGGATGGGGGTGGGAGAGGTAGGGGAGCAGGGGACCCACAGCACACCCCCCATCCCCCTCCTCTTTGTAAGCGGGGTCCCCTGTAACAGCAGCATTGCTCGGGGAGCCCGTTTGACTTCACCTGTCGTGTGCATCTCTCTGTCTGTGCTCAGCCTCCTCCCACCTGGTTCTGGTACGGATGAGGCAGCCAGGACCCTTGAATGCGCAAAGTCGCCAAGCGCCCCGGGGGGCAGCGCCTGGGGCTGAGGTTGAGGAGGGGGAGCTGGTGGGTGACCCTGGAGCTCAGCTTTGACCTTGTCAACGGAGGGAACTTTTTTCCTGCCTTTTCCCCCTGCCCACTGTGCTCCCCTCCATCTCTGTGCCCTGTGTGTGCCCGAGAGGATGAAGGAGAGACGGCAGGGCAGGGTGAAGCTCGCTCGGCCAACGCCCACCTCGCACGGTGGCAGCAGCCAGCAGGCCTGGATCAGCCGCGGGGACGGGCCCGGGAAGGAGACTGAGTCATGGACAGAAACCGCTAATCCACGGGTGACCTGGCTGAGCATGCCGATGAATCACCCCTCAGTGGCTCCCTGCTCCGCAGCCGCTCACATTCCCAGGGGAGCCAGAGCCTGGGAGATGGGACGCTGTCCCATGGGTAACACCCAGCCCCGTGAGAAACGTCCCTGGCAAAGGCGACGGGCTCTGAACCTCCCTGTGGGTGTCTGTGTGGATGTGTGAGCATGCGTGCGTATGTGTATGTGTGTGTGCACCCATGGGTGCGTGTGTTTTAAAGGATGTATCTCCCCCATTCCGGGACCTCGTCTTAGCTCCTGCCTCCGTGTCCATTGAGGGTGCTGGGCGCTCGTGGGCAGGACCGAGAGGGAGGAGGCCGCACTGATGGACGGCCCGCCTGTCTGTAGCCGTCCCGGCATTTTCCTCAAAGACTCTCTCCCCACAGAGTCCTGCTCCAAGCCCATGATTTGCATGAAACAGTCCCTCTTCGACCACGATGTCTCCTCCTTTGGCACGCACGCTCCCATCGTGTGGGTAGAGGGCCGGCCCCCTTTCAGGTCTCAGAAAGGCAAGGGCAGCCCCGTGCCGTCCCCTCACTTTCTCCCCGGCCTCAGCCTGTGGGTCCTGGCAACGTGTGCCAGACGAATTGGCCCAAAAGGCCTTCCTACCGCGCCGACGGCTCCTCAGAGGAGGAACAGGCCTCGCGGCAGCCTCGCGCCACTGCCTGTCACTTGCAGATGCGCACACAGAGCACATCGAACGGCCTGCCCCCAGGCGGGCTTTCCCTTCGCACTGTCACCAGCCAAAATCAGACCTTTCTTTTATCATTTACTTACTTATTATCTATCTATCTATTCCTTACCCAATGATGTGTTTTTATTCCTTTTAGAGAGAGAGAGAGAGAGAGAGAAATAATGACCAGTTGGCTCTCATACTCGCCCTGACCAGGGTTCGAACCCACAACCTAGGTATGTGACCCTGACCGGGAATCGAGCCCGCAGCCCTTTGGTGTATGGAGCGACACTCATACGAACTGAGCCACGCCGGCCAGGGCAAACCGTCCCTTTATCCTATATAATAAAACCCTACTATGCAAACTAACCGAACTGCAGAACGACCGGTCGCTATGACACGCACTGACCACTAGGGGGCAGACGCTCAACGCAGGAGCTGCCCCCTGGTGGTCAGCGTGCTCCCACAGGGGAGCACTGCTCAGCCAGAAGCCGGGCTCACAGCTGGCAAGCGCAGTGGCGGTGGTGGGAGCCTCTCCCGCCTCCACAGTGGGGAAGGGCCTAAGCTGGCAGGTGGACATCTCCCAAGGGGTCCTGGACTGAGAAAGGGCACAGGCCGGGCTGAGAGACCCCCCCCCCCCAGGGCACGAATGTCGTGCACTGGGCCTCTAGTCTTTTTATAAAATCTTCCTTTTCTCTTACCTGCGATGCTGTCCCACTGAACAGCCCTTGGCTTTTCTCTGCCTTTTTGGGCAGTCAGAACAAGAAAGCCTTTGAAACATGAAATCTCTGGAGAATCCCGCCGAGACGGGGAGGAATCGGCACAGGCCTCTTCAACAACTACGTGAGAGCACAGGGTGCTGAGAGAGGCTCCAGTGAGGTTGGTGGCACAGGGGTGGGCACATTATTTGAGGGGGGGGCTGCCCACAGACCCCTCAGGTTTGCAAAGCTCCCTCAAGACAGTGAGCCACAGTTACAGGTTCATAGTGAGAAACTCGATTCACTGCACCCGAAGGTGCCCGTGGAGGCGTGGACAGGCCCCGTGGGCACCTCTGGGGAGGCTCACTGTAGCCTGGGCGCTGGGTACTTCTCGCGAATCCCTCCCTTCCTCGTGTCCTTGGTGGATGCCTGTAGCTTTGGGGGCGTTCGAGGTCCTCAGAGGCAGAGAGGAGGCTGGTGGACTGGGTGCTAAGCTCATGCCCAGACACTAGGTTTTGTGTCCCCCACCCACCCACACCGGGCAGGGGCACAGATAGGATGGCCACGCCGTGGGCGCGGCCCGGGGAAGAGACCGTCGCCACCTGGGTGGGAGGCGCGCATGCGTGGCGATCCTGGGATCACGGAGGGTGATCAGAATCGCATTTGCAAACCACTGTCTTCTCCCCCCCAATCACAGACTGGGCTTCTGGCTTCCTTCCTGCCACACTCTTTCTGAAAACGTAACCGTGTCCCGCCGGCTACCTGTGGGGCGGTGTGCAGAGTCGCTGCCCGGGACCGCAGGACCCGAGGCCTTTCCTCCCAGGAGAGCCACCCGTGGGCAATGGCTCGGCTGTTTCCCAGGGTTTCCGGTCTTGCGATGGGTACGGAGCACTAGGTTCGGAGCGCTAGGGGCAGGCTCTCCTCTCCAGCGGCTTTCCCACGAGCTCTGAGGGGTTTAAGGGCCGAAGACAGGTGGGTTTCTTCCCCCGCCTGTCCCGGTTACCTGGCCATCACCATGGCAGTAATCCTCCCAGAAACAAAAATAAAGGGCAGAACCGGTTGGACGGAAAGTGTGGCCGCAAACTCTTACATGGAGCCCGAGCGCGCGCTGGCTGAGGGCCTGGGCTGCCCCGGTCCTCGGGGCCGTGTCCAGGGGAGCGGGAGGTGGAAAAGGAGAGGGCGGCCTCGGGGAGCACCGGGACCAGGGTCCCATCCGAGGCGCCGCAGGGCGGAGCTGCCGTGCGGTTCCTGCGTGGATTCGGTGGGAGTCTCTTCTTGCGCAGCCGGTGATGGTGTCTGGTCTCCCCGTGCCCCGGGGAGGAGGGGAACAGCAGATCCATGGGCTGTCAGTGGAGATTAGCCTGGCTGTGAGTCACAGGGAGGGGGTGGCCGGGGGTTACTCTCCGCTCCGGCTGCCGTGGTGCCGGCTTCTGGCTTCGTGAACAGCCCCGGGGGCGAGGAAGGCAGTTTCACTGTGTCAGCACCGAGAAACCGGTTTGGAGTGTCGGAGGCAAACACCACCCACCACGGCTGGACGGAGAGGGGTGAGAGGGGTGGATTTTCCTCGCTGTTGAAAGGTGCATTGGCTGCTGCTATTTTTTTTTTTTTTCCCCTCTCTGAGTCCTCCGGAATGTTCTGAAAGGGCTGGCATATTTCAGGAGAAAAGGCTGTTGGCTCAGGGGATGGCCTGGGGCGGGTACCGAGGGCAGGTCGCTGTCCAGACGCCCTGGGCATTCTAGGAAGAGAGGGAGAAAAAAAAACCCAAACCAACCCCGCGTGCGAGGTGGTTTTGCACGCAGGCTCCCTGGGCGGGAGGCGGCCTGATAACCTGGCCTGACCCTCTGCCATCTCCCTCGCCCTGAGGTTGAGATGCCTGCATTGCTGGGTGACAGGCCCAGACGGATGAGGCAGCTGCTCGCTCCTTCACCTGACAGGCATTCGCTGAGCACCTACTACGTGCCGGAGGCCGGTCGTGGACAAAACAGGAGAAAAGAACCTTTGCCCTCCGTCGCTGGAGAGAAAGCAGACAATCACCAGATAAAAAAACATCAGCAGGGATCCACGCTATGAAAAACGCGGGGAGGAGGGATGGATGTGCTGGGAAGAGGGTGACCAGCCAAGGTGTTCTCAGGAGCTAACATTCGGACGGGACCAGGCAGGTGCACCTGGGGGAAGAATGTCCCAGGCCAGCGATCACCGGGCACGGTCTTAGGCCAAGCGGCCCCTTGGTTTTGTAAATAGGCTTTGATTGGCGCTCGGACACACCCCTGCGTTTCCGTGTTGTCATTGGCTGCTGCTTCACCTGTGCGGCCGAAGGAAAGAGCTGAGACAGTGATCGCCAGGCCCGCAAACCTAAGAAGTATGTGGCCTTTGTCAGGGAAAGTTTGCCAGCTCCTGATCTAGGCAGGGGCAAAGGGCAAAGAGCATGCAGTGGCCTCGGTGTGTCCACTCTCCTGGTGATGGACGCCCGAGCTGTCCGCACAGGAACAAACACTTCACAGGCATCCTTCCATGTCATTGGGTTGACCTACCTGAGCGCCCAGGAGCAGAGCTATTTTTTATATTAGGATGAGCAAGGGAGAATAAAACTGCCAACCAGCAATTTTTATCAGGTGATAAAACCCGCCTCGTCTTCCTGCCACCGGGGCTGCCACTCCTCTCAGGGACAGATGTGGTTTTGGGGGACTTCTTTGGGGGCCTGCATCGCCTTGGTCCATTCTTGGGCATCTGTGTCCATCATCAAAGGAGACCATGTCCATACAGGTCCTTCGAAACCCGTGAAGGCCTCGTAAACACGGGCAGTGGCTAAGAGGGATGTTCTTAACTGCAGCCCAGGGAGCCAGGCTCTGGTTCTGTGGGTTCTCCTGGATCCCATCTGCCAATGGCCCAAAGAGACTCCTTTGGAGGGTTGTGGCTTTGTTCGGAATGCCCAGCGCTGGTCTCTGGGACGGAGAAGTGTTTCGGGCAGAGTGGACACCGAGCCTCCAAATCAGACGATTGCTCCCCCCTCCCTCCCCCTCCTCCCCCCGTGTCTCTGTAATTGACAGAGCCTTAACTTTGCATGAACCAGGAAGTTTGGCCGTGTAACTTCCTTGTGATCTCAGGACAAGGAGGTGAGGAATGAAAATGCCAGGAGAGAGAGAGAGAGCGAGAGAGAGGGAGGGAACATCCCATGGATATGGTGGGGGGAGCCGTGCCAAGGAGCCTTGATGGCACCTGGCGGGTGCTGGCTGGCGGTGGCGATGGGACCGGCTCTCCTCTTGCCTGCTGGGTGGCTGCCCAGGCAGGTCTTCATTACTTGGTTTAAATAGCTGTGCTGCCGCTGATTTTTGAATGTTCAGAGCAGCTTCTTTATAAGCCTTTGCCTCCCATGTTGGGTCTTGGTCACATTTTCTTTATGGGCGTGTTGCCAGGCACAGTCCAGTGCTGGCTGGAGGCCTTCAGAGTGAAGGAGGTCGCGCGGGGCCTGCTCTGCTGCGGACTGAGTCTGTCCCGGACTCACCGCGGATCGTGCTTCCTGGGCCCGCGTGTCTCCACGGGAAGGAAGAACTAGGAGGTCTGGGAAGCACTTCCCGAAGTATTCTGAGCGGGCTCCACCCACGCTTCCCGATGACGGTCCCAACCGCTTTCTTTTTCTGGCTCCCAGGCAGGTACGCCCGTCTTGACGAGCAGGTATCCACTGAGTTCTGGAGATCTGATACGCGGGGCATGACCCCTGGGGAAAGGCCTGAAATAGAAGTGGTTTCTGACGTTCTTGTTGGTGACTCAGACATGGTGAAACTCTTGTCCCACCCGTCAGCGCCCAGCAGAGCCTTCTGGAATGAGGGTGCTTGGGTGCAAGGGGCCCAGGACCGACGCCTGCCTACCGTGGGGACCTTCCATGGGAGCTGGAGCGGACGTGGGCAAGAATGCTTCTCTGTTGCAGCTTTTCCCAAACTAGAGCTATTTCAGTACAACGTTCACTTATTTAAAGCTATTTAAGCTTTTTAAAAAATATATATTTTTATTGATATCAGAGAGGGAGAGAGAGAAACGTCAATGATGAGAGAGAATCGTTGACCAGCTGCCTCTTGCACGCCCCACACTGGGGATGGAGCCCGCAACCCGGGCATGTGCCCTGACCCGGAATCGAACCGTGACCTCCTGGTTCATAGGTCGAGGCTCAACCACTGAGCCTTGCTGTCCAGGCTTAACGTGTGTGTGTGTGTGTGTGTGTGTGTGTGTGTGTGTGTGTGTTTAATGTATTGATTTGAAAGCACTAGTTCTCAACAAAAGAAGGGGGTTGCCCCCTGGAGACACTGGACAATTTCTGGGGGCATTTTTGGTTGTCACCACTGGGAATGTCACCCACATCTCACAGGTGGACGAGGCCAGGGATGCTGCTGAACAGCCTACAACACAGGCCAGCCCCTATCGTGTAGAATTACCCAGCTCCAGATGCCACGAGGGCCGAGGTGGGCACACTCTTGTTTGAAAGCATCCTCATTTTAAAGTGAAACGGGAGTGAACCAGCGCCACTTCCCTGCAAAGTGAATATAAAAATCCTAAGCATATGGAGTCAAAACCATGCTTATAAATTCTGGGTTGATGCTCCTGTCCTCCGGGCCTGAGGTTCTCTTCCTCTTTCCACTGAAGTGGGGGGGTCAGCACGTGGAGAGATGTCGGGGGGCACGGCTACGCCCCGCTCCCCGCGGAGCCCTCCTCCTCCAGTGTAATTGGCAGGACAAAAGAGGGTTGCTCCCGCCCTGTGGGATTTGACGCTAGCTTGTGCCGTCAGCGCCGCTCCCCGAGATAAAACCGGCCACCCCTGTGAATGTGCCTGAGCCCAAACTTGGGAGCCGCTGTCTCGGTGCCATGGGCGTGAGTCTGAGCCTCGGAGAGGAACTGCCCGCGAGGACCGGCCGCCTGCCTCTGGCTCCCGGCTGCTGGAGCTGCTCATTAGGCGGAGATGGGAATCTCTCTCTCTGGTTTTCACAAGCAGTTATACTAATGACAGCCCCCGCGAGGCACGGGCTTTTTCATCTTCAAAGCACATGGCGAGCATGAGCTAACCTCCCTGCGCCCCTGGCAGGCCAGGAGCCCCACATTTTACTGGTTGGTGCCACCAAGCAAGAGGGATGAAGTGAGTCACCGGCTGTCCCGTCCGGGCGGGGAGTGAGGCGAGGTTAGGGTGGAGACTCAAGTTCACGGTTGCCGGACTCCTGCTGGCCAGGTCCTCCCTGTCGAGGCGCACCTTCTCTCGGGGCCACCCCCGGTCTTGGTGTCCGGAGCCAAACCTCAAAGTTCGGGAGCGTCTGGAGAGGGAAGGGGACAGTTCTTTTACTCTCCGTAGGCAGCGCTTCCTTGGGCAGCGAAATGCTTTTCTTGAAATAATAGTGATAATCCCCCCCGCCGTGGCAGGCACCCCCTCCCCCCCCAACCCAGGGAGTCCCCTTCAGCAAATATTTTCCTGTGGACCCCGCTTCCCCGCTGCTGGTGGGGGTGGGGCTGCAGCAAGCCTTCTTTGCTGGGGCCCTGCTGGAAGACGCCTGTGGTTGGCAGGGCCAGAGCCACACGGAGCAGGGGTGTCTGGCCGCGGGCCGTGACCACTTCGGCGGGGACCACCATGGTGCCTGTGGCCGCTGCTGGGGTATTTCCTTTGCGCTCATCCCAGACACGCCTGGCCCCGGCCCGCCGCAGGGAGCCCACGCCGCCGCCTCCAAGGTGTCAGGAAGAAAAACGAGGAGGACGGGCTTGGGAGGCCGAAGCTGCAGGGCGCCAGCATCCATTTTCTAATCATTTCCCAAGGGTTAAACCCAAAAAAGTAAAGTCTTCAGGTCCAGAGACCTCTCAGCCTGCCATGGATCACGGTGGGCGGGTCTTTGGGGGCCTGCCTCCTGGGGATACGATCTAATTGGAGATGTGGCGAGGGTGGGGGTGTTGGGAGGGGGGGTGCCTTGTGTTGCTGGCCCTTAAATGCTCTCTACGACCATGCCCGGCTGGCGCGGCTCAGTGCTTGAACATTAACCTAGGAACCAGGAGGTCACGGTTTGATTCCCGGTCAGGGCACAAAGCCCAAGTTGTGGGCTTGATCCCCAGTAGGGGTCATGCAGAAGGCAGCCAGTCAGTGATTCTCTCTCCTCATTGATATTTCTCTCTCTCTCCCTCTTCCTTCCTCTCTCAAAATCAATACAAATATATTTTTAAAAATTACCCTCTACTGCAGATAGAGTAAATTGTGTCAGAAAATGTACTTCCCCTCGGGGCTGGAGGGGCGGGAGTGAGTGTGTTTTCATGCTGACAACGCACCAGGTTTGGGTTGAATGGGCTTTGGATGGCACGAGGCCCTTGTGTGGCTGTCCTGAGGCATGGGACTCTGTGGGTTGCTTTAAGTCTTGTTCGTGTGCCTGTCTAAAGCCTTTACCTTCTGTGTTTGTTAGCTTGGGCTCCTATAAGAAAAAAATCGCAGACGGGGAGAGGGCTTAAACAACCAACATTGATGCCTTGAGTTCCAGAGGCTGGGAAGTTCAAGGTCAGGATGCCGGCATGGTCATGCTCTTGGAGAAGACTCTTGGTGGTTTGTAGATGGTTCTCTTCTCGTTGTATTCCCGCATGGTTGGCGGTGTGGAGGGTGGGGAAGCAAGCTCTCTCATGTTGCTTGTTATGAGGGCACTAATCCCATGATGAGGGCCCCACCCCCATGACCTTGTTCCTCCCCAAGACCCCATGTCCAAATACCATCCTATTGGGCATTAGGGTTTCAACATACGGATTTCTTTGGGGGGGGGGCACGCAACATTCAGTGCATAGCCACCTCTCTGTGTGATCTTGAAGCACCAAGTGTGGATGGGGGAAGGGGTACAGAGCAAACAGCCACTCCAACAACTTCTAGGCCCGGTTTCTCCTGCATCCTTGGAGGAAGCTGATCACTTGTTGCTCACGGGATGTGAAGAAGGAGCATGAGGACAGGGCTGGGCTGGGCGTGAGCTGGCCGGAGGGAGAGAGTGCTCCCAGCACCCACACAGCTGGTGTGACTTTGGGAACCTGGCCATGGCCGCAGCCAGCTTGTTTGTCCCATAAAGGTCAAATCCGGCTGTCGGAACAGTCAGCCGAGGCCTGCTTGTCATCTCACCCTTTGTTGCCGAAGGATCCGGTTCCCCAGAAAACAGAAATGCGGCCCCACATGGCACGGTGTCCTCCTAGCATTTCAGTCATTTCTCCAGGCTTCCTGTGACCATGGTTTTTAACCAGGTAAATGATAGGCAGATGGAATGGGATGCAGACAAAGGAGGGGGCTCCCGCTGGGATCAGAATACCCCTGTCCCCCGTCGCCTCCCTGTCCTTCACCTTTCTATGCTGCCTCTCTGCCCAGCCACGACCCACATTCCACTTAACTCCTTCCATCCCCCAAGGCCCGCGTATGGATGAGAGAGCTCAGGTGCATAATCTCTCTGCTTTGTTCATGCCTCATCATCCTCACCTGCACCCTTTTCGGTCCGTTCTTCTTTTTTTAAAAAAATATTTTCATTGATTTCAGAGAGGAAGGGAGAGGGAGAGAGAGATGGAAACATCAGTGGTGAAAGAGAATCATTGATCAGCTCCCTCCTGCACGCCCCACACAGGGGATCAAGCCCACAACCCGGGCATGTGCCCTGACCCAGAATGGGTCCGAGTGTCCTCCTGGTTCATAGGTTGACCCTCAACCACTGAGCCAGGGCAGCCAGGCTGTGATTGTGTTGGTTTTTTCCTAAGCCACTTGAGGGTAACTTACATGGGCCTTTACCTCTAAACACACGGGTGTGTATTTCCTAAGAAGAAGTATATACGCTTCTATCCTTAGGTGTCAGTGTCTAATAAAAACCGTGTGGACGTCCAAGGAGAGGTTAGTGAGCACCGTCACGAATTGACATTCATAGGACACTCTCACCTCCTCTCCATCCACGCCTCGGGGTTGTCTGTTGATCCAACGACGTCCTCAATGACACCCTTCCCCCCCAGGGAAGAATCCCGTTGAGAGTCAGCTGTTGCATGGAGCTGTGTCTCTTGAGCCTCCTTTAACCAGGAACATTTCCAAGGACTTCCTGTTTCTTGCGACATGGACATTTTTAAAGAATCGGTCCTCTTGCCTCCTCCATTTGGTCCATGGAAAATTTCTCATTCTGCGTTGGGGGTTTCCTGGTGACGAGATTGAGGTTATGTGTCCGGACAGTAGGACAGGTGAGGGGGTGTCGGTCATGGCAGGTCGCATCTGGAGATAGCCAATGTCTACCTGTCTGCGATCGGTGATGTTCATGTTGGCCACCTGTACAAGGTGTGGTCTGGTTTCTCCAATGTATGATTTCTGCGTGTTTTTTCTCCATTGCAACTCAGGGGCAGTCTATTGGGGAAACATTTGGAGGTCAGGCACAGACCCTCATCAACATTTCCTCCTAGAATTGGCATCGAGTGATGATTTTTGCCTGATCCGATCTTTTCTCTGACAGTTGTGATTTTCCAACTCTGATGCTCTCTCAGCGTATATCACTTGGTTCTTGGCATTCTGCTGTTAGCAAGAGACCTCCCTCTCCCTTGTTCACATATAAATCTGTTCGTTCACTGTTGGCATGGGCTCTTGAATGCCTAGTTCTTCATTGGTCTATAACTCACGAATTACTTGATTATGCTAATGCTCATCACATCCCAGATTTGGCCAATGGGATACGGACTCCTGTGTCTGACACAGACACACATGGACTGTGTTGTGAGCCTTTGGAAAGCTTGTAAGCCACCTGAGAATGCACGGATGTTGTGATCCACGTGTTGACAGTGATCGGTGGCGGAGGAGAGAGAGATGGCATTGTGTATTATATGCTGTCTTGGGTCCCTTCACGCTACCTGCTAGGCAACACCTGTAATGCAAAGATCTAAGGAACTCGGGATTGCTGCCAGGTCACCTGAAGCGCTACAGGCTCACACTGGGGAAATCTTAATGCACCAGGCATTGATGTTAAGCCCCCTTTTATCTTTGAGCCTCTTTTTACCAAGCCATGTGTGAAGGTCGGAGGGGCTTCGATCAGCACCTACCCGTGACATTCACAGGAGAGGGCTCAGGTAGCTACCTAGTGGAGGAGACGAGTTTTTACCAGGATAATAAGTCTAGTGCTTTGGCGTGCACGTCGCCTCAAAGAAGCAGCTGTTTCTCAGCTTTGGCTACTTGTTCCTGTGTCGGAATACAGGTGGGGGGGGCTACTCCGTCTTCTCATTTTTTTTAGGACCATCCAGAAATCCAGATTGTTATATGAAATCTTAACCTCTCCCATCACTAATCTCATCATCTGATTCCAAAGAAAAAGTGGAATTACACACTAGGTCTGCAAGACAGGTCAGCCGGCTGCATGCCTCGCGGCCCCTGTGACATAAAGGACAGAGGCGGGGGACTCGATCGCGGCCTTTCCCGATGAATGTGCTTTGACGAGCCTGTGACTTCTTCTCCAGAGGAGGAAATCTTTAGGATTTGTCTTAAAGTTTCATTTAAAAAAAAACAAACACAAGCGCCCACCCAGCGTGGCTCAGTGGTGGAGCATCCACCTCTGAACCAGAAGGTCATGGTTCAGTTCCCGGTCAAGGCACATGCCCGGGGTTGCGGGTTTGATCCCCAATAGGGGATATGCAGGGTGCAGCCGATTGGTGATTCTCTCTCATCATTGATGTTCCTATCTCCCTCTCCCTTCCTCTCTGAAATCAATAAAAACATTTAAACACACACACACACACACACACACACGATATAAAATCTGTACATACAAAAAGAAATCCAAGTAATTTTCTTTCCATGGACGTCCGAAGGGTATGCCAGTGCCCTTCCCAGAGCAGCCCTTCCCCAGGGCTCACCTGGCCCAGTTTCCAGGCAGATGTGGTTCTGGGACTCGGTGTGGGGAGGTGATTTATGGGTGTCTCTCCGGGAGCGAACAGAGCCGGATTGTAGTGACCACTGCCCCCTCGTTAACACACATGTCCAGCCTGGCAGCCTCCCCCTCCCCTTCCCCCGCCCCCCCGAGCCATTTCCAGGGGAAACATCTTCAGTTTGTGCACTTGGTCACGGCTTCACAAATATTTCCCCTGCGTTGTTCCCAAGAAAGCCGTTGCCTTGTGAATTTTTGTTTTATGACTTTGCTAAAGCAAATACGCTGCTCCCAGCAGACAGGCGGTATTCCACTCGGGGCAGGCCTGCCCAGCGCGCCCTCCTCTTCCCTCTCCTCCCGCCCCTCGCCGCCCCCCCTTTTTCCTTCTAAAGGAAAAGCCCAAGAGATGCCAGCTTCTAACACGTCGCGTTTTTCCGACGTGCGTGGGTTGTTTCTGTGCTGCCTCTCACTACGGGCAGGTGAGCGGGACTTCGGGTTTGAAAGGTGCCCAAGCCCCCCACGCCTGTTGGCCTACAAACCCCAGGAAAACCGATGGGGTTGAGTTTGGAAGAGACGGACCCATCCGTCCCACACTGGGATCTTTGCTTCGATTCGGGCCATCCTCCTGCCTCTTCTTGCTGGATGAATGAGGCCAAAGAAAGTGGGTCTCATGACGGCATGTCCTCAGTTCTTCTGACCCAAAGACGTTCTTCCCTCCATGAGGGCTGTCGTCAGGGGACTCCTGGGACCCCGTAGGGCAGAGGGATTTGCGTGGTGAAGCTCTCCGAACAGGGGTCCTCATCTCTGCCGTCTGATCCTCCCCCTGAATTTCCCAGGGAGCCTGGGTGTCTCTTTCCAGCTCTGAACAGCCCCCCTGCTTTTAGGAACCCCGTCTCCTGGGGTCCCCATCGAAGAGGGCCAACGCGTCTCCGTCGGCCCCGGCGTCTGCAGATTCAGCCTCGCGGGGCGCAGACGTGCAATGCAGTCGCTCACGCCCCGTGTTTACTTTTATTCCCAGCCACATGTGGAGGCCAAGAAGCATAAATGCATCGCCAAGCCTGACAACAGTGTACCGAGTTCGTACCTTAAGGAAAGGCGGGGGGCGGGGGGGGGGTGGGCAGGGGGAGCCGGGGCGGAGAAGCCAGCGATCTCGCGTGGTCGGGTGCCCGGTGGCGGAGAAATGGACGGGCAACCCATAAACCCTGGTGTGGTTCTGACCATCTGCGTGGCCGGCCTGCCTGCCTGCCGACGGCGGAGGTGTGAGCGGCTCTGTTTGTCTTGGAGGGCTCGCCCGCCGAGCGCGGTGGACTGTCCGTGGACGGACAGCCAGGCGATCCTGTTAACCCGGCCGAGCCCCGGGGAGGGAACAAGGGCCGTTCAGAGGGGAGGACCACCGCCCGGTGTGGGGGGGTGGAGCGGGCGCCCCGCCGTGTTTACCACGGGGGCCGTGCCGTGGGTGGGCCGGTCCTCATGACGTCCTTGAGGCTTTAAAACACGGTCATAAATCTGCCGTCTGTGGCACAGGGCCGGCATTTTCTTTCCCTCCCACAACCAGGTTCTGTGTGACCACCGCCCCGCCCCCTCCCCCCCAATTTTTTTTTTTAAACATAAGAAACCCCCTGCACTTGCTTGAAGAGTGTCCCTCTGTCCCCCCTTGGGGTGCAGCCCCTTGGAAGGGTGTTGGAAGATTTGGGTAGAGGCTGTTGTCTCCCCCACGCACTGGGGAGGGATGTTGCCGCTACTTCTTCGTGTTGGTAAAGAGATCTGGCGCGGGGGCCGCAGCCCCCAGGGGCCGACACCTGGAGCTCTGTGTTCAACAGCTGGGCGGTCACCGCAGATGTGCCGGGTCGGCCGGAGCGCCCGGAGTTAGCGCCAGCTCTAGCAGCCTGCTTCTCTGCCCTCGATCCAGCAGGAGCCAGGGGGCCCATTCTGGAGCCCGGGGGCGGGGGCGGGGGGACGGGCGGGGACGTGCCGCCGGTGGCCACCTGCCAGGGCCCCTCTGACGGCAGAGAAATGTGCTGGGACGTCCTTTTCGCAGGCGGTTTGGCTCCCGGGTCCCTCACGTCTGAGGTGAGCCCGCCAAAGAAAAGGGCACTTTTTGTGGTCAGAGCCTGGGGCTTGGCCGGAGCCCTTGGACGGAGGGAATCTGCGTCTGGGGCAGGCGTGGCCCCCGTGGAGGAGAAAAACCCCCTGTCTGTGAGCAGCCGGCTGCCAGGCCTCCCGGCTCGGCGAACAGTGGACAACTGTTGGAGCGCTTGGCCTGCCCAGCGCCCAGGTGTGCCCTGGCCAGTCAGGTGTGTCCTCTTATGAAAAGAGGCATGAGGGTCCCCGTGTGCACCCCAGCCCTCCCCTCCCCCACGTCCTCCTCCGCAGTCCCATGGAGAGCGTTCTGCACACATGGGAGACACCCGCTTTGGGGTCACGGTGTGTCCCGTGGACCTGACCCTCTGCCGTCATGCAGGCGGCGGGTGTGGGGGCTCCTTCCTCCCTTCCCACTCCTCCCTCCACCTTCACACTCGTTTTGCACACTGGGCAGTGACCCAGCCGGGCCGCCAGCCATCGGATCTGAAGGGCTCCCTGCTTTTCAGGGCAAATTTCCTGGCGCCTGGCCACACTCGACTGCTTGGTTATTTGGGCAGCGGCATTCAAGGGTGTGAAACCAACCGGGCCAGAGAAGGGAGGTTGGGGCTCAACCCAGTGAGGTGGGGGTTCCCAGTGGGGTGTGGGTGGGGAGCACAGACCCGTCCCCAACAGGGACCCCGAGAAGCAACCCGGCCACGGAGATGCCAGTACTTTTCCATGGGCGGGCGGTGCCGGCACGGGGAGAACTTTGAGCTCCAGTGACCTAGCAGCCCAGGGATTTTCCAGGTTTGCCCAAGGAAGGACTAGGAATCAGGAAGCTCTCACTTGATTTTTTTTTTTAACATTGTAACCAAGCTCCACTCGGAGTGAGACAGCGTTGAGTGGTCATGCTTGAGGCCCTCACCAGGGCCTTCCCAGAAGCTGAGTGGGCCAGGAGGGTGAAGTCTCATGATGCTGCTCTCCCAGGAGCCTTGCTGGCTCTGGTTTAACCCTGGCTGCTGTCAGAGAAGGGAAACCAAGGCTTGGCCCTTTAGCATTCAAGCCTGATCACGGGTCGCTCAGACGTGCAGCTCTGACCAGAGGTGCAGGATTCTGGTGCATTTATGTTAGACTAGAGGCCCGGTGCACAAATTCGTGCATGGGTGGGGTCCAGCTGGCCTGCCCTGATCAGGCCAATCGGCGGGCGGCCGGGGGGAGGGGCTGCAGGAGGTTGGCTGGCCGGCCCCGCCCCCTGGTCGAACTCCTGGTGGGACTCACGGTCAAGGGGACAATTTGCATTTTAGACGTTTATTATATATAGGATGGGAAAAAAAGACGTCAAAGGGATCGTGGGTTCTGTTGATTGGCTGCTGTTCCTGCGGAGATGAGTAATTGCGGGGGCATTTCTCTTAACCAAACACATGGACTTGCAGTCTCCTGGCTCCTCAGCAGGACCCTCCACGTCCTGGGCTGTGATTTGGTGCTTCCCAAGATACATCTCTCGTTCCTCCCGCTGTGGGCTACGCCAGAGGTGCCCCAGTCGCCTCCAAGGCTTGCTCGTCGTTGGCTGGTGGGTGGTTCTCTCCGCAGGAGGCTCCAAGGGCTTCTGTGTTTTGTCACTCACCACGGCGTCCCTTGAACTCGAGAGTTTGCTTTCGGTCATGAATTCTGAGAGGGCCACACGGTGGGAACTTTGGGGTCCCCTCCAGAGCCTTCTGGTTGAAAAGCCCAGTGGGAGTGGATGTCTGCACAGGAGGCCCAGGACCATTCGGGGGGGAGGTCCGTGTTTCCCCAAACAGGTGCCATGTGGATCCCCTGGAGGGACCTGAGGTCGTAGCCGGCCACGCCCGGCCATGGCAGTAGGTAACACGGAGTCGCCCAGAAACGTGTTTCCCTTTTAGAGCTCTTTCCCTCCTGATCAAAGCAGGAAGTTTATCTCTGCTCGGCGCTTTAAGAGGGAACGCGAGCGATTCTCAGGCTCAGAGCCTTGGGAAAGCCACAAAGACCCACCTTGGATGATTTTTTTTTTTCTTCTTCTCATTGTATCTTCTATTCATTGTCTAGTGACCCGGGGTTCCATTTAAGATAAGGATACAGAGTTTCCTTTTAAAGTATGTCTACCTACGTAAAATATGAAACCACGTCGGGAAATATTAAAAATGACACACACCATAACCCAGGTAGCAGGGTGTCAGATGTCGCAGAAGCCTCAGGCAGCCCTGGAAAGGCGAAGCTTGCCCCGGAGCCTGAGATCTGAGCTGACTGTAGCCCAGGGATTCTCACCCAGCGGGGATTTTGCACCCCGCCCCCCAGGGACACTTGACAGTGACATTTTATTGTTGTTGTTAATCCGCACCCAAAGATATTTTCCCATTGATTTTTAGAGAGAGTGGAAGAGGGGAAGACAGAGACATCCATGTGAGAGAAACACGTTGATTGGTTGCCTCTTGCACGAGCTCCGACCAGGGCCCACCCAGGCTGGGGAGGAGCCTGCAACCAAGGTATGTGCCCTTGACCGGAATCGAGCCTGGGACCCTTGGGTCCGCAGGCTGATGCTCTATCCACTGAGCCACACCGGCTGAGGGGACAGTGACGCTTTTTACTGCCATAGCTGGGGGATGCTGCTGGCATCTCGTCGGAAGAGAGGGACCGGAGGAGCTGCTCAGCAGCCTACGGTACACCCCAGCCCCCTCCACGAAGAGCAATCCAGCCCCCGAGGCTTCTGGGTGCTGAGGCTGGGGACCTGCTCTAGATAGAGGCTTCTGGGCTCCTGTCTCCCGCTCGTCCCCGCGCCTCCACTGCGTGACGCAGATGCTTTCTGATGTCAGTGCTACTCAGTAGCGACTGCTCACACCAGGCAAGGGTGGGAAGAGGCTCACTTAGGCTTCTAAGCCATCGAGTGGCAGAAGTTACAGCCTCTCGTTCTCTCAATAAGCTGCTGAGCCTGTTGAGGTCAGCCTTGCCTGTTATTCATTCAGCACAACGTGGAGCCTGAGGGCGGCAACGCTGGACCCCTCGCTCCCCTCCCCGCCCATCTTCCCACACACAGGACAGGAGACCCGTCTCCATTCCCACCCGCAACGGAGGAGGCAGCTTTGGGGAAGTGTGATTTCTTAAGGGAACACTCTGAGGGGTTTCCCATGAAATCCAACAGCAGGAAAAGATGATTCTGTTATGGGACCATGCCTTCCAGGGGTGTCCATGCCAATAGGGGCAGGAAGACAGCCCTACAGATTCTTACACTACAGACCCAGCTAGAAGTTCACAGGAGCCACGAGAGTGTCGGTGGCTCAGCCAGCCAGGTAGGAGGAGATGACTGCGTGCCAGGGGTACTGGAAACCTTTGGTGCTTCCGTGTGCTGAAATTCCACCCGCTGCTTTCTGAAGCAGTGTGCCTGCCTCCACCCCAGTGATGAACTTGACCCTTCACCTCCATGCAGTGATACAACGTGGCTTGCTTGTGTCCTGGTGTAGTGCGTGACTCCACAGCCTCCTTTGTTACGCTCCCCACGTCCCCCAGCCCTCCTCCTGGGCTCCCCATACCCCCCAGCCTTCCTCCTGGGCTCCCCACACCCCCAGCCCTCCTCCTGGGCTCCCCATACCCCCCAGCCCTCCTCCTGGGCTCCCCACATCCCCCAGCCCTCCTCCTGGGTTAATCGCATCTGTCTACGGCTGGCGGGTGCGGAGCCCAAGCCCCAACAGGTCCCGGGTCTCATCGGGAGCCTGGAATGTGATGACTGAGGCTCGTCACTGTCTCACTGTCTCACCTCCGACTCTTCGTTTAAGGAAATGGCTCTGATAATCACACTCCAAACACAGCCCAGACAGCAGTGGTATCTCATCGTGTGAGGAGCCAGCTGGGTCCCCTGGCTGCCCCGTCCTGAGAGGGGGCCCGTTGCATGGGACCAGGGGAGCCAAGTTCAACAACCTTCCTATATAGACTAGTCTATCAGGCCCTGGCCACACCTCGCTCTCACATCAGCCACGCCTGGGAAGAGCGGTGTCATATTATGGGGCTTTAGCTGTTCCCTTTAATATTTTAGCATATCTGCACATTCTTTCCCGGTCTCGGTTAAATGACCTCTTCTCTGTTAGGGTTTTCTGATAAACTCCAAGAAACCCACAGCCATTGCCCACCCATGGCCTCCACAAGTAAAATAATCAACCTTTCAGCTCAGGACTCATGGCTCAAGGCTTGCCTTCCTTCTGAAATCGCAGCTCTCCGCCTCTGCCCCCACCCCCACCCCCGTCCCAGCCTGGTTCTCATGTGTCCCCAGACATCCCAGGGAGACAGGAAGGAGGAGGAACGATGGTCCAGATTTTGCCGATGGCCATGATAACGGGCGTAAATGCAGGGTCGGGCCTCGCTGCCACCACCGGGCTCCCAGGAGGGCCTCTCGCCTGCCTGTCTGCCTGTGCGCTCAGCCAAGCCCCTCCCGGTGGCCTCATTCTTCCGCGGCCTGCCAGGCTTTCTCACTTTCTCTCCTGGGCAATTCATCGATCACCTCCTGCCTGTCTGCCTGCCTGCCTGCCTGCCCGCCCTGGGGTGTCAGTGCCTGATGCTCTTTTGACTGATGATGTGAAAAGGGTTAAAAGCCCTGGTGCCCACGATGGTACAGCTACAAAGTGCCACCGTTGTTAGTCATGCCCAGATAGGCCCGGCACCCGTTTTGCCATGAAACCAAGTTAATGGTTTCCCTGGCAAGGGACCTTGCAGTCATGTCCCTCCTCACCTGCCCAGACACCCCCACTCCAGCTCCAGGGAGGTGGGGCCATATTACATACATATACTATATAACATATAGCACATAATATAAAAATAAACGCATATGACACAGCATTTAAATACACACATTTAACCCAGAACCTGTCATCTGTAGCACGTAACATTATATGATCTATAATGTGCACATATAATATCACAGAATAGGAGCTTTAGTTATTTTCATCATCGGTCCTACGAGGTTTTTGACCCTAGGGATCCGGGACCTGCCTTCTCAACTCTGTATTATTTCCAGCACCTGGTCTAATGACTAGCACACAGTAGGTGCTCAATCCTCACAGAAATGCCCAGGTGGTGTGCAGGGATTTTAGGTGAGGTCTGTGCACCCCTGCATCTTGTACTTTGTTGTGATGAGGTTTCGGGAAGGGTCTGGGGTGGTTTTTTTCCTTAAGAAACCCCTCCCTCCCTTCTGGGGGTGCGTTGTGGCCGCTGTCGGTGTCCACGAGGTGGTGGGTGGTGTGTGTGCACGTCCATGCAGACCGCAGGCCTCACCCGCTGCCGTCGGTCGTCCTCCCTACGTGGTGGCGGCGGAGAGGGAGCTGCTGTCCCCGTGCGGCCCTCCCAAGGGAGCTCCGTTGACTCTCCGCAAAACGCTGTGGGACGGGCAGGCTCGTGGTGTCAGACGGAAAGTCGACTGTCCTCCGTCCTCAGATGAGCAGTGGCTGTCACGCCGTGTGCCCCATGACCCTGCTGAGCCGTGGAGGGACCTGGGTGGCTCCCTAGGAAGCAGGGCACAGGACTGGGCAAGGCCCGGCTGTCCACGCTCCGGGCAGGCAGGGTCCTGCATGAAAGTTGGCTAGGGAGGAGTAAAGGCTTTTAAACGAATACACGTACAGCATTTATTGTGCTCTGCACACTGCTATAAGGGCTTCCCCAATAGGAATTTATCTCACCCTCCTACAACCTTACGTGCAAGCACCGTTGTTGTGCAAGTTGTTGGCAGATGAGGGAAACTGAGGCACAGAGAAGTCCAAGGCTTAGAAATGGTGGAGGTGAGACGCACACTCACAGGGCCCAGGCTGATTCTGGTTCCGCTGCTTTTACGGAACAAGTCTGAGAACCATTGAGACTTGAGTCTCCACTGCCCCCTGACTCCTAAGTTTGCTGAAGTAGTCCTGCTCCCCCCTCCCCCCCCCCCACCAATGGGTGTTGGTTCAGGAAGCAGCCCTTCTCTGGGAGAGTGGAGCACTGGGTGGAGATGGGGAGGTAGACTGGTTAGGGCCTGGCAGGTTCTGCTATGAGGCCCAGGGTGGAAGCTGGGAGCTGGGTGTAGGGAGAGGGGAGACGGAAGGAAGAGCGGTCGTGCCAATGTCCTGGGGCCACTTCCCTCCTCCCCAGCCCGGACACCAAGCCCGGGAGGCGGGCGCCTTGCCCACTCAGCCTCCCTCACTGCACAGCCACGAAGTGAGGATTTGCCAATTACTGCATCAAAGCACCTGAAAACTGAACCGGGCACCACACGGGCTCTTTCCGCCCGTTTCTTGATTAAAACAAACAACATCGCGAAATGTCAACCTGTCAGTCGTGTGGAAAGTTTGGGGCATGGAAAGGCGATTACTCAAATGGCTTTTTGAAAGTACGAGAATTCGCCTGGCTGAACGGTTTTTAATTAGGGCCCCGAGTTAATGTGAATCCCTATTCATAGCTGCGCGCGCCGGGCCCGTGGGTTTAGGGAATATTTGGTATCTCTGGCAGAGGCAGCGTGTTGACCTGGCCGGCAAGGGGGCCGCCGGCCGCTTTCGCAAACGGAAGGGACCTCTGGGTCCACGTGGGCCCGTGGGGAGGAGAGGCTGTTCTCGGGGAGGGCGTGGGCCTGTAGCATCCTAGAGCTTTTCAAGTGGCCTGCTGCCCAGGTAGTCCCTAGGGCTAAGGTCTCCCCAGATGGGTGTCCCCCCCCACCCCCACCCCCCACCTGATGAACAAGCCTTTCAGGGAATTCTTTGAAAAAAAAAGTTACTTGGGGTCACACCATTTAAATTTACCTCCCTGGTTTTCTGTGATCTCATTTTTCCTTAAAATATCCCTGGAAAAAGTGTTTTTTGAGTTGAATAGTCTAGTTTCCATTGAAACATGGTGAAACGAACTCACGGGGGCCAAGGCTTGGTGTGAGGGGAGGGGGACCCGGGTCCAGCACACCTTCTGGGGGTCAGCCCTCTGCAGGTCGCAGGTCACAGGTCGGGGGGCAGGCTGCCCGGGGATGCTCCCCCCTTTTCTGTTGCTGATGGCCAGGGCACTGCGTTCGGAAGGCGTCCCTGGAGGCAAAGATGTGGTTTCCAAGAGAAAACATGATGGGCTTGTAAACTTTTTATTTTTATTTTTATTTTTTTTAAAGCACGGTGGGCGGGGCTCTGTCTTTAAGCTCAGGTTAGAGACAGGAAGATCCAGGGGCGAGCTCAAGGTCAGACCAAGGTCAGCAGCTGTACCTGGAGGTGGGCGAGACTTTTGAGAGGTCAGAGAGCCACCGGGAGGTCCAGCTCTTCTGGCTTCGCGAGCTGGAGAGAGCCTGGCCCCTGTCGAGGTCTGCCACCTGCATTTCTGGGGGGCCATGGGCCAGAGAGTCTGCCACATAGTAGCTGGGCGATTAGTAGCCGGGTGATTAGTGATTTGTATGCCGTACGAGGCTCTAGGAATCCAAACACTTGGGGTATATTGTCCACCCTAAAAGGTGGTACGATCTCCCTGGGGAGAGAGGGTCGCTAACCTATCCTCTCCGTCATCTTACGTTTAGTGCAAATGTGGGGTGCGGGCAGTAATCCTCAGGTACGAGCCACCACTGCAGGCTGGGAAGTCAGGTGACTTCTCATGGGACGTGGGACTTGAGCTTCAAGGGCAGGTGCTGGGGAGAGGCAGAGCTGGGGGGGGGGTTGTTGCAGGCATGGGGAGCACCAATGAGATCGCTCTGCAAGGCTGGAGGGAGAAGAGGAGGGGTCCCGAATGCAGGGGCCCAGGGGTTCCCGGCACGGAAGGCAGTAGGGAGCCATCGCCAGCTGTTGAGCGGTGTTGCGCAGAGCTGGTTGACATTTCAGAAGGATAAGCTGGGCGGGCGAGGCCGAGTGGACTGGGACAGGCGAGTCGGACATCGAGGAGCCCGGGTGGGGGGTGATTACAACCGTGGGGGTTGGGGTCCCTTTCAGCTTTCCCCCTGGAGCCAGAGGAGCTTGGTGCCAATGATGACGCCACTACTTACCAGCCCCGGGACCTTGAGGAAGTTTAAAATCCTGCCGTGTGCCAATTACCTTCTCTCTCGCGCAGGGATGCTGACATTCATTCATGCTATTCAGCCGAAAGGGCTGCATCATGCAACGCGTTCTGTTCATACGATGGAGAACAAGACAGACGCTCTCTGGGCTCAGGGGTCTTGCTGTTATCATGGCCGTGGGGCTGTCCGAGGAGACCGATCAGGAGTTGTGTTAGCAGAAGAGCTGAACGGAGGGAGGGCTGTTCCCCTGGGTGATCGAGACAGTGACGTTAAATTCGCAGACAGCCCAGTCGGCGTGGCTCAGTGGTTGAGTGTTGACCTATGAACCAGGAGGTCACGGTTCGATTCCCGATCAGGGCACGTGCCCAGGTTGCTGGCTCGGTCCCCAGTAAGGGGCGTGCAGGAGGCAGCTGATCAATGATTCTCTCTCATCCATGTTTCTGTCTTCCCTCTCCCTTTATCTCGGAAATAAATAAAAATATATTTCTGAAAAATTCACGGACACAGAGAGGTTCCGGGGGAGCCATGTTGAGGGGGATAGGTGGGGTTCCATTTGGATGGGACAACTTGAGGTTTGGAACCACTGATCAGCCTGCCCCGCAGGCCGCTGGCATGGCACACGGGGGCTTGGGACAAAGGTCGGGGGCAGGGTCTGGGGAGTCTTCAAGGACAAGGGGAAAGGGTGGGAATTCCCCTGGGCTGAGGACTGAGCTTTGTTGCCTCGATGTGTGCTGAGCTCAGGAGGAAGGAGAGGAACCAAGGAAGAGGGGAGGGGTGGGGAGGGGCTGAGACCCGGCCCTGGCTCTCAGGCTCGAGTCCACTCTCTCTTCTGCGGTCCCTCCTTTCCGGTGTGGCCTCTGCGGGCTGTGGCGTGGAGTCTGGCCTTCTTTTCCAGCCTGGCCTGGTGGAACAGGCTCCGGGGAGAGTTCAGGCCCTCGGTGCTGACCTGAAACGCAAATGCCACCGGAGCCGGCTGCCGAGAATGGCACAGGTATTTGGAAAATGCTACGGAGCAGGTCCGTTCAACCCTGCGGCCTGCAGCCTGTCAGCGGGGCTGGGATTCTCGGTTAAGTTCACGGTTCAAGCCAATATTGACGGAATCCTTCCGTGGGAGTGGCTACTCTCCCGCCAGTGGGAACTCGGGCCGCCTCTGAGTGTGTCTTGCCTTCTGGGTGTCTCTGTCCCGGGCTTACTCTGGGTCCCAGACACAGGGAAGTCCCAAGGGCACCCTGGCCGGATCTCACCTTGGACCCCAACTTTGGGTCAAACTTGCGGCTCTCTAATCCTGACCCAAACTGTTTTTGATTTCACAGTCTTGCAACTCCTGTTTTAACGGCGTTTTTTTTTTTTTTTAATTAAAATGGCATTTATAGTTTTATTTCTAGTTCAAGATGATGAATGTCCATTTTATTTTTTACTCCTTTTTAAATACCGGGGCATTTTTGAACAACGCCCGTTCACAGTCGTCATGCAAAAATAAGAAAACAGGTCACCCCTGAGCTCACTACCCAGGGAGGACAACTTGTTAACCTTTCACTTTCTCCTCCCGGGTTTGTTTTTAGAGCAGAGTTTTAAAAAATAATAATTTCCTGGGTGGATCACGCTGGCATTGCATGGAGACAAGGCTGCCCAGGCCCCTGCACACCTCGCCGCCTCATTTCTCAGCCTGACCTTCATTGGCCGGGGCCTGCGGAGGCGCCCTCGCCAGATACCTCTGCCTGGGCGGGGACTCTGTCCTCAGGCCCGGGACAGGAGTGCCCGGCGGGGCTGACCCGGGAGTCTGCGCAGGAAACGGACTTTCCCAGGAAGGTGCAGGAAGAAAGGGGAAACTCTTCCGCCCTTTCTAGTGTCTGCTCTGGTTAGATGCAGGGTCCGTGCTTCAGGTCGGCTTGTCCTGGCATCACCGGCTCTGCCTTTGGGTGATCTCGCTGTTTAAGGAGCAGAGGAGATGGGCACCAGTTCCCGTAAATAGCCTTGGGGGAGGGGCGTAGAGAGAGACAGAGCGAGAGGGAGGGTGGGGAGGGGAGAGAGAGAGAGAAAGAGAGAGAGACAGAGAGATGTTTAAAGAAATGTGTATATGTGAATGTTCCCCAAGTAAACATTTCAGAGTTGGGCCAGAATCATTAAGGAGATAAATTGCCATCTGGGCATGTCTGTTTTTGCTTTTTAAAAAATCCTCACCTGAGGATGTATTTATTGTTTTTTTTTGTTTGTTTGTTGTTGTTGTTGTTTTTGTGTGTGTGTGGGGGGGAGGGGGTTGGGCGGTAATTGATTCCAGAGAAAAAGGGAGAAATATCGATGCAAGAGAGGGATTGTTATTGGTTGCGCCCTAATTGAACCTAACTGGCGCCTGCGTCGCCTGACTGGGGCTGTCAGCTTTTTCTGTTTCCTCTGTAGCGAGTTCATGCCAACCAGTGAAGCCCTTGGTTTGGGGGTGGGATGCCCCCAAGTTTTCTTTGGTGGAAAGTTATTTATTTCTTTATCTTGCTCTCCATCGTCTCTCCTCGTTGGTGCTTTATTCAGTGGTAGTCGAGGTTGAGTGCTTTATGGGGAAGCACCACTGGGCGATGGGTTTGTCTACACAGCAAACCGGGGTAGGGTGGGATGGGGAGGGCTGAGGAGAGGGAGAGGCGGGCAGCAGAGAAGGCCCCTCCCCCTCTCCCATCTCTCAGCAAGAAAATAAAAAAGATAAATAAACCCTAATCCTGACCCGGGGCACATGGCAATAAAGATCCAGGGTCATTTCCCCTGCTGATCCAGCCCTCGAACTCACTGTAGGGCTTAGCCAGTTCTGTGGCTCTAATTTGCCAGATCAGATTGTATAATTATCTTTTACGGCCCGGGTGTGACGTGTGCTCCGCGTTGATGCTGCAGGGGGCTGAGGGTGTGTCTGGCCTCCAGAGGTCCTGCCCGGCTGTGCTGTGCGGGCTGTGCGCGGCTTCCACATGGGGAGGGTGGGAGCGGGGGTGCTGAGAGCCTGCCTGGAGGCAGCACAGAAGCTGGTGGCAGAGCCAGGGTCAAAGGGCAAGACCGATGGGGGAGGGCAGTTAGGGGCAGGCCTTCGGGCTGGGGCAGGGGTCTCCCAGAAGGAACATGGATGGGTATGGGGGGTCAGCAGGGACATTCCCCAGAGTATGAATGAAGGCTGGTGAGGTCAGAGACAGGAAGTCGTCGGCAAGTTCAGGAATGAGTGATCATGCTCCTGACCTGGGGTGCTTTTGCCTTCACCAGGCCCCTGCCCCCGTAACACGTGATGTTAGAAGTATATCTTATGGCTGCAGTGGTGGAAGGATGACTCTCACCCAGGCTGCATTCATCGCTATGCAGGCCCTCCTGTGACAGTCGCGTTATTCCTTCTGATTATAGAAGAAATGAGAACATTCTTTTTTTCTTTTTTCAATCTTTATTGTTGAAAGTATTACATAGGTCCTCCTTTTCCCCCCATTAACCTCGTCCAGCCCGCTCCTGTCTCCCCCAGGCCCAGGCCCTCACCACCTCACTGTCTGTGTCCGTGGGTTATGCGTATATGCATACAAGTTCATTGGTTCATCTCTTCCCGCCCACCCTCTCCTGCCTTCCCTCTGAGGTTCAACAATGAGAACATTCTTGCGCTGGCCGGTTGCTCAGGGGCTAGAGTATCAGCCCAGACCCTCAGAACCGCTGGGGCTGGGACCCAGGCTTCAGGAGGGGTTTCCATCTGCCTGGGGGGAGGGGGTGGTGACTTCAGTGAGTAGTCAAGTCTGAACCCTCTCGCCCCTCCTGTCTTCCCCCCGTCATAGGATTTACAGAAGCCCCTGCCAGTCCCCACCCATTCCATCCCCAGGCTCTGCTACTGATTGGTGGGTTGGGATGTCCTGGTGGCTGGGTGAGTTTTGATGGACCTGTGTTAAGTTTCCTATCTTCTCTGGGAGGGTAAGGCTGCAACCACAGAGTTTATCGAATGCTTTGCACCTAATACACGGGACGTGGGTTGGGTCTGGGGGTGGCAGCAGGAATGGGAATCCATCCTGGTGTTGGACTTGGAGAGTATCGCGTGGTTTTCCTTGCTTCTTTTTGAGGAGTTTTCTAGCATTCGCAAGTGGTCTAGGTAGGTCCCAAGTGTTGCACGGTTCATCGGAGCTAAAATCGTGGAGCCTGGCTGGCGTGGCTCAGTGGTTGAGCATCTACCTATGAACCAGGAGGTCATGGTTTGATTCCCGGTCAGGGCACATGCCCAGGTTGCGGGCTCGATCCCCAGTGTGGGGTGTGCAGGAGGCAGCCGATCCATGATTCTCATCATTGATGTTTCTATCGCTCTCTCCCTTTCTCTCTGAAATCAATAAAATATATTTAAATTAAATAAAATATAATTGTTGAGATCTTTGCCCTGCCACCAAGAGCCCTACTACGTGGCATTTGAGGTCGGCTCTGGGGGTCAGTCCGTGGGTGTGGCAGAGGAAACAGACCCAGCCAACACGTGTGCCTGGGATTGGCGGAGAGGGGGCCGGCGTTGGCGGATGGGGTGGCCCAGAGTGCCAGCCGGCCCTGTCCTCAGGAACTCCAGAAACCGGGGGAGCGATCCCCGCCCCGGGTGATGTGTGTGCACCCAGCGAAAGAACAAAACGCCACCCAAACAATCCTTCCCCTTGTGAGTGAAGGTTACGCGTTTTCTGTTTCAAATCTGATGGTATTGTCTTTCCCCGTTCTCTTTCTTCTCTCTGTCTTCATTTGCCAAACGGAGGGTCCAGAGTGATTTCTTTGAGCCTAATGATGGGGAAGCTGAGACGGGGGGCCATTATCTCTAAACACCTTTTGAAATACGACTCTTCCTGGTGTCTGAATTGGGTGGGGGAGAGGCCGGATTTAAAGATTTCGTATTTTAGCAGCAACAGCAGCTATGCTGATCGCTCGGCACATCTTCTCAGGAGTCACACGGATGGTGTGGAGTAGTAGCCTTGCTCTCCAGAAACCCGTGTGAAGGAGCGACGTTAACAGAAGCATAGCTGATGTGTCCTGGGTGCAGGGTAGGGGTCAGGCACGGAGCTCGACGCCCCCCAGGTGTTACCCCATCTAATGAATTTAGGCACCATAAGAGGGGAACATAGAGAAATTCAGAATCGTATCACCAGAGCCGCCTTGGAATAAAAGACTCAATGAAAACAGAGCAACTCAGAACCGTGGCAAAAGATGCTTTTTGTTGTCGAGGTCCCTCGTGAATTTAAGCTTTGTTATAACTTGAAAGAAATCACTACCCAGTGTAATACCCATTTACATCTTAGTTTATTCTGGGTCTAGTTCATTCGGGTGGAAACCCTGTCTTTCTTGAAAGTAGCCCTCGGTCACCATGTCCATAGCTGATGGGAAATGGACTTCTCCCTTTATTCTCAGTCAAGGGTGTTTTTCTCTCTACTGAAGAACCAGCAGCTGCTAACCTCCTGTGTCCTTGGGGGCTGTGTGACCCTCAGAGTCCACCCCTCCTGTGCTTTAAGTTGAAACATGACTTCCCTGATCCCTGTTTGCTGAGGTCACCCTTTCCTTCTCTCTCCAGGTGATCTCAGAGGTTGGTGGCCAACCTGGGCAGGTGCTCTGAACCAAGAAAGGACGGGGAAGAAGGTGACCCGGAGCACACCAGGTAATGAGAGCTCCGCCGCCCCCCTGCTGCCGTCCTCGCTTCGGGGTCATGTTCTTCCCCCAGCAGAATCCCCCACCCTGACCTCCCTGGCCCCACCTGCGTGCGGCCCGGAGCAGAGACCGGGTGTCAGGAGCCATCGGAGAAGGTCGAAGCTCAGCTTGGGGGCGCCCTCCTCGTCAGCGCGGGCCATCCTAGCCAGGCCGTGTTCTCGGGGCTCTTACTTAGAGGAATGTGTTGCCACCTCTCACAGGTCGGTCACGTTATACCCAATCTGCAGATGAGAAAACCAAGGTACAGTCCGTGGCCCCAGGTCACCGAGTTATGTAGCGAGGGAGCCAGGGTTCAAAGCCAGAGCCGGCCCCCACGCCGTGTTCTCTCTCCATTCCGAGTGACGGTGAGCGTTCCGGCTGCCCAGGGCACGCACATCCGCTCCTGCCACCTGGTCTCTGTACGCAGTGTCCGAAGCAGGGCACGGAGGTCTTGCGTTGTGCAGGGAGAGCCATCAGGTGGGTGGCTCGAAGCCTGCAGGTCTGGGGAACGGAGAAAGGTGTGGATTGTGCCTGCTGACCTTCAAGAGCTCAGAGACCGACTGTGGGATTAAAGGGGACCTCAGGGCTTTCTGGAGCATGGCGGACTGACATCCGGTCCTAATAAGTGTGGTTTGGGCACAGGGCCACTCCCCGACAGCACGGGCTGGACCTCCCCCATAGCTGCCGAGGCCCCACCATCCCCAGCAGTCGCCCTTCTGGCTTGGGAGTCTGGCTCCTAGGTACACGTCAGTCCAGCCATGTACGTGGGCATGTTTGGAGGCCGCAATGCATCTCTGTTTCTCCTACGGAGCCTGGGCGAAGGGGTGCTGTGTGATGCCGAGCAGGGCTCTAGAATTGGGCAGGGGGTGGACCTCAAAGACCTGGGTCCAAATCCCACTTCCACTGTTTCCTCCCTGGGTGGCTATAGACTGGTGACCTTGACTTCTCTGGACTTTGGTGTCCACATCTGTAAAATGGGGATAAGTAACGAAAACCCCTGCCGCGTTGTGACTTGAATTGAGAGCACGCGCGCGCGCGCACACACACACACACACACACACACACACACACGGCGAAGAGCCTAGCCCAGTGGTGCCTGGGGCATGGTGAGCGTGCAGTAGATGTCAGGGGTTGTTGTCTTTCCTATCCGTCTGGATATGATGTTGGCAAATTCCTAAGCAGGGGAGGCTGTGAGTTGAAGGAGGCAACACAAATCGTCTCGATCGGAACAGCGGCCTCGTCTCTCTCTGATGCTCTCCCTCGTTGGCCTGATTCCGCGTGGATCGTCCGAAGGAAGGTGGCTGGTGGTGTTCAGTCCTCCGTCCGCGAGAACACCGAACCCTGGCAGTTACTCCACGGCCGTTTGCTGATTCGATCCCCCTCTTCTCCCAGCCACAACCTCCCCCCGCTCCCCCCGCCTTAGTCTTGACTTCCACAGCACCAGCTGGGATGCCCACCAAGGCTCCCCCGCCATGCAGTTCAGTCTTTCTTAACCAAAGTCCTTGTAGGTGTGTGCTCACAAGCCTCTGTCTCAAACTCATGTCACTTTCTGCTTAAAAGCAAAACACCCCCCCGAAAACCTATCGCCTCTCTCCACTGTCTCAGTGGCCTCGTCTCACTGGGAGCTCCGTGCTGTTGCCCACCTCTCCTCATGCCAGTGTGAGTCCTTTCAGCCCAGCTCACCGGCTGTGCACCCCATTCCCAAGCCTGGAACATTTCTGCGCCTGCCTCTGTGCTCGCCCCCTCCCCCCACATCACCATCTGTGTGCCTCACCTTCTCAGAAATCCCCCACAACCACAGGGGCCCGTGGCACCGGCTGCTCCTTCACCGGGCGCATCTCACCCGTGGGCCTCCGCCTGCCGTGTGGGGTTCGCCGCCCCAGCAGGTGCCTTGAGAGCGGGCGGGGAGGGGCGTGGGCCTTGTTGTCTGTTGCTTGGGCTTCTGTGACCCCGTCCTTTCTCACTGCTCGTGTTAGGGCCTGGGACAGACGCGGTGCTCAGACACCGTGTGGCTTGCCTGGTGGGAGGATGGGCCTGCAGAGGAGAGGCGGTTGCTGACATGCGTCTGACCCTGCTGTCTGGGTGGGGTGACTGACAGGCTGTGTGCGGGGGAGGGGGAGTTAATGAGTGACTCCCAGGGGATTTCCAGGCAACAGTGCGGGCACCGTCTGTCTGAAAACAGCACCCTCTGCCTTAGCCAGTCCTCTCCCCTTCCTCCTCAGGTGACCCCCAACATGAATGCCATTCCATAAGGTGCTCCTTACCCCCATCAGAATGGTAGCAAGCCCCTCATCCATCCATCCATCCATCTATCTATCCATCCATCCATCCATCCATTCATCCATCCACTCATTCATCCATCCATCCATCCATCTATCCATCCATCCATTCATCCATCCACTCATTCATCCATCCATCCATCCAGCAGAGAGTTACTGGTGCCCACTGGGTGCCAGGACTGTTCTGGGCAGAGCACACGATCTGCTCTCCTGACCTTGCCTTCCGCTGGGGCAGGTGCAGTTGCATCTGTCCGAGCATGCTCCCAGGAGAGGGTAGATCAAAAAGAGCAGAGGCGGTGGCTAAGGAAAGCAGCCGTCCCCAAGGTGAGAGGACAGTGGGACCTGGGGAAACGGGCAGGAGAGGCGGCTTAGGCGTGCTAGGCAGGGCGTGGAGGGCAGGTGGCAGCCCTGAACAGGCGGGCACCTCCCTGAGAAGGGGACAGTGAACCCAGCTTTGCAGGAGGGGAGTGAGCCCCGTGCGTGTCTAGGGGTCGAGCTTCCTGTGGAGGGACAGCTACCTCCAGGCCAAGCAGCAGTGTCCCTGGTGTGTCTGTGTGTGTCTGAGTGCTGGTGGGGTTGGAACTGTTGGGGGAGCGGAGCACCCTGGGATGAGGCCAGACCAGGGAGAGCCTGGCAGGGGTTGGAAGTGTGTGTGTGTGTGTTGCGGGGGGGGGGTGGGGGTGGGCATCAGGCTTTCCCACCAAGAGAGCTGGGAGCCATGGGACAGCAGGGGTTCGAGCAATGCATGCTGGGACCTGACTTACCAGGGGCGGGTGCGGGAGCCGAGAGGACAGCGCAGCTGAGGGGGAGGGTGCGTTGAAGGTGCCTGTTGCTCTCCCGTCCCCTCACCTGCATGGGACAAGAGAATAGCTTTCAGGGGTGACGAGGGCCTGAAAATCATGATTCTTAGTAGTTGAGATGGCCTCGTTTAGGGTGGCCTCTTGTCCTGGGACCGTGGCATCTGAGAGCCAGTGTCCTCTCCTTCCTGCCTGCCAAGCCACCGGGCGTCACGGGAAGGCAGCAGGCTCTGCAGCAAAGAAGGGACGTGGAAGAAGAAGAACAAAGGGGGTAGGGAAACATGGGGGAGAGAGACTAGACACCCCCATCTGTTCTGTGTCAGAGCAGTGAGGGGCGCAGGCTGCTCTTCGGGATGCCTGATGGTGACATTGCCACGCCACGGGGCTAATGCTGCTCACAGACATGCCTCGTGGGCTCCCCGAAGCCCTTTGGGGGTTCCCCTTGTTTCCTTGCAGCCTTCCTGTCTTCTCCTCCTCCTTTCCCTCCCTCCTGCAGTGCAGGACTGACCCATGCAGGGATGTCATCATTCCTCTTTTGTCTTTCCTGGCCTGTGGTCCCAGGGACCGTACAGGTGAGGCAGGTAGGGATGCCCCCGAGCTCACCTGTGCCGTCACGTCTGTCTGAGCATGCTCCCAGGAGGCAGGTCTTGGCAATTGTTAGCCCAGGCCCTGGGATTGTGGGGGGCACTGAAAACCGAGGCCATCAGGGAGCACCCAGTGCCCGAGTGTGGGGGACTTCTCCGTCACTCACGCATATGCCCAAGCGCTAGCCGAGGACTGTGGCCAGGGCCTCCTCCTCCTGGTGACCTGCTCTGTAGGAAATGCCCGGAGAAAGGAAAGACAGCGGGCGGAGCCGAGCCTCTACCTGGTGCTTCTCCCACATTTGAGTGTATTTCCCAATGACTGGGCCGAGCTCCTGGCCACTGGCTCCGCTGGGGACGCTCCCCTACCCAGCGCCTTTTTTACCTCCCGACCAATGGCCCCGGGAGATGGAGCCGGATGGTGGCCCGACGGCCGGGTCCACCCAGCAGCGGCCATCGTCAATACCGTTAACACAGCCAGCTTGCGTTGATATCACATCCTTCCATCCGACGGTCAGTCACGGTCACGGCCTTGTCCCCGGGGCTCCTGCATGAGGTCCTGGGGAGGAGGAACTGTCTTTACGGACACACTCTTTCCCGGGTCCGTCGTGTGTGTGGCGGGAGGGAGGGGGCTGTGGCTAAAGTGATGGCTGCGGCCACAGCCATAGTGGGGAGTGAAGAGGCCTGGGAGGAGACCGTGGCGAGTCCCAGTTCTGAGCAGCGGGGCGATGACCTCACCCGGGGATGGGAGCAGAGCTGTCCAGAGGCCCCGCAGACGGCACGTCCCCTCGGATCCAGAAGTGAGTCACTGTGGCTTGTGTCCCTGCAGCGGCGCTGTCCCCAGCCTCCCACTGCACCCTGGGACATTGTGGCCACTGGTCAGGCCTGGTGACTCATTGGGTTTCTTGAGCCAGCCCCTGGGTGCCCTGGGTGCTACCGACGCCACTGGGCCGGCAACATGCTCAGAGGCGATGTGCAAAGACGTGCGTGGCAGGAAGGGCCCTGGCGCTCCGCGAGGGTCCAGCCAGAGCCCCGGCCGCAGCGAGTGGACGTCAAACTTCAGCTGGGAAAGTCCGGGGGCTCCACGGAGCTCATCCAGCCCAAGCCCTGGCTTCCTGAGCCCCAGGGGCGAGACACGCCAGAGAGCTGGGGGAGTAGACAAAGCCAGCCGGGGTGGGGCAGGGGGGCTCCCATCACCCCATCTAGACAAGCTGAGTTCACCCAAAGGGCCAACGGCTGGCAGGGTGTCGGGTTTCCCGCCACGCCCAGCGCCAGCCTCTGCTGTCATCTGTCCTCCTTGGTTTTCATCTTCTAAGGATGGAAATAGTGTCATCTCTTCTCCACCTGTCAGTCTCGGGCCCGGCGGGGAGACGTCGGTGCCGGCCCCCCTGATGTCATCCCTGTTTATCGTCTGGCTTAGACACCGGGTAGCGGGAGAGACTTGCTGAGGATTAAAAAGAAGAGTAAATCCCCACGCCGTCTCAGCGAGGATTCTTCCTCCTGGTGTTGACTGTCCTGTGCCCTTTCTCTCTCTCTTCACCTCTCTTTTGAATGAAAACAGTTTGTCAAGGAGATCATGAGTGAGGGAGGAAGGAAGGGTTCCCCACGTGGGCCAGGAGGCTCCTTTCCCAGGTGATGTTCACCTGTCGGAGGGACTCCTCCTGAGAGCTGTGTCCCAGGGCTGCCATGGGCGTCGTCTGGCCTCTCGCCTGACACCGGGAGTAGGGAAGCGTGGGACTCAGTTTACCCACTGTCCGCCTCTGTCCTTCCCTGGAGCGATGACGTGGACTTACTGCCCCGCAGTTGTGTCCTTTGGCTCATCAGATCTGGAACTTTCCACTTCTAGTCTTTGTGTCCAAACAGGGGGTTGGGAAGGTGTGAGAGCTCTGTTTATTTAGGGAAAATTTAAAAGGTGACACACACCTCCCTCCCTCCGTGCCTCCCTCCCCCCCTCCATTTCCCTCCCTCTCCCCCTTCTCCCTCTCCCCCCCTCTCTCTCACATATCTCTCCAGGTTCCTCACGACTCAGGTGAAGGAGGGGGTGGTTAGGGGCAGAGGCAGAGGCTGGGGTCACGGGGGTACTGGGGATGCCGTTTGGTTTACACGGTGAGGATCAGTTCCTCTGGGCACAGCTGACCTGGGAACTGGGTGGTCGGAGGTAGGGACGTGAATGTCATCTGTGCTAGCGAACGGGTGTGAGGGGCCCGGCTCCCTGTGGGTGAGTCAGCCTGCAGCAAACTGGAACAGGGAAGTGACTCACTTTCAACCCTAAGCAAGAACTCTGCAGGCCGGGCCGCCAGCACCTGTCTGGGACGCGGTTAGTTATTAACGCTGCCAGTAAGAGTGTCATGGGAACCGGACGCTGGCCTAGATTGCTGCAGGCGGCCTGGCTCTCCGCCGCCTGCCCGCCATCCACCGCCTGCCCGCCGTGGCTCCTCTCGGGCCTGACCCAGATGCGGCGGAGCCCGTGGTGCTCCTGGTGGTACAGTGTCTCCCGGGTGCCCCTGGAGGGTGCAGGGGATGCGGAAGGGGACAGAAAAATGGCCCGGCAGCGAGGCGAATCCCGAGCTGCCAGATCAGCCCGAACCTGGGCATTCCAGGAGTGGGCCGAGGGTGAGCTGGCCCTGCCCGCCCCATTCCACACGCCCCCTCCAGGAGCTGGTTCCTGGGGCTCCGTCAGCTCTGCAGGGAATGCCTTGGGGCCCTGTCGGTCCAGTTCAGGGGCCCCACCAGAAAGGAGCTCTGCCGCCTCCCACGGAGCCCTCTGACCTGGGCAGCGTGAACTCCTGCCTCACTGACCTGGGGCTGGAGGAGGGGAGCGTTCTTGCTGCATCTTCCCTGGCACTCACCCGCCCACTCCCCGAGGCCAGCTGAGAGCCCAGGGCCCAGCGCTGAGGGCCTCTGCAGGGCACGCTGGGAAGTCGGCTGGGGTGAGCTGTACGTTCCCATCAGCTCTGCTTTGCCCTCTTCCTTTCTCCACGCCTGGGAAACACACAGGGGCGGCTCCCCCCACCCACCCCCACCCCAGATCCCAGAAGACATGTTTCGCCGCTTTCGGGGGAAGGCCCAGTCCGGGCACAAGCCTTGCCTGCCCGGCCCGGTCCATGCCTTTCCACTCCCAACTGCCAAGCAGGGGAGGCAGGCTGACTGAACAGGAAGAGGTGGGCGTTTTAGCAGGTCAGGCTCCCCAGTGGCCACAGGGATGCCCAGCGCCCAGCGGGGAGCTATCCCCTGGTCCTTGGTGCCACCTAGGAAAAGCCCTGAAGTGCTCGCGGGCTTCACTGTGTGCCGGCCTGGTCTGCGAAGGAGCGCTGGGCTGGCCATTGGGGCGCGTACTCCCTGGGTGGCCCTCCCAAGCCCTCGAACCGCCCAGCAGTCTCCCATCTGTGAAGTGGGAATGAGGACACCGGCCCCGCTTACTCGGCAGGGTTTGTGGGAGGCCAGCTGAGATCACCGGGCACGTGACGAGGCTCCGGGAGTGAGAAGGGCCACCCAGATCGGGGTTGAAACCCCGGGGTGCTTAGGGCGATTAGCAGCAGAGCGGGGCCTGAGGTCTGTGCTCCTCCCGGAGGTGGCTTTACGGGCACCCACCTGTGGCTTAAGAGCTTCTCGGGCCTCCCACAGCCTATAAGTCACTGCCTGGTGGGTGTGCTTCAGTCCGGGCTCCAGCCCGCACAGGCAGCGACCCGGAATGGCTGCTCTGCCTTTTCTCTCTGGGCCGGGCAGGAGCCAAAATAGATCCCCAGGGCCTTATCACTCAGGTTTTCCCCAGGGACCCTCGGCTGCCCATGCAGACACGCTGGCGTCACCGAGTCCCTTTCTCAGTCTACATAATCGTAGGGCACCGAGGGAGGCATCTCCTGTCATGGGGTTTGTCCTGGTTGGTCACCTTCTTGCCATCCAAGAAGAGAGGGGCCCGTAGGCGTGTCAGATCATCTCCCCTGGTGCAGGATGCGAAGAAGGTTCTAGACAAACCATCACTGAGCGTACCACTCGTCCGAGTCTTGGCTTCTTTCTCCTTGTAGTGTTCTGTGCATTCATTGAAGGAGGGCATGTTGAGATGTCAGGGGCGTCCCGATGGGCAGTGAGCATGCTTGTGGAGCCTCTTCTATGCCCAGGCCTTGCTGAGTCGATTGGGCGTAGTCCTTGCTTGTAGTCGTAAAACCAAACTCTTTTGGATGAGCCCATCCCATCTCCCACCCAGACCCAGGGCCCTCCCCCCCCCCCCCCGTCTTTCCAGATGGGTGTCTCCTGCTTCAATCCTTCAATGATGGAGACTTTGATCTCTCCAGAGGTCACCCAGTCTAACACATTGGCAACTCTTAATGGTTGGGAAGTTCATTCTTGTAGAGAGACTCCGTCTGCCTCTGGAAACTTCCAGAAGGGATTGCTGTCTGGGACCTGGGAGACTTTGTGAAGTTGCTGAAACTTGGGGGGTGGGGAATGCCACCTTTCATGGCCCGAATGCTAGTGGAACCCCAGAACCCGTGTCCACCTCGAACCTCAGCTGTGGCCTCCTTCGGGAAAAGGGTCTGTGCAGATGGAGTTCGTTCCGGATCCAATGGCAAGTCCCCGGGAGAGGAGAGGAGGGGAAAGGGACGCAGAGAAGAAGCTTGTGAAGACGGAGGCCGAGGCTGGAGTGCTGCCCAGCTGAGGTGTGTGCAGAGGAGAGAGAACCCTTTGGCCGGGAAACGCGACGTCTCCGGAGCCCAGAAAGGTACCAACCCTGGCTTCTCTGACTGTTGGATCTGCCTCCACTGAAGTGTCCCCAGTTTCTGCTTCTCTGTTTCTAGAAAGGAATCAGAAGTCCTTACCCCGCTCACCACCCTGCAAATACATATGCGGCATATGCTGACAGAAGTAGTTACAAGAGGTGTACCATCAGAAAAATAAAGAAAAAGGCAAGAGAAATATTCAAGATCCATGCTCGGTTGTAGGACAGTTATCTTTTTTTTTAATTAATTTTATTTCAGTATTTCTATGATTGCATAGTATTTCCTTGTGGGACTATGACAGGGTTCTTTTTTTAGCAGTTCTTTGATTTTTCCAGGTTATTATTTGTTGTTTAGCAGTTCTTTGATTTCTGCAGGTTATTATTTGTTGTTTAGCAGTGCTTTGATTTTTTTCCAATGTTTTTTTTTCTTTTGTTGTGAACTAAGGCTCTGATGACAGTCGTACGGTACTAGCGTATGGGGCTGCGGTCACAAACGACCACCCGTTTGGTTTACAATGACACAGGTTTGCTGTCATGAAGTTCTGGGAGCCTGGAATCGGCAATGAAACTTGGTTTTAGCCCCTAAAATGATCTGTTTCTTCTGGAGGCTCCAGCAGAGGCATTCCCGGCTGCTCCGGCTTCTGGAAGCTGTGGGCACGCCCTGGTTGCAGCTGCAACGCTCGAGGTCTAGTCTCTATCTTTGTGGTCACACCACGCTCTTCTCTCTGTGGGCGAACTCCCTCCACCTTCTTATAAGGACACGTGTGATTGTATTTAGGGCCCGTCTGGATAATCCAGGACAATCTCCCCATGTTGAGAGCCTTAATTAGCCTGGCCAGGGTGGCTCAGCTGATTAAACATCATTCCATGCACCGAATGGTCACCAGTTCAATTCCCGGTCAGGACACATGCCCGGGTTTTGGTCTCAATCCCCAGTAGGGGGCGTGCAGGAGGCAGCTGGTCAGTGTTTCTATCTCTCACCCCCTCTCCCTTCCTGTCTGTCTAAAAATCAATAAAAACATTATTATTATTTTTGTAAAGATCCTTCATTTAATTCCACCCATTAAGTCCCTTTTGCCACGTAAGGTAACATCTACGCTGTGACTATCTTTTCTTTTTCTTTTTTCGGATGGGATTGTGATTGAACCTGTCACCATATGCATGCTGACTTTCTCCCAATAAGTTCCCATAAGTGGAAATCAAGGGTGAAAGGGTAATACTACAGTGGTGTGAAAGGTTTGGGGAAAAGATTCGGTGTGAAGTAGATGGAACTGGCATCTTTTTGCTGCTGTCCCTTTAAGACCCCTTCTTAGCTCTCCTAGGAGTCACATGGGATGGGGGTGGGAGGGGGGCAGGCTATGGATGGAGATCCCCATTACGGGAATCATTTAAAGTCACCCTCGAGGAAGCTCGGGGCTAATGAGATAATTCCCATTAGGGGAGGAAGGAAGTGAAGGTGGCCTGACATCCTCTCTGTCTTTAATTTATGTGATTCCCTGAAACCTCCCCCTCTCCCCTGCTGGGGCCCCTCCTTCCACTGCCCCTGTGAATGCTGGGCCCATTGTCCACCCCGGTCTGCCAGCCGGGGCTCTAGTTCCCAGCAAGTCCCAGCACGCCCAGGCACCTGGGAAGGCTGCCTTCCGCCCAGACCAGGCGTTCGGGCTCTTGTCTTGGCAGCTGTGCCAGAGAATCTGGTCTTTGCCTCTTTCTTCTCAATTCCCAGAGCCTCACCCAGCTCCCCTCCACCCCCACCCCTGCCCAGACCCACCGGGGCGGACGGGGACCGGTGTCCATGGGACCAGCAAAAAGAGAAAAGCTTTCCACAGAACACAGGCTGGCTCCAGGGACCTGGAGGCCAAGGCAGCCAGGATTTTGTTTGCAACACAGCACCCCCCCCCGCCCCCGCCCCCCTTTATACTTTTAGAGGGAAGGAGAGAGAGAAGCCGGGGCGTGTGGGATGGAGGGGAGAAGGAGAGAGAACAACAGAGCTCCCTTCTCTTCCTCTGTGGCTGCCTACACGTTGGTCAGAGCTCTCCCCGCAAACGTGAAAATCCAGTTGGGGCCTTTCATTAGAAGAGTGTGAAGTAACCCAAGGTCCAGCGTATTTGAAGTGCAGATCAAAAAACCCTGGGAACATCTGGGGGCTGCAGAGAGGGAGACCTGACCTCCTCTGGGACCGTGGCTGTCAGAGTCGCCCATTTCTTTTACTGACACCTGCTGGGGACAGTTCCAGACGCCCTCCTGCGAGTCCGGGAAGGGTCCCTGGCACCCCGGAGAGAGGCCAGGCTCCTTCTGGTCCCGGCTTATTTCTTTTCCTCCTCGCATCCTTCCCGAGGGAGGCCATATGGTGGAGTGTTCCGACTCAGGGCCAAGGGCCAGCGCCGTGCTGGCCCCGGGGACGGTCCAGCGGTCCTGATGATGCTGATGTTGCCGTGTGGGTGGCCTGTCCCGTGAACTCGCTGCCTGACCTCCCGGGGCCTCCCAGAGCCCAGCTGCAGCCTTGAGTAACAGCCTGGCCCCGTCGTGACCGGAGGGTGCTGAGGCCCGGCTTCCCTCGTCACCTTGGCACCCGCGCCATGTGCGGGCCGGGCTGGGGCTGGGGCCGGGCCCGGGGCCGAGCAGTCCAGGCCGAGTCCTGCAAGCATCCCTTTCCCTTGGGATGGCCCAGCCTGGCTCTTGAGGCTGTAGGGCCTATAATGAGAGTGAGACAGACAGGAGAGCCAGGGGTTCGAGGCAGAAGGGACACAGTTAGAAGCAAGGGAAAGACAGTGGAGTTGAAGGCAAAGGGTATCTGTGCATTTCCGCATTAAATACCAGCAAAGCCAGAGGTTGGCTTCTCCTGGGCGCTGTCCGCGGGGAACTGCCTTGTTTACGGTGGGGCTCCTTGAGCAGCCGGTGGTAGGTGGGTGAGACTCCGGGCCTCCTCGTCTCCTCCCTGCGTGTGGAGTTCTCAGACTTTGTGGAAGGAATCCAGTTAATCTAAATACTAGGAACAACCTTACTGATTAAAAAAGGAAAAAAAAAAAGCATCAGTGGAAGGTGGACCCGGAGGGTTTTTTATTCCGTGGGTGTGGTCTGTGCCAGGAGAATAACCAAGGCAGTGACTCCTTGTCTGTCCTTCCTCAGAAGTGGGCTGGCTGGATCTGTTAATAGAGCGAGTGCTCTAGGGAAATGCAGTGATAATGACAAATGCCACTATAAGCCTTTAGTATTTAGCTCAGGCCTCACGACGGCCCTACCGTGGAGTTGGTACCCCTGTTATGCCTGCTTTACAGAGTGGTTAGAGAGGCAGCTTGCCCAGGTTCTGGGATTTGAACCTTGATCTGACTCCATATCATTAAGCTAAGGTGTTTTCCCATCGGTAGGAATGAGTATCCATGTCCCGACTCCCTCCCACACTTGTGAGATAACCAGCCTATAATGGTTCATTACTCGTTTGTCCATTCATCCAGCTGTCTGTCTGCCCATCCATCCATCTATCCTTCCTTCCTTCCTTCCTTCCTTCCTTCCTTCCTTCCTTCCTTCCTTCCTTCCTTCCTTCCTTCCTTCCTTCCTTCCTTCCGTTGATCCATCCACCCATCCATCCACCTACCCATGCATCCACCTACCCATCCATCCATCCACCCACCCACCCACCCACCATGTGCCTCCTCAGGACCAGACACTACGCTAGGTACTCTGAACACAGAGAGGAAAACCATGGCAGCCACAGCACGCCTCCAGCTGCCCCTGACAGACCTTGGTGGCGTGGAGGAACCCCCAGGAGGCCCCGAAGCCTGTAGCACCCACAGTCCTTGAGTGCACATGCTCTTCTCCCCAGTATTGATGGGCAGCCTTTCTGGGTGCCCCAAATCCAGGCAGCTCAGAGGTCCTGCTGTGTCCTCACTGTGGGCTGACAGCCGGCCCTTAGACATCTGGGTAGATAGTAGACGGGACTGCAGGGACCAGGCAGGGATCTGTCTGTTCATCCCTCCTGAGAAAAACGTGTAGTAGATGCCCAACTCTCTGGAGTCCCCTTGCTGGCACAGGCAGGAGAGGGGGTCCTGCCTGGTCTCTGAATCAGTGTCTCTTAGTCCCCCTGGCCCACCCTTGGTTGTTGGGAGCAGGGCTGGCAGGACTGGCACACTCTCTGGCCAGCCCCCCATTTCCAATGTTAAACGGAAATTTAACATCTTCTCTTCACCCGGAGAAAGAGAAGAGAAGGGGCTTGTGAATGGCCATTAGGTGGCCCCTGAGGGACGTGTTGTGTGGTAAGGAGAGGGCAGAGGGAGTGTGGGACTAGGGTCCCTATTATCTTGAAAGTCCATCGTTAGGAACAGTCCCCCGCAGATAAAAACAAGGGATCCAGGCCGGCCCGATTCGGAAGGGGCTTTGATCCGCCTAGAAGTTAATGCTTTTCAGTGGAGAACCGCAAAACAGCCCCACCCAGGACCACGGAGATAACAGGCCGGGGCAATCGCAAACCACCGGCCTCTTGATAGTGCCGGGTTTATTGAGGTCTGGTTCTCACCCAATGGGAACACATCCGGCGAGCATCAAAGGGGCCGGGCGTCACCTTGTGCAAAGAATCCTGGACCCTCAGGTGTGTGCGCGCTGGGCAGGGTGCGTGTGTGGCTGTGTGTGCACAAGGCTGCCCGTTGGCAATTACGTCTCTGTGGGCCAGAGGCTACCAGCCCCGGGGGGTAGGAGAGGGCTTGGCAAGTCACAAACTCTAATCCCTTGCTCTGGCTGGTCCGGCTCCTGAGATGGTTACTCAACATGGAACGTGGAAGGGGTGCTCTGTGTCATTTTGTCCTTGACTTTGTGTCACAAAGGCCGTTCGTCTGCGAAGTTTAAGGGAGACACAAGGTGGGGGCTCAGAGAAGGCACAGCCTGGAGGGTTCCTCTTTGGGAATCTCAGACTTGCTCCTTTGCAGCCTTTGGGAAGTCTTTTGCTTGACATGGTACACATGCCAAGGATGTATATCGGCCCCATAAGAAGGGAAGGAACAGGGCGTGGGGGATCATGGGAGAATCCAGGGGAAGAAGAAGGTCGCATCTTTGCAGGGGGAGAGTCGATGGGCGGATGGGTGAGTGTGGTCCTGGAGGAAGGGCCCCTTCCCCGTCGACCCCCGGCAATGCCCCTTGGCTGCCCCCTGTTCCATCTGGGCCGTCAGGATGCTGGACATCACACGTGGGCCTCTGGAGACAGGAGCCGAGAAACAACACCGTGCACACAGCACATCTGGAAGCTTTTGAAGGTTTATTTTTTAACACATCTGCAGGAGTCAGGACATTTGCACAGGGGGTTTGCAGGCTGGAGGGAGCCCAGGGGTTTCAGTCAAGTGGGAGCTGCATTTGGACCCCGTGGGGAAGGGCGGTGGGGTGGGGAGAGGAAAGTGGAAGCTTGGAGCTGGCCGATGCCAGCTCCCTTCTTCCGTCTTATTGGTTGCCGGGAACAGAAACAGGACCTGCTTCCTTGCCTCTTGGGTACCGCTGGTACAGAGCAGTGGGGTTTCTCCTACCTGCTCCAATCCGCTGCCTTCAGTGGAAGAAGCCAGTGGGTTCCATCCCATGGGGCCTTAGCTCCCAGGGGTCCCTGGGACCTGGCTTTTTCCACGTGGGCTGCAGACTCATACCTGTTCCCCGTCTTCCCATCTGCGCTAGCCAGTTGGAGCTGAGAGAGCGAGGGGCAGAGAGGCCAGTCTATCCTGGTGCTGCGAGGACTCGGTTTACCCTGCAGGCTTCTCTCTCATCTGTCCTCCAGCCCCTCTGCCTTCCTGTCCTCCTGCCCTCCATCTCTCCTCTCTCTCCTCTTTCTTCCTCACCTCCTTCCCTTCCTCCTCTTCTTTTTCTTCCTCTTCCTCCTCTTCTCTTGTCCCCCACCTCCCTCCTGCCTCCCCCAGTGACAGCCTTGACTTAATGGTTTGGGCCAAAGGGAGCCAGGAAAAGCTTGGCTCAGCATTTCAGCAGGGCAGGCTGGGAGTGAAATAGCGAAGGCAAGAGCCAGTCCCAACAGGAGAGAGAATTCACAGGTGACTTCATCTGCCTTTTCCAGGAGCCAGAGCATCATCCTGCTCAGCTCTCCTTCTCTCTTCGTTCCCCGGGCTCTCCGTTCATTCTTTCCTCCCTTCACGCTCCAACCCAGCTACGCCCGCCTCACAGAGCTGGTTTCCAGGCTCCGTTGAAAGTGTGGGAAGCCTGTCCTTGCTCAGAGCGCAGCCCTGTGGGAGGATTCTGGTTTCAGCGCCTGGGGAGTTTACCGACTGGAGGGAGAGTTGGTGCTCCCGTTTCTCAACAGGCCGCCGCCATGTCCCCGCCTTCATGAAGGCAGCGCTCTGGCTTGCGTGAGCTCATGTGTAGAGCACTTCGTGGGAGCTGGCTCCCGGTGCCCTCGGTTTATGAGGGGAGGAAACAGAGGCTCTGTGTGGCTATTCATGGGAGGCACGGGAAGGTGTCCACCCTGTGCTGATGGGAAGTAAGGTGACACAGCCACCAGGAATCCTGCTCCATCCAGTCACCCCACCTGGCAGCCACCTGTCCGTTCCCAAGCCTGCCCCGGTCGTGCTGGTTACAGTTTCTGTTTGGGAGCAGCTTATGTCCTCCCCAGAGTCAGGTTCAGGTATGTCCCCATGTCCCCACTCCCCCTGCTGGGGGCAGTGTCCCCTCCGGGCCTGCCAGGCCTCTGCCTTGCACAGCGGCTTTCGGCCGGTTCGAGGCAGTGAGTCTGGGGTGGGGCCTGAGAAGTTGGGAGGTCTAGTGCGTTCGCAGGTGCTGCCGAAGGCAGACTGCACTTGGAGAAGCATTCCTCTGGATGGGTTCCTTTTTCCAGAGCTGTGATAGAGTGAATCCGTTGTGGTTACTAGAAAACCCGACCATAGCAGTGACTTCACTCTTAAGCCACAAGACCATTCTTGCTCACATAGCAGACATCCAGAGAAAGGCCATCCAAGGCAAGTATAGCAGTTCAGTTTTTAGGGACCCAGGCTTCCCTCTTCCTATTAAATCACCTTCCCACAGGACTCCCATTTTCAGTGTCCCTCGTAGTCCAAGACGGCTGCTCGAGCACCAGCCATCACGTTCTCACTGAAGGCAGAAGGTAGGAAAGGCAGAGAGGTACCAATCGGGCCCTTTCCAACACCTTTTGAACGGCCTCCCCAGAAGTCCCGCAACCCTTGCTTAGGTCTCTTTGACCAGATCTTAGTCACATGGCCATAGCTAGCTGCAAGGGAGGCTGGGAAACGTAGTCTTTTCGACTTAGGGCCTTGGTGTGTCCTCCGGAAATCAGAGTTCTGTTTCTAAGTAGAAAGGGGAGAACAAGAATTGGAGTAAGTAGCCACCGACAGAATCCTCCTCAGAGTTATAATTTATTTGGCATCTGCCCTGTGCCATGTACTTTTCATACGGTATCTCCCTTAATCCTAAAAGCTCTGCAAGGCAGATATTATCTCCTTTTTGCAGATGATGAAACAGAAGCTTTCAGAGATGAAGCCAAGTTACAGTCACGAATGATAACAATTTCAAAGCCCCTTCAGAGCCTGGGCTGCTTCTTGCCTCAGTTGGTCTCAGAGACCCGCCCTTTGCCCTCTGAGGCCGTAGGGTGTCGTTGGGACCTTCCTAAGCCAAATTCTGGACCTCACCCCTTCTGGCCAGCCTCAGCCCATTGCTGACTGTGTGCTTGCTGTGACACCCTCTTCCACAGACCTGTGGGGCACAGAGACCCCATGTGCCCTGATGCACAACAGTAGTGGCCCATGGCTGCTGTAAAGTTACCATGAGTTTAGGGGTGTTAAGCAACTCACATCTATTCTTCTATAGTTCTGGGGGCCAGTTCCACTGGGCTAAAGTCAAAGCATCTGCAGGGCTGGCTCCTTCTGGTGTCTCCAGGGAAGAATCCACTTCCTTGCCTTTTCCAGCTCTGGAGCCTCCTGGTCGCCTTGCCTCGTGATTCCTCACCAGGGTCCCTCTAGCCTCTGCGTCAGGCCTTCCTCTGCCTCCCTCCCTCTTTCTTATTTTTAAACAGGGAATTCTTTTTATTTACTTATTTTTTATTAATCCTCACCCGAGGATATTTTTCCATTGATTTTTAGAGGGAGTGGAAGGAAGGGGGAGAGACCTATATATCTAGTGGTTGCAGGGCCTGGTCCGGGACCAGGAATTGAGCCTGCAACCGAGGTATACGCCCTTGACCAGAATCGAACTGGGAACCCTTCAGTCCATAGGTTGACGCTCCATCCACTGAGCCAGACCAGCTAGGACTGCCTCCCTCTTTCTTATGAAGACTTGTGATTACGTGTGGGCCCCCTGGATAATCCAGGATAATCCCTGCAGTTCCAGGGCCCTGGCTTCCATCCGCACAGTGCCTTTCGCTGTCCGAGGTAGCGTTCAAGGTCACAGGGATCAAGGCCTGGTTGTCTTTGGGGGGCTAATATTCAGCCGACCGCAGTGGGCCCCTTGCCACTGTCCTCCCTTTCCTTGTCCCCAGCACAGAACATGCACACATTTCACTTCTGTCCCCGGCGTTTTCAGAGAGGCCAGAGGCAGGGTCTGAAGGGCACAGCTCCCAGTGGCCATAGCAACAGACACAAACACATTCGAGGGGAAAGGATGGGGGGATGGGGGGGGGAAGGCGTTCCTGCCCTAGAGGTGGCAGAGTGACTTAGCCTGGGCAGTGGTGCCCAGTGGAGACGTGAAAACAGCAGATACGTGCCCTCAGCCAGCCTCATAAACCCTCTGGATGGCGTGTTTCTAGGTAATCTTTCAACTCCCTCGGTGCCTGTTAATTCGTGTGCCCCCTGTTGCCTTTCTCCAGGCTAACAGAGGCGTGTCTTTGGCCACATATAAACCATGCACCCAGAGGAGTTGGGTAGGGGGGTGGGGGAGGAAGAGTTGAGCTCTGCTTGGACTGGTTATGTTCTAACCTCATTTTCCTCTGCTGGGCTGATTCCCTCGTCTCCACCCCACTCCCCAACGCCCCTCTCCTCCCTCCTCCCCCCCGCCCCCCCCCCCCCCCCCGGGCTGGGTTGGCCATGCCGGGATGAGTCTGGGGTGTTGTATGTTTTGCTTTTCATTTTATTTTGCAAGTCCCTCCCAACATTCCCCTCTGTGTTTAATGTCCCACTGCCAAGTGCATGCGGTTGCCGGGCAACAAGAAGGAAGTCCCTGTGTGATTCACCTGGCGGCTGCCAATTAATTGGCGAGCTGCGTGCGTCTCCCAGGGCAAGAAGGGCTTCTCCCGGCCCTGGGCCCTGTGGGAGCCAGCGGAGAGAGCCGCTGCCCGGGAGGGAGGGGGACCAGAGGAATGTTAGCACAACTTGGGGGTCTTGGGGGTGCTTTCGGGTCCAAATGAAAGAGAGTGTCTGGAAGGCCCAGGCAACACCTGGGCGAAGAAGTACAATGTCCCCCTGGCCACCAATCAGAGAGGGCCACCTGGAGCGCCCAAACATCTCTGCGTGGGCCTGTTGGCTTGCTTTCTTTGGGTAGGTGACTCTAATATGCAGACTCTCACTCCTTCCAGGGGTGTCCATCCTAACAGGGACAGTAAGACAGCCCCATAGTTCTTGTCTTTTTTTTAATATAATTTTATTGATTTCAGAGAGGAAGGGAGAGGGAGAGAGAGAGAGATAGAAACATCAATGATGAGAGAGAATCATTGGTGGGTTGTTTCCTGCACGCTCTCTACTGGGGATCGAGCCGGCAACCCAGGCTTGTGCCCTGACTGGGAAGGAAACTGTGGTCTCCTGGTTCTCAGGTCAACGCTCAACCACCAAGCCAGGCCGGCGGGCCATCTCTGTGTATCTGCCATCGGCATTAGGGAAGGAGAGACGTGTTAAACCGTGCCTTCACATTTCCTCAGAGGGACCCCTACCCCCTCTGGATGGTTTTCTAATTAATTGTTAAGGGACTTGCGAGAGCAGCGAGGTGCCAGCTGAAGGGGACATTAGGATTAGGGACCAGACCCTTGTCATCCTCGGCTGAGAACACTGGCACCCTCTGTGCCTCCGTTTCCCTATTTGTAAAGTGGGTGATCTAATACCTCCACACTCCCCGCCCCACATCTCACAGACATATTCCGGTGACCTGCTGAAAACAGAATTTTCCACTTGCTCTGGGCTGGCTGGGTTCAGTGTGTTTTTTGTTGTTGTTTTGTTTTGTTTTTTAATAAATCAGCTATGGGTGTAGTGGTGGGATTTGTGTGAAAGGCTCCCGGTGGTGACTCAGTGTACAGGGAGTTGCTTGAGGTGGATTAATAGGCCTCCCCCCTCCTCCCCTCCCCCCTCCCCCCATGCTTTTAGAAGCAGTGTCTGCGTCTTCTCTCCTCAGCAGCTAGACACTTAGGGAGGAAAGTAGGAAAGTGACGCTCATTGTTGAAAGCCATCTGTTGGAGGAGCTGACAGCAGATTCTCACTCGAATGCTGTGTTTTGCTCCACAGGCCTAGGAAGCAGGACTGGGCAAAGGGCCGCCCTTCCTCACCCTCACCACCCACCAGGAAGCCTCCTGGAGCCAATGTGTGCCACCGGGTGCCCCCGGAAGGTCCGGGCTCAGATGGAACCATCTGTGAAGAGGCAAGAACCCTGCATTGGATGGAGATATCTTATTTTGGAGAATATATAAAGAAGGTTGTGGATCTGAGAAGACATCTGAGGAGAAAGCAAAGACCCTCGCTCTGAGAAATAGTGGGTGTGATGACCTGCATGCGCTGGGGGACGCATCGTTGCTGGGGCCAACCTACAGAGAAGACACCGGGGTCCCAGACCTTGCTTCTCCTTCTTACGGAAAACCCTTCCTCTGCAGCCGCTGGCTCCGAAGGCTGCCTTCCCCCTACCCCCAGGAACCCCAGGGCTTCCTGCCATCCCCCTTTTGCCCCCCACCTCCACACCTGCTGTGCAGCGATTCTTGTTTGCTCCGTCATCTACACTGAGGTCAAACAGATCTGCGTTTTTTGTTCCTGCTGCTTCGGAAGACACGTGTGTGCCACCATGCGCACAGCCTTGGAGGAGTCTTCCTTCTCGTCTCTTCGGGTCTGGCCACACAGGTTCCAGAGGGATGCTGATCTGTGCAGGGACGTTCCTCGGGCGCTCGGGGACGTTGGCAGGGACCCCGGCGGGGGAGCTGGATCGTGAAGGCTGGCTTTCTCCATGCCCAACCGTCTTGGCTGGGAGCACACATGGGTGGACATCTGGAGGAGCAGAAAATGACGCTGTTGTTTATTCCAGCTGCCTTCTGTTGAGCCAGAGGCACAGTCAGCTGCATGACCTTCTCCTCTCAGGCGGCTGTTGGGGTCCACACCAGAACTTGGGGCTTCTTTATGGACCATCCAGCTACCAGCGCTGGTGGAATTTATGGCGGACTCTCTTCCTCCGGGGTGTGCCGATGACACACACACACCCGGCAAAGGGTTGGGCCCCACACGACACGAGTCCTGTTCGTTTTGTTCACTCTGTAGCCGCCATACGCACGGACGGAAATACTGCCTAGATGTCGACCCATGTCAACCTTGGCCAAAATGCACAGCCAAGCAGGTCCGTGTTTGCAATGTCCACAGTGGATGGATGGCTTGCCTTTGCAAAAAGGAATTAAAGCTAGACCTGTCTATCTTCCCTGTGTTGCAGGTGATGTGTTTGTGTGACCATTTAGTGACTTCAACGTCTTCTCAGTGGAGCAAGGGGGTCCTTCTCGGCATCTCAGGTTCGACACAGAACGAGGCGGGGGGTACCTCTGGAGGAGGTTTCCTGCTGTTGAAAGGCAAGGATTGTCTGTGGGCTTTCACCGTCCTTCCTTGACAGGCAGACAGGCTCGTGGTATCAGTTCAATCCCTTTGGGTGTCAAGGGACAGAGACCCACTTATCTCACCTCCATAAATGCTGGTTTATTGCAAGCTTCCGTGGAAGTAGGCAGGAGACAGTCTCCCCAGCAGCTGCCCAGCTAGACCTTCCCAAGAAGCCCAAGTCATTCAAGAGTTTGCATTGCTGCCCGGCTGCCGGGGCTCGGGTTAGAACGCCGGTGCAGACTGAAGGGTCTTGGGTTGGATTCCATTCAAAGGCATGTACCTCAGTTGTCCATGTGGACAGCAACCAATCGATGTGTCTCTCTCACATCAATGTTTCTCTCTCTCTGTCTCTCCCCTTCTCTTCCAACTCTCTCTAAAAATCCATGGAAAAAATATCCTTGGGTGAGGTTTAACAAAAGGGCTCCCTGTGTTAGAGATTGTTTTCAGGGACAGCAGAAACTGTCAGACCATAGTCCCCTCGATCTTCTGCTCTGCAGCGGGATCCACTGCTCCTGATTCTAGAATTCAGCTTGTGGTGATGGGCTGAGGGTGCCCAGGACTGAGGGCTTTCCTAGGATGCAGGACTTCCAGTGCTAACCCTGCCATAGTCCTGGGCAAACTGGGACAACTGGTCACCTTGCTGGGTGACTTGACGATCCTTGCTCTGCTTCTGCTTTACTTTCTGTAGCTGGCTGGTAGTCTTGAGCGGTTTGGCCAATCACCATTCATGACCCTTGTGTCTGGTCATATCATTGGCCACTAGCAGCCTATCGATGCATGCCATTGGATCCGCCACCAATCTTCACCAAGTCAGTTGTTTCCAGAATGTTAGGGTTGCATGATACTGAATGAAAACCTGGGTATAAGGAACCAGCTGAGACCACTTTCTTCAGAAGAGTGCTGTGGACAGTGGTGTGTGTGTGTGTGTGTGTGTGTGTGAGATACGTGTACTTACTACATAGAATAATGAGCCCAGAAGAAAATTCTGCAGCCTAGCTAGACAGAAACTAAGAGCTAAAATCTTTGGGATGGTGGTGTCTGGAGAGCAAAGGAGTTGGCTCAAAGGCTTCCTGAAATGCCTTTGAATGCTAGGATCCTTTAAACTATCAAGGGCATGTAAATTGGGCCTAAGTGTGTACTTTCTCTCTAAAGTCTCCTAGATACCCTTTGAGTTCCAACTCGGAGAGTGGGGCCTGGGACCACCCAGGCTCCTCCTTCCCTCTGCAGACACTGCCTCGGTCTGGGCGAGAGGGGCAGACGGGGGTGCTGGCAGTGGAGGGTGGAGGAGAGGAAGGTCGTGCCAGCCCAGTCGTTGGTGTTCACGACAAGTAAGAACAATCCAAAGAAGGCAAATTACAGGTTCTTTTCAGGTTCGTCAAAGCCAGGCTTTCAGGATGCGTGCCATCCCGAAGTTGTTGCTGCTTGCCGGGGATCAGGCCTCCTCATCTTGCTGAAAGACGGCCGTGCGTGTCTGCAGCGCTGGAACACGGCCCTTCTCTTGCTTCCTTCCATGGCCAATGAAGGAGTCGGGCCCCGGAGGTCTTCTAGCTCTGACATCCACAGCGCTGCCATATTTGATAGAGTTAATGATGTAAAGATTGGTTATTGTTGTTCCCTCTGAGAACAGTATAGCAGACGCTGCCCAAGGTACAGTGTAACCGTGTTTCCTCCACATGCTGGACATACTGATCTTGCTTTCATTCATTCTGAGCATAACTTAACCTCGAAGTAGTGCCAGTCCCTTTCCCCAGGGTTCGGTTCAAGCTTCCCTCCGAGATGTTTCCGTGGCATTGAACTTGACCCAGGGGAGACTTTTATCCTCTTCCAATGGTCCTGCAAACCTGTGTGTTGATAGAGAGGAGGTTCCAATGGTGAAGGACATCCCTCAGCTCAGGGGGATGTGGTTTAAAGGGCATGAAGGTGACCTTGGGAATGCAACTGACCTTGGACAAGACCCTCCTGCCAGGCTACTGGAAAGCAGGGCTGGCTCTCCCTACCTCTACTTTGGAGAGCAATCCACAGAGGGAGCACATCTCTGCCCGGGTCTGAAAGAGCCTTGAACTCGAGGACTTGGGGGGCGGGAAACTTGCACTCTTGTCCTGCTTTTGCTTCAGCTTTGCTCCAAGGTCACATGTAAGTCACTCAAGCCTTTTCTCTGGATCTCAGTTTTCTCATCTATAAAACGGGAAGGGGAGGGGGAGACATGGCTGGTCTTGAGGATCCTCTGAGGTCCCTTCCGTGGGTCAAGTTCCGAGCCCCACCTGACCCAGATGGCATCTGCCTTTTCTCTGACAAGTAGTTCTTTCTCCCTTCACCTTCGACTGCCCAGGCCAAACACAGGGCAGCCCAGGGAAGTCCATTACCGAAGAATGCTTCAAAGCTGTTTGCACTCCTTGTCAGTTGCGCTGAACATGAGTTTGTTGAAGGGGAACGCAAATAGACATACAGACTGATGGCAGGACCGGGGAGGGGCCTGCCATTTGCCCGGGGTGACGGGGAGGGGAGAAAGCAAACCCGCCTGCAGTTTTGACCAGTAAATAAAATCGGGGAGATCTGCGTGGCTGAAACCTTAGGGGATTTATTAGTTTGCTCAGTGGAAGGCAAACATGAAGTCTGAAGCTGCCCGTCCCACGGCCAGCCTTGGGCCTTTGTATGCCGTCAGGCGCCGGTCACCTGGACTCCGGGTTATCAAGTGCTGTCGGAGGTGTGTGTTTCTAAATCGCTTTCCATATCCTTCTCTTTTTCTTCCTCCTCTGCTCGCCCCTCCCCCACCGTTTACCGGTGACTCAGATCTGGGTTCTGGAGAGGAGAGCAGGGTGTGAAAGACATACTGTTCTGGTACGAAAACGGCCCATACTCAGGGCTCCGGCGGGCCCGGGACGGGCCTGCCCACCGTGGTGTGGGCCTGGTGCTTCCCCTCCATCCTCTGCCCTGAAGTCTTTTTAAAAAATTAATTTATTTTCCAGTTACAGTCGACATACAATAGTACATTCGCTTCAGGTGTACAGCGTAGTAGTTAAGACATTTATATACCTTACAAGGTGATCACCCAGCAAGTCTAGTTTCCATCTGACACCTTCCATATAGTCATTACAATGTAATTGACTATATTCCCTGTGCTGTACTCGACATCCCCGTGACTATGTTTAATAACTGGCAGTGTGTACTTCTCAATCCCTTCACCTTTTCCACCCATTCTCTCCCAACACCCCTCCCGTCTGGCGACCATCAACATGTTCTCTGTATCTGGGAGTCTTTTTCTGTTTTGCTTATTTTGGTTTTGAGGTTCCACATAACAGTGAACTCATACGGTATTTGTCTTTCTCTGCCTGACTTCCTTCCCTTAGCATAACACCCTCTAGGTCCCTCCATGTGGTTGCAAGTGGCAAGATTTCATTCTTTTTTGGGGCTGAGTAATATTCCATTGTGGATCTGTACCGCATCTTCTCTGTCCATTTACCGATTGATCTCTGCCCTGAACTCTTAATAAGTTAGGTCCCTTACTAAGACTGTTGGGCTAAGGCCTTGCCTCTCCTTCAGCTTAACTTGAACATGATCATGGGCATGGGGGAAAGCTATAGACCTCGTTTTTCTAGGTTGTAAGCTTTATTTCGTATGGGACTATCCATACCTAACAGGGACAGACGGCTTCTACCTGATGCATTGAAAGATGAGCTGCTACAGGGGGAGCTGTGAGTGCTGATGGGGGTCTGACCACCAGGGCTTGTCTCTTCCCACAGGCTGGACAGCCACCCGTCTGCCCACTCTTCACGTGTGAGCGGCAGTGAAACCAAACGAGATAGCACACCCTTTATCCTCTGCCAGAAACACCCCAGGCGCAAACCAGGCTGTGTCACTGTGGTTCTTGGGTGCTCCGACCTCGTGGGTGCTTGCTAGTAGCCACCCGCTGTGGGGTGCATGCACCCTGGCATGTCCACATCAGTCCCCAAATGCTCTCTCCCGACCACCCTGCTCAACTGTCCAAGGAGCATCCATCTTCCTAGCCTGCCCGGGATATAACGGTTCCCTGGCACTGCTCCTGTGGCTAAGAATCAACCAGAGAATGCATGGATAAGTGGAACAACAAATCAATGTTTCTCTCTCTCTCTCTCTCTCTGTCTCTCCGAAACAACGAAAATATTTTTGAACAAGTGAAATTCGAGTTTGGACAGCATGGATGTCATCTGTGGGCTCTGGCCAGCAGGACCAGTGTCATGAGATGATGTGACATTCAGCCAAGGAAAATCAGGCAGGTCAGGAACTAACAGGGTCCAGTGTTTGACGGTGCTTTCCAATCTTAAAGCTCTTTGCAAAGCTTCTCATTGGAATCTCACAGCAACGCAGGGAGAAGGTCTCGGGACCCCGTTTTCATAGACGAGAAGAGGAAGTTGAGCCGGTTCAGTGACTTCCCTTGTAGCACCCCCATCAGGCTCCCGCCCTCCGGTCAGCGTGACCGTTTCTCTATGACCATTTCAGGAGAAACTGAAAATGCAAACTGTATGAGTCACAGCCGGCTGTTATAATAAAACACTCCCCGGTCTCATTGTTTTCCCGAATGGTTTTCCCCCTTTACACTTCAGTGGAACATGAGCTGTCCGCCATAGGGGCCGAAGGCCCTTTTCCGTGAAATGTGGGCACTCTGGCTCCTTTCTGGGGTCACCGCCCCCTGCAGAGAGAGGCGGACAGAACAGCCGCGAGGAGCAAGCCTGCCTGGGTCTGAGCCACTGCCGACCTCTAGCCGTGGGACCGACCAGCAGGGGATAACGTCGCCTTTCCGTGCCTCAGTTTCCATATTTTCCCACAGCTTCTAGGGTGGGTGCGAGGGAGAACGGTTACTGCAGGTGCAGTGCTCACAGCATTACAGCAGAGCCGGGAACACAGCGCTCCGTCAGTGGGAGATCTGCTTTGTTTTTTTGGTTGTGAAATGATCTGCAGTTGAAGTGTTTCCTTTTGTCGTTCTTAAACGAGCCAGGCGTCCCACGGCTGATGTCACCTGTGAGGTCATGAGGGTGGTGGCCATCGGCATCGCAGCCCTCACACGGGGCATCCCCAGGATTTCTTTACTGGTTCCAGAGAGTTGTCCGTGAAAGATCAGCACCGCATCTGCCGGGCAATGCCGACAGCCTCGCCGGCAGGGGTGCTTCCACCGCACTTCATGGTTTTTGTGCTTCTTCCCATCTCGTAGCGGTTCTTGGGGGTTTGACGATCCAGGCAGATCCCTCACTCCGGGCCAGCCTGTTCCGAATGGCTCGTTTCACTGTGACCCTCAGACCCTTCCAATCCCTGGTTGCTTTGGCGATGTCATCACCAAACTTTGGTAGAGACAGACCTGGGGGTTGGGGTGTGGGGGAAGGATGATCTTAGGGACCGGGGCAGACCTGGTGCTGGTCTCCCCACCCGGGCACCTCAGGGATATGACTTTCATCTTGTTGAGGTCGAACTTCACGGGCATGGTGGAGGCAGCTGGTGCCGGATGACCCCGGATTTGGGACAACCTGAGCCTCGGCTGAGCAGAAAGCCGGAGGCAGGAGCTGTGTGCTGTTAGCTCCGCACTCTGAACTGGAGCTCAGGTGACCCTGTGCCTGCGTGGGGAGAGGAGACTGCAGATGCGAACTCCTTCGTGCGGCTGCGTTTTCCCAATGCGGTGTGGCGGCCTGGCTTCTCGCTGGCCGTGGGCGAGCTCTGAGGGTGGTTGGGTGGGATTTGGTTTAGCAGATGGAGCTGAATATACACTGAGTGGCCAGATTATGATGATCTCTGAACGCATACTAATGTGGCCACTCAGTGTCTATCCTATATAATAAAAGGCTATTATGCAAATTGTCCCCTCGACCAGGAGTTCGACCAGCAGGCAGGCCGGCCAACTGCCCATGTCCCCTCCCCCTGGCCAGGCTGGCTGGACCGCACCCATGCACGAATTCATACACCGGGCCTCTAATACACACACACACACACACACACACACACACACACACACACTGAGTGGCCAGATTATTATGCATTCAGAGATCATAATAATCTGGCCACTCAGTGTAGATGGAGGTTGACTTGACGGTGTCCACACACTGGCTCTCATAAGAGTGATTCTCCTTCGTAGACATCCTCAGCTCCCCAGTCACGAAATCTGGCATCCTGAGCTCCCCAGTCACGAAATCTGGCTCTCCTACCAGCCACGCCTCCCTTCCCAAAGGCCACCTTCTCTCCAGAATCTGTCAATTGCCTCTACCGACGAAGGAGAGGCCATTACACACGGACACGGGGACCCGAGGCCCCATCTGTGGCCTTCTCTCCAGGGGAGCAGAGAGAATAGCTGATTTCCCAGCCTGTGGGGGACCCACCCCCCACCCCTATCCAGACGGCTCCCCGTTTCCTCACCTAGATTTGCAATCACACCCTTCCTCCCTCACTGTGAACCCACAAGCGCCCCTCTGGGAGCCCTACCCGAGTTGCCCAGGATCCTGGCACCGAGTTCGGCTCTGTCTTAGGCTCCCCTGGCACCGCTAGGGAATGGGAAAGCTGGCGTGTTTACAGTATGTGGGGCCAGAATCACATTAAAAATGAAGGAGCAAATAAGATGTTGTAAACAAATCTCCTTCCCAGTAAGGAGCCCTCCACCCCCCTCGACCCCCCCCTCCACACCCCTCCAACTCGCACTACTTTCCTCCTGTGTTTGGATAAACTTCCATCCCATACACCCCCTCCCGGGGAGTGGCTGCCTGGCTCCCTGGGCTGTTTACTTGGCTGTGATCATTCCCCTGGTCTTGGAGCATCACACACACCTACTTGTCCAGAAAATAGGCTTCCTATCGGGACCGGGGAGCAGCAGGCCCCCCCTCCCCACTCCTTTCCCTCCTCCTTGCTCCCCGGCACCCCATGGCCCCCTGACCTCACCGTAGGGTGTAGGCACGGTGGGTGGGAAGGGGGGAGCAGAGGAGAGGGGGTTTCAAATCAACGCTGGAGCAGGTACAAAGGGGTCGTGGGTGGGTGACCATGTCCCTGAGAAGGCTCCCCGACAGGAACCCCCCCGTGACTTTCTCTGTGAGCAGAAAGCCGCGGGGCTCGGTTTCCTGACCCAGCAGGTAGCTTATTGTAAAACAGTTCACCCAGAGGGGAACAAATACCTCGTTTCAGCATGTCCACGTCTTTCCTTTTCGCTCTGAGCCGGACGTGGGAGCAAGGGGGTGGTGGAAGGGGACGGCCATTTTCTCTAGTTCTGAGACGCATGTGACCAGGTGGGGGTTGCGAACAAGGATTATTCTTGTTTATGACTCCAGGGTGTTGTCAAGGACCCCTCGTGGCATGTTCTGAGCGCCCCCCCCCCCCCACGTCCCTCTCGCCCTCTGTTCTCCTCCTGCGCCGGAATGCAGAGGGGAGGTCACCCACGCTGACAGCCCTGAGCCTGGGTCACCCTCACTTGCTCTTTAAGTTCTTTAAGTTCATTTCACTTTCTAAATCCCTCACCTTTGCCTGGTTGGGCGCATCGGTATTCTTGGAGGGGCTTACTTCAGAGAAGCCGAGCAGAGCAGAGCAGACCAGTCACGGCCTCCGCTTGGCTCCAGACTCCTTAAGCCTGAACTCAGTGGAGGCCTGGGAAGTGGCTTGGAGGTGGGGTGGGGGCGGGATCTGCTGCTCCGTGGCAACCTCCCCAGGACTCCCCCCACGCCCTCAGCCTGCAAACTAGGGCTGTCCCAGGGCCACCTGACCTAGGTTTGGCACCTGGGTCGTAAGTAGGTAACATGGTGAAGGGGGAAGCTAGGGATGTGGCCTTCTCGTGACCCTGGCTCCTGAGCGCTGCAGGGGAATGTTCTTGCTCCGGAGGGTGTGAGAAGCTCATTAACCACTCCTGGCTGATAGCAGAGTGACTTTTAAAAAAACATTTTTATGGATTTCAGAGAGGAAGGGAGAGATGGAAACATTAATGATGAGAGAGAATCATTGACTGGCTTCGTCCTGCACGCCCCCCACTGGGGGTGGAGCCCGCAACCCAGGCATGTGCCCTGACTGGGAATCAAACCGTGACCTCCTGGTTCATTGGTCAATACTCAGCCACTGAGCCACGCCGGCCGGGCTGTCGGAGTGATTCCTGCTGTGCGGGTTAGAGAGTGAGGTGCACAGAACCACGGACTATGCCTAGACCCCAAAATGTGCCGCTGGCTCTGGGCCCGGTGGGTGTGAGCCGGGGGTGGACTTTTCCAGACTCAAGGAGGAGGAATGTCTAAAGATCCACCCCGATCTGGAGCCCGGGCCCCTCAAAGAGCAACAGGAGACTCTAACTTAATAAAAATCCCTCTTTAACAATAGAACACGGTGGAGGGAGCCTGCCGTCCTTGTTCTCCGACCTTGGTTTGGGGAGCTCACCCCGGGGCCCGGCGGGGGGCGGGGAGGTCGGTCAGTGCAGCCACCAGCCTCCCTCAGCAAGTTCATGGTGGGCACGGACGGGGGCAGGTCTCTGGTCCCCACCTGAGTCGGATCCCCTAGTGCCTCCAAGGTTAAACGCCGGGAGAGGAGGCCAGGGGGGCCTCCGGGAGGGAGGACGGATCAGCCCCGGCAAAGTGCTGCGGAAGCAAAATCCATTGTCGGTAGCTCCGTGCCTGCCGTCAGGGTCCGGCACTCCCGGGTCAAGAATGCTTTGAATGAGAGGCGCCGGGGTGGACCAGCTGCCCGTGGGGATGCTGGGCCCTCCGGGGAGGGGATACGCCATCGGCCCGGCCGTTCTCAGTTCCGCTCTATTTACAACACTGTGTGTGTAAGCAGATTGCTGAGGGAAAGCTCGGCCAGCAGGGGACATGACTCTGCGATGGCCTTTAGAATTGGGGGCGGGGGGCAGAGGGGGCGGAGAGTGTGGGAACCCCTTTCACGTCCCGCGTGGTTCAGGGTTCCAGTTCAGGGTTCGGGTTCTGGAGAAGGCCGCACACAAATGAAAAGAGACTAGAAAAGTATTAATTTGGGAATATTGGGGGCCAGGCGGGAGCCACCCTCTAGTGGGAGGACTGCCACCCGCTCTGGCTTTGCTATCCCTTTTATTAAGGTTTTGGGATACACTCATTGCCCTTAGGCAGGTAATTCCAGTAACAGGCAGGTTATCTTATTCAGTAAGGATTTACATGATTATTTGGTGGGGAAGTTGCTTCAGCTACCATTGTCTCAATTAGATAGAGAGTGGTTGGCTCTGACCTTTCAGAGCTTCAAGGTTGACCAGCCTTCCGGGTTCCTTGTCTACACCTTTCTAATTAGTGAGACAATGATCGGTTTCCGGTTCCGGCAGGAGAGGTAGAGAGAAAGGTAGGGACCAACCAGCCCAATATAGCCTTCCCGCCTTTTCCCATCGCTCACCTTTCCCTCCAACCCAGCAGCCCCCCTGTGGGCGGGCCTTGGGAGGGAGGTGCGAGCATCTGCAACTCTCTTCAGCTGTGCCAGGCGAGACTCCAGTTCCCTGAGTCCATGGGACAGAGGGGCCCCGGGTGGTAAACACCCCCTCGGTGGAGAGGGTAGCTGAGCGGATTTATGGCGCGCAGACCAGGCTGGCTGGGTGCAGGATGGCATGGAATGTGACTCCCTTCTGGAACCAGGGGTGACCTGGACTAGCCGTGGTTTGTGATCCTCCCCAGGGTGCCTGCCAGCCAAGACAGTGTCTGAGGTGGTCGACGGTTTGCTAATATGGTTTGGAGAGCCCTCCCCTCCCCGACCAAAGGGACGACTGTGTCACATGCAGACTAGGTCACTGCACACTTTACAGGCCAAGGGAGCTGTGCGTGGCCAAGGGAATTTGGAAAACTGTCTTCCTGAACCCTTATCCAGCCCCTTGCCCCGCCTTCAGCCTCCGTCCTTGCCGAAGGAACTTGGTGTCTGAGAAGTGACTTCCCCGGGTCCTATGTGTGTACGGCTCCCTCTGCGGCTCTCTGCCCACGGGGTCCAGTCGGCATCTCCCAGGCCCCGGCTCTGCACAATTCTTCCTTGAGATGGACCATCGCCCATCACCTTCCCAGCCAAGGCCACTTGGAGATCAAGGACAACGGCTTTGACAGAGCTGTGGGGGCCGTGGGGCTCCATCCCTGCTTGTCATTCTTTTTTTAAAATCTATTTTTATTGAGTTCAGAGAGGAAGGAAGAGGGAGAGAGAGAAACATCAATGATGAGAGAGAATCATGGATTGGCTGCCTCTGGCACACCCCACACTGGGGATGGAGCCTGCAACCCTGGGCGTGTGCCCTGACCAGGAATCGAATCGTGACCTCCTGGTTCCTAGGTCAACGCTCAACCACTGAGCCATGCCGGCCAGGCAACAGACGTCATTCTTAGGGCTTTCCTAACCGACAGGCTCCTGGTCAGTTGGTCTGGATGCCGGCGGGTGCTTCCTGTGGAGGTCCTGGTGGCACATAGCCACGGGTGACCAGCAGATGTTCAAGGCCCGGGCTGCCCCATTCCTTTCCCGTGGCCGGCTGGCCGGCCCTTCTGAGGTGGCTTTCACTCTCAGCCAATGGCTCTCAGCCAGGGGGGGTGACTGCCCCCCTACCCCATGCCAGAGGCCATTTGCAACGTCTGGAGACGTTTCTGGTTGTCACAGCAAGGGGGGAGGGTACTACTGGCATCTAGGGAGTGGAGACCAGGGATTCTGCTCAAAACCCTACCCTGCACAGGCCAGGCCCCACTCCCCAGTCTCATCCAGCCCCCAATGTCCAGAGTGCCAGGATGGAGAAGCCCTGTGTTCAAACCTCTGCTGAGGGTGAAACCAAGCAGTTACCCTAGTCCCCCCGCCCCCCGCCCCCCGCCCTTTCCCCATCACTTTATTTACCAAAGGGGGAACAAAATCTGTTATTTTTTCCAAGTGCATTTCCCCCTGTATCTTATCAAGAACCACCAAGTTCAGCACACCCTTGATTAGTCACTTCCATTAACAGTGTTTATTTTGGGGTTTGTGTTTATTTTTGAAACGTGGTCCCCTCCCCCTGCCTCTTGCCTCCTTATGCACTAGTGGTGCCCGGCCTGGCCTTCTAGTACAGTCTTATCCACACTTTCCTAAACCCATGGGGGCGGTGGGGTGGGATGGGGTGGGGGGTGGCGCCGCTGAGCAGCCTCTGCTTCCCGCTTCCTCCGATGGGGGAGTTCTGCAAAGGCCTTGAAGTGCTCCGAGAGCGGCGATTGTGGATTGCCCTTTATTTCTCAGGTGCGCTTGGAAGCCCTTTTCGTTAGGGACTCCGGGGACCAGCCCCCCAGGGCCAGAGCTGAGGCTGTCCTCCTCGCTATCCACACCTTGGGAGGCCAGAGACGGGGGCGGTTTTCTCCATTGGGTCACAGGCCAGGAAGAGTTTGGACTTGCGGGTCCCTCCTGTCCCTCCCCACCGCTCCCCTCATCACTGCAGGCTAGTCTCGGGGCTATGGGTGAGTGTTGGTGAGCCGTGGAGAACCCCAGCTCTTCCTCCCACTCACCCACCCCTCCGCCCTCCCAGGAGGCACTCAGCACTCCCTCCCTAGCCAGAGGGGCTATGGCCAGCTGAGGAACCCAGACCTCAGAGGAAATCTCAAGTCTTCCTCTTTTTTTTTCTTTTTTCTTTTTTCAATATATTTTTATTGATTTTAAAGAGAGGAAGGGAGAGGGAGAGAGAGAGTCCTGCAGGCCCCACACTGGGGATCAAGCCTGCAACCCGGGCATGTGCCCTGACCAGGAATGGAACTGTGACCTCCTGGTTCCTAGGTCAACGCTCAACCATGGAGCCACGCCAGCCGGGCAGGTCTTCCTCTTTGATTGGGCACCACCCACCGTGTCCCTCTCTTCTTCCCTGAGTCCCAGCAGCCGCTACATCCCCAGGAGGCCACCTACAGAACCCCCTTAGCGCATGGAGCCCCTCATCATTCTGGGGGGTCTCCTTGCTAGTCTTGTACAGAAGCACTGGCCCCAGGATGCTGCCTGACAGGCAGGCCATAGGAGGCCCGGCTTCCTCTTCCCTCCTCCCATACTGCTTCCTGGGACATTTATTTGAATACCACCAGGGAGTGGGGTACTGGTGGGGTGTTTATTTGTTTAAACATGGGTGGTTCTTCCAGCGGAGGGTGTCAGGTTTCAAGGTTGGAGGACCAATGCAAACAGAGAGTGGGTGGTCTGGAAGGAGATGTGGCCAGGGGCGGGAGTGAGAGACCCCATCCCCTCCTTCTGTCTGTAGGTGGGAATGCCGAAGGAAGCGTGACCTTGGTCATGACCCGGTTATCTCTTGTCTATCTGTAAGGCCCAGGGACTCGAGATGTGTGTGTTCAGACGCCCAGGCAGCCTGTTCCTAGACCGTTGAAAAGGGTATTTGGAAATCATTGGACAATTATTTAGGGGCGATACTCCGATTAAGTGATCCGGAGGACTTTGGTGACTCTCTGGGTGCCTTGGGGAGGAGCGGAGGGTGCAGGCTGGACTGGTTCTAACAGCAGCCCTGTCCCAATAATTCTAGAAAATTCCTAAAAAGCTGGTTGGCAAGTCTCTTTCCTGGAAGAGGTTGGGTTGCTGACCAGAATGAATGGTCCTGCCTTGTATCCTAGGGCCAGCCTCCTTCCTGGGTTCAATTAGCCAGAAAGATATCTCGGATTGGTTTTATGCGTCCCATAGGCCCTGATAGAGCTTGGAGTTTTGTGTTCGGCAGGTGGCTATCAGGTGCGGATGTAGGTGTAGGTACAGGTGTGGGTGTAGGTACAGGTGTGGGGGTAGGTACAGGTATGGGTGTAGGTGTAGGTGCAGGTACAGGTATGGGTATAGGCACAGGTGTGGGTGTAGGTACAGGTGTGGGTGTAGGTATAGGTATATGTACAGGTTTGGGTGTAAGTATAGGTGTAGGTACAGGTGTAAGTATAGGTGTAGGTACAGGTGTAGGTATAGGTGTGGGTGTAGGTGTAGGTACAGGTGTGGGTGTAGGTATAGGTGTAGGTACAGGTGTGGGAGTAGGTACAGGTGTAAGTATAGGTCCAGGTGTGGGTGTAGGTCCAGGTGTGGGGGTAGGTACAGGTATGGGTGTAGGTACAGGTGTGGGTGTAGGTATAGGTGTAGGTACAGGTGTGGGTGCAAGTACAGGTATGGGTGTAGGTACAGGTGTAGGTGCAGGTACAGGTATGGGTGTAGGCACAGGTGTGGTTGTAGGTACAGGTGTGGGTATAGGTATAGGTATAGGTACAGGTGTGGGTGCAGGTACACGGTGTGGGTATAGGTACAGGTGTAGGTATAGGTGTGGGTATAGGTATAGGTGTAGGCCCAGGTGTGGGAGTAGGTACAGGTGTAAGTATAGGTCCAGGTGTGGGTGTAGGTCCAGGTGTGGGTGTAGGTCCAGGTGTGGGGGTAGGTCCAGGTGTGGGGGTAGGTACAGGTCTAAGTGTAGGTACAGGTGTGGGTGCAAGTACAGGTATAGGTGTAGGTGTAGGTACAGGTGTGGGTGCAGGTATAGGTGTAAGTGACATCACTGCTCTCTGGTTGGTGGTATTCTCAAACTGGAAGCAATGGCCATGCAGCACGTTGTCCAAAGTTTCTCCCCTGCCGAAATGGCAAAGCCATGGCAAGGGCCCCCATTAGGCTCCACAGACGGAATGCTGGCAATCTGGCGTGTTCTGTCAGGAAGTAGTTGTGGAGGGACAGTACCAGGGAAGGTTTTGGAGACATGGCAGCATCCACTTCATCACATCGTCACATACAAGAGATGCTGTAGAGGTGGTAGCAAGTGGCCATTGGCTAATGTCCTGCCAAGGGAAAGAGAAGATTCATGGAGCAATGTAGCATGTGGTCAAACACAGAAATCATCTCCTAATCCCAAAGGTTACAGCCCCCCCCAGGAGGCTGTGGCATCACTTTATAAAATACCAGACGGAGAGGAATGCTTTTGGCCAAGTCCCAGGTACTGTTCCCTCTGGACGGAGAAAGAGACTGTCCCCAGATTGATAGCACCTGAAGTTCCAAGGTCAGATACGGGTTCACAGCTCAGCAAGCCATGCAAGACCCTGCACATTAATGGTGTGCATCCCGAGAATTTAGAGAGGGACACTCGTGTCTGCATTTTTAGTCATTTATTTATTTTTAAAATATATTTTTATTGATTTCAGAGAGAAAGGGAGAAAGGGAGAGAGATAGAAACATCAGTGATGAAAGAGAATTATTGATCGGCTGCACACCCCACACTGGGGATCGAGCCTGCAACCTGGGCACATGCCCTAGCTGGGAATCGAACCGTGATCTCCTGGTTCATAGGTCGATGCTCAACCACTGAGCCACCCCGGCCGGGCTCATGTCTGCATTTTGCTTTGACATGTGCTTAAAAGACGAGTTGGGTGGACACCTCAGCAAATGCGTAAATATGTGTTGATGCAAACACAGTGGCATCTTGAGGATCTGAGACTCTAGGTGGTTTGTGTGTATAGATACAACATTTCTATACGTTTGACATTTTTCAGATAAAATATTGGCACCCAGTCCCAATTCCTGGGCCACCCATGGTGATTTTGCTTCAGCGAGTTCGTGATGAGGTCTGGGAGTTTTTAAAAGCTTTTCAGGGGGTGGTGTTGATACGCCCAGCTGGGTTGGGCGTCTGTGGAATAGACTGGCAGCCCTCAGACTCGGATGTACACAGGAATCCCCTGGAGACTGTCAAAATGCAGAGACGGATCCAGCGGGTCTGAGGTGGGGCCGAGAGTCTGCGTTCCTCAGAAGCTCTCAGGCGATGCTGATGCTGCCGGTGCCTGGACCACACCCTGAGCAGAGAGAAATGGGAGGCCTGTCCCTTGTTCCCATCATGTAGTCCAGTGGGCAGTGGGTCTCAACCGGGATGTCACTCTGGGATCATCCGTGAGCTTTAAAATAAACTGATGCCCAGGAGGCGGGGGAGGGGGGAGTGGGTGGTGGGTGAGGGGATGGGGGGTGGTGTCACCCCAGAGATTCAGCTTTAATTGGTCTGGGGTGTAGCATGGGCAGTGAGACCGAAAAACCCCTCAAAAAAATCAAAACCTCAGTCGATTCTAAGGTACAACCACTGATTGAATGTCATGAAGTGACTGCGTGGGATTATTAAATTTTAGGAAATGAACTTTTTGCACCAAAAGAACCTGCAGAGACTCATCACCAGGGTGTGTGTGCGGGGTGCGGGTGGGAGGCTGCTTTTCTAACAAAGGCAGAAGGTCAAAGCCAACACCCCCCCTCCCCGCCCCCACCATTCTCCCTAATGAGAAGGATAAACAGCCAGCCGTGGCTGAGTGCCAGTCGCGTTTCCTTAGCTCATTTTATCATCATGGGGACCAGGTAAGGCAGGCGTGATCATCCTGCCTTAAAGATGGGGAAATGGAGCTGGATGGAATCGAGTGACTGGCCCACGGTGACACAGCTTAGCCCGAGGTCTGAACCCGGTGTGCCCAGCTTCCCGTCACTCTCGTGTCTTGGGATCTGTGCCATGGGGTTGGAAACCCGCCCCCTGTGGGCCCTGTCTGGCCAGCGTCCAGTTTCTATAAATCAAGTCTGATTGGAGCACACGGCCTCCCACTCACTTACGTGCCATCTGTCTGTCTGCTTTCCCTGTGTCGTGGCAGGTTCAGCAGTCGCCACGGGACCCCCTGGCCTGGCAAGTCCACCTGGGATGGATTGGTGAGGCAGCCAGCCCAGAACCGGGAGGATGAGCTCGAACTCACAGTCACTGCGGCTTCCGCATCTGCTCGGACCTTTTCCCTCGCTCTGTGGGCTGCGTCTCACTCTTGAGGGTTGCTTGCTTCCTCGGAACATATTTTATTTTGATGCCAAAATTTCAGATCTGTTTTCCTAAGAGCAGGAGGTCTCTGGTCCCAAAGCTAGGACCATCACCCAGCTCTCTGTGGACTTGTGGGGAGGGACCCAGCTGCCGGCCAGGCCACCTTCCGCTCCAACACCGTGGGAGGCCTGCGTGCAAAGGCTGCTCCTGCTGTTGGGGTGGGGGTGTGTGTCAGCAGCAAACAGGCTTCCTCCCATCCCATCAGCCAGCTAGGGAGAAATCCTATCAAGAGGTCAGCAGGGAAGAGAGGGGGCGGAAATGCCAATCAATCCTTCAAAGCTCCACCCTCCTGCTGCTTCCAGCCAGTGAGCTGGGGCAGAGCATCCCTGACCCACCCCCAAGGGCGAGGGCAGGGCGAGCAGGGGAAGTGCATTTGGTAATGATTCTCGATTTCCTGTTTGGTTTCTGTCCAGGGGCCTTTGGGATATGCTAACTCCTATGATATGTGTGCACATCAGCAGCCCTCTGGTTCTCCCAGTGTGCATGTGTATGTGTGTGCATGCATGTGCTCGCGTGTGTGCATGTGTGTGTGTGTGTGTGTGTGTATCTTCCCCCTTTGCTCCTTTTCCTCTTTTGGGGCTTGTTTGCATTTTCTGTTGTGGTTAAGGGGTGTGAGGCAGAGCTGTGCGACCAAGTTCCCAGCCTCCTTGGGGAGAATTTATGGAAAAGGAGAGGCGAGAGGTAGGGAGGGGCCGGGATCCCTTGCCTGCATCCTGGGGCTTTGGCCTGGGAGCCGCACAGAGTCTGTTCCGGTTGGACAAACAGCCGGTGAAGCTGTAAAGGATGTGTTTAGGCAAACAAACATTTATTTAGTGCTTGCTGTGTACATGAGATACAGAGGCACTCAAAAAAGCCCAGTCTTGCCCTCTAAGAAGAGAGAGAGAGAGAGAGAGAGGGAGAGAGAGATATCAAAGTAGCTTGATAACTTGCAAGGATGGGGATGTGGGAGGCGAGGGGGCCATCAGGAATCCTTTAGCTCAGTGTTCTCTGCCAAGCAGGACCGAGGCTCAGTCTCCTAGCTGAGGGCCAGGGCCCCTAACCAATAGCCATCCGGAATAATAACACCAGGGACCTGCTAAGTCCTCAGCACTGTCGGGGTTACACGGCAGGTGGGCCACCCTAGGCAGCCTCCCTGGGACACCAGCCTTAGCTTGGGATGGCATTGAGGCGTGGAGGGGGAGACAAGGGAGAGAGGGGCTGGCACCCCAGGGCGACTTTAACCTCAGGGAGACTGGGGCTCCTGGGAGGAGGTGCAGGAGGTGATGTGCTTCCTCCTCACTAAGTAACCACTTCATCCCTCCCCGGGGAGAAGGAGAGCTCCCCCTTTCAGCACCTTCCAACCCCTACCTCCCTGCGGTGCCCGGCCCCGCTGTCACCTCACCTGGAGGGAGACAGGCTGTGTGTGCAGCTGGGCCTGTTTCTTCCTAGGCAGACCAGAGTGAGTGCCGCTCACAGCACAGACTGTCTGAAGCCACAGGGCTCAGAGCTTCAGGTGGAGGGAAAGGGAGGGGCCTAGACACAGGGTCTCCCCTGCTAACCGCCCCCCTGCCCCCCATCCCTTTGAACAACTTGCTTTGCTGATAGTGTGCTCAGGGCTGGGCTTGGCCGAGGTGGAGCTGGGGGAGCCCAGGACCTAGGACTGTAACTGGGGGTCCCCTTGCTTCAGAAAACCCCTCACAAGGCCCAGCTGCCTGCCTTACTCAGCCAGGCCTCTGGGTTGATCAGCCAGGGGTGGGGTGGGCAGAGGGCTAGACCCCTTTGCCATCTTCTCCCACCCCTCCCTCCCAGTCTCACCCCTTGTTCCAAGAGGTGAGTGGTAGAAACTCCTGGGCTCGATGACGGGCTGTTGGTGCTTCGATCTGTGTGGGAACTCCGCACCTGACGCTTTTGCAGAGCTGGTCAAACCTGGGCCTCGGCCGAGCTCGCGGCCCCGAGGGGAGGGCAGGAAAACAAATAGAGGGCCGCTGTGATGACAAGCACACGCCAGCTCGGCACCCCCACCCGGGAACTTCTGACCCCCGCCTGTCCTGGCAGCCCTTCCAGACAGATGGCTGGCGGGGGGCGGGGGGGCCGCCCAGCAAAGGCACCATGAGCCATGGACAGGTGTGCCCGGCTTCCCGCCAGAGACAGTGCGAGGAAGCTGCTGCAAGAGAATCTTCCAGAAGTGCTGGGGTTCCCTCCTCCCCCCCCGCCCCCCCGCCCCCCCCCCCCCCCCCCCCCCCCCCCCCCCCGCAAAATGGAAGGATCTCAGAAGTCAGTGGATTTCTGGGTGTTTCTAATCCCTCGGCTAAGTGCCTCTGAGTTTTCCATCCAAAGTCCCATCCGCTGGCCAACCCTGCAGAGAGGAAGGCTACATTTGATCATCTTGCCAGGTGAAGAGTCTTTTTAAAAGACTCCCAATTTGACTGTTTGGAAGATTTATATACATACTAGAGGCCTGGTGCATGAAATTCGTACACTGGGGGAAGGGGGTTGTCCCTCAGCCCAGCCTGCACCCTCTCCAATCTGGGACCCCTCGGGGGATATCTGACTGCTGGTTTAGGCCCCATCCCTGGCTCCCAACCGCTCACCTGCCTGTCAGCCTGATCACCCCCTAACCACTCCCCTAACTGCCCTCCCCTGCCGGCCTGGTTACCCCCAACTGCCCTCCCCTGCTGGCCTGGTCGCCCCTAACTGTCCCCCCCCCCTGCTGGCCTGGTTGCTCCCAACTACCCTCCCATGCTGGCCATCTTGTGGCAGCCATCTTTGACCACATGGGGGTAGCCATCTTGTGTGAGGGTATGAGGGTCAATTTGCATATCACCTCTTTATTATATAGGATATATGTATGTGTGTGTGTGCTTTTTGTGCACATATGCATGGTGTATAAAGAATTTACAGAGGACTGAAGCCCCTACATTTAACAATAGCTGGTTCCCCCGATACCCTTGTGCTTGGGAGAGGGACCGACTCGTCCCAGTTTGCTGGGGACTGTCCTGATTTTCCAGCGGAAGGTCACCTGCATCCTTCAGGCTCCCTAGGACTCGAGCAAATTGGCTGAGCTCTAGCCAGTGTGGCTCAGTTGGTTGGAGCATCGTCCCGTATACCAAAGAGTGGCAGGTTCAATTCCAGGTCAGGGCACACGCCTGGGTTGCAGGCTTGACAGGGTGTGTGTGGGAAGCAACTGGTCAATATTTTTCTCTCACATCGATGTTTCTCTCTCTCTCTCTCTCTCTCTCTCTTTCAAATCAATTTTAAAAATTGGGAAGGCTGATGACTACAGAGCAGACGTTTGAGGTCCATTATCTCAAATCCTCATGATGACACTGCCAGCTGGTGTTTTTAGAGAAGGAAGGGAGGTGGAGATGTTGAGTGAGTGGCCCAAGGTCCCAGCCAAGTCAGTGGTGAGGCCGGGATGGCACTTAGGACTTCCTCTGAGACCATACGTGTTTATACAGGCACCTCTCAGATCTCACAGATGCAAACAGGCAAAGCTCAGTAGGGACCCTCATCCTATGCTGGTGCCAGGAGGTGTCCCAGGCACAGATTTGCATCCTGCTCATGGCCGTGGCCCACTTCCCAAATGTGTCCACTCCTACGTTTCCTGGGCTTCCTGTCCCAGGTGGCTTCAGAGCCACCTAGGGAAAGGGATGGTTGGGTGTCATTGGGTCTCCTAGTCGCCGCGTGGAGCCGTTAGGAAACGGGGCCAGACCATTCTGCCCAGGAGGCTGTGGGAGCAGGGGTCCTCCTGGGAGTGTGCTGGGGGCGGGAGCTGGCAGGAGAGGTCAATTGGGGGGGGCGGGGGAAAGGAGACATATGTAATACGTTCAACAATAAAGAATTTAATTCAAAAGAAAAAGAAATGGCAGTGGCCCGGGGTGTGGACTTCATATAGGACAGTGGTCCCCAAGCTGAGTGGTAATTACAGGGAACAGGGAACCCAGCAGGGACTAACCTCGGGGCAATTTCCCGGGCTGCTGTGTCCCATTTTGAGGGAAAAAGTGTAGATACCCATGCAGCAGGGGATGGTTCCCCAGCACCCCCTGCCCCAGCCCCATAGGCCCCCATCCCGTTCCCATTGAAATAATCACAGGGTAGGCCCAGGCCGGGCTGGGTTGCCACAGCAACCGCTCTAATTTCTTTTAATCCCAGTGTTCCTTCCTAAAGGGACCTCCCCAGCCCCCACGCCCCCCTGCAATGTGTTTTAATTGTAATAACTTCTGGGTTTGGGGGAGGTAATGACCATGTGTGTGGGGAGCCAGTGTTGGCCTGGCTCCATCCCCCGAGTTGCCCGCCCAGCTGCGCCAGGCAGCTCTCCGCCTCCCAGCAGGAGCCCTAGGCAGGGGCTGCCAAGGGGGGTCTGCGGCCTCGCACTAATGAACACATGCCAGGGAGCGGGGCCCTGCGGGGTGGGTGTCCCGAGGACATTTATGGCCACCACCCCTCACCCCTGTGGGCACGCTCTCCCCCACCTCGGTGCCCACCGTGAAGGGAACCCAGGGACCAGGACTCTGCTGCTTCAGGGATGGCACCCTGAACCTGTGTTCCTATGGCCAGGATCTGCTATGACGCCGTTCCCCAGGCCTGTCCCAGGCTGCTGCATATAAGCTCTTCAACTGGTGAGGTCCTGCGTTTCCAGCCAGCTCCTGGGCCACGCCTATGCCACCCGGCCACGGGCCACACCCTCAGTGGCAAGCCCCTAGGACATCCCAGTCCAGCAGAACTGTCTGCGGAGGTGGCAATGCCCCGTATTTGCGCAGAATAACACGTTCACCAGCCCCATGCCTGCGAGGCTATTGAGCAGCTGGCGCATGCCACCAAGGAACGGAATTCCACATTTTACTATGTTCATTCCTTTAAGTTTCAATAGACACGGGGTATTGAGAGCACAGAGGCCCGATGGTCAGCGCAGGCCCAGGCTCGGCTGGCACCCCCCTAGCACGGGCGCCGGTCCCCATGCACCCAAATCTGCTCCCCAGCCCCTTCCTTCCCCTCCACCCTGCGCTGCAGAGGCCCAGCCCCCCATCTCCTCCATACAGCACTTCTCTCTGACATCTGTCTGTCCTGCCCGAGATGGGCTGCGGAGACTGGGCCTAGGAGCCGGGGCCTGGCTTGGAAACAAAACCCGTCGGGTCCGCTCAGGCCCAGCATTTCTGGGGAGCCCGTTACATGGGAAGCAGCGCCGAGGTGCCTGGCGCCGTGAGGGGCTGTCACATGCGGTCTTAGAATGGCCCTTTCACTCCCGATGACATTGAGCCACAGTTGTCTGGGGACGCAGTCATGACGCGAAGCACCGGGTCCTCCCTTGCATCCCCCGGAGGCCTCCGGGGCCGGGCCTTCCTGCTCGCGCGCTGACATCTTAGCTCTTTAGCTGGGAGTCCAACAGCAAAATATTTCTGAAATTGTGTGTGTGTGTGTGTGTGTGTGTGTGTGTGTGTGTGTGTGTGTGTTTTCTTCTAATTTAATGTGCCAGACAAGCCTCCCTGTAATTAAAACCAGAAACAAGGGCCAGACTTAGGCAGAGATTTGAAGGCTGTAAAATTCTAGCGCAGGTTTATGTAAAGCAATTAAAAAGGGAGTTAAAAATTGTTAAAAAATTAAACACTAATTACTTTTTCTCCCCCCCTCTCGTTTCTGCTGAGCTGTTTTGGCCGCGGCGCTCGCCGAAAGATATAAAAAAACGGAGAAAGTTTTGGCCTCGCTGCTGTAAATTGCATTCAACAAACGCGCCTTTGCAGTTTGCAGCCGAACCCATCTGCTGTCAATTAGCCGAAATCATGCCTTTTCAATTAAAGAGGCTTAGGGAAGTCTGGTAGCGCACGGGGTGTGTGCGCGCGGGTGGGGAGGGGGCCCGTGGGGCGGCTGTGGGGGGCGGGCGGGCGGGAGGTGAAGTCGGGTTTCAGGCTGCGAGGTGGAAATATCTTTTAAAAGGTGTGATCCTGTTTTAGCGTTTTCCATATAAAATGGGGCATTATTTGCGGTGCTGTGGGGAGCAGTGAAGGGTGGAAACAAAGTTGAGGAGGTGAGCCTTGAGAATCGGGCGCCCCGGCTCCGGGGCGAAGCTGGGCCTTCCGCCTGGAGGGTGTGGGGCGGCGGGGACGCTGAGACCACTGTGTCATGGGCATCTAAGGAGCAGGAAAGGGGCTGCGACGTGGGGCTCTCGGGGACACAGACAGGCTTCCGTGGAGGGACAGTGGGTGAAACATTGGAACCGGTGACCCGCAGAGACACGTTCTTCGTGAGGCCAGCCGGGAAGCGGGGAGGGGAGAGAACTGCTTGTATTGCCTTCCAAGCAAAATGGACTTTTGCCCGGCAGGTGTGGCTCAGCGGTGGAGCGTTGACCTCTGAACCAAGAGGTCACGGTTCGATTCCCCATCAGGGCACATGACTGGGTTACAGGCTGGCTCCCCAGTGTGGGGATGCGGGAGGCAGCCGATCAATGATTCTCTGTCGTCACTGATGTTTCTTTCTCTCTCACCCTCTCCCTTCCTCCCTGAAATCAATGAAAATATGTTTTAAAAATAATAAATAAATAAATAGAATGGACTTTCAACATCCTCAGATGGTCTGGACATGGTGGGCGTGGTCTGGGGCAGAAGGGAAAGAAGACCCTTCTCTAGAGACCTGATGGAGGGATCTGTGTTTGACCCGGTGTTCCTTTTAAGAGCTCCCCCGGCCGGCCGTGTGAGCACTGGGCCCTGGGTCCTGGGGTGGGGATGGTCAAGTTGAGTTGTGGCTCCCCCCAGGCCGGAGCCCTGGAGCTGAGGAGTGGCCGGACGGAAGCGTTAGGGTGTCTTTGCCTGTGGGACCCCCTCTGCGCGTTCTCGTGCCCACCCCTGGCTTCCCAGCCTGCGCTGATTCCCACGCTTCTGAGCTCCTGGCTCCGCCCCGGGCTCATCAAGTGGGGTGGCACCGGAGAGTAGGCGATGTTCAGGGTGGTCGTGTGGGTGCTCCTGTTCGAGTCCATGTGGCCTCCTCGCCCTTGAAGAAGAAAAACAAGTTTGCCTGAACCCCGATTGAGGAATTTGCATCCTCTCCTCCTGCCCCATCCGCAGTGGGCGGGGGAGAGATGAAGTGTGTGGTCCGCTGATGACTGTTTATTTTCAGTCCCCAGCCCTCCTCCCGCCTGTCTCAGCGCCCTCGGCGGGGCTGCCCGAGCCATCGGCAACCTGCAGGGAAACCTGCTCCTGCTCAGGGCTTAGAGCAGGGCCTGGGTGAAGGAAGGTCAGGTGGCAGGAGCTAGGTCTTTGAGATTCCGGTCGATATCGATAGTAACGATAATAATAGCTGAAATGTACCAAACACTCAGAGCGATGAAGCCCTGGCCCCGCCGTGTTACACAGAACCCTTCATTTCACCCTCACCGCGACAGTCTGACGCTGGACCATCCGCAGCCCTGTGTTGCACAGGAGGAGACGAAGCCACAGAGACGCTAAGCTAGTTGCCCAAAGGCACACAGCTCGTAAGTGCAGAGCTGGGATTCGGACTCAGGCAGCGGGGTCTCCCCCTGCCCCGCGCACCGCCTTTCCGAGGAGGTGGCTTCCGAGAACCCCCATGCTGTGTGCTGCTGTGCTCCTGGGTCGGGGTGCAGAAAGGGGTGTTGGTGGCTGGAGGCCGCCCTCGCGTCTCTGGGCAGAAGGTCAAGGGAATGCGGCCACCACAGAGTCCTTATTGTCTCGGTCCATCTTTGGAACAGGTAGAGCCCCCCTCCCCCCGCCCCACCCTCTGCCTCGCCCTTGAAGAGTGACATTTCCCGTGTGCCCAGCACGGAGGAGACACTCCGCCAGCCTTGGGCTCTTTGCCTTCCTTCCCAGTGGCAGGTTTCCAGGGGCCTGACCTGGTTTCTTCCTGGCCCCCGGCCGGGGCGTGTCTGCAGGATACAGTTGCAGGTCTCTGTCCAAGTGATTCACTCTCAGCAGGACCCGGGTGGGATGCCGTCCGCAGAGCAGGCGACACCCCTGCGGGCGGGGCCCGAGTACATGTCCAGGCACTTCCCCCCCACGCTGAGCCATCTCCTCCCCAGGAAGGCCATCTCCAGACCCGAGGGGCCCTGCCCTGCGTGGCAGCTGGAAGGAAAGATTGATGCCAACTCAGCTCCTGTTCCCGGTCCACGGCTCCCTCAAGCTGCCTGGCGCCCCATGGGTCGGGCAGAGAGGGATGGGCCCCGGCCTTGCTGCAGCCCAGCAGGCCCGGCCATGCAAGCCGTCCTCGTCTGAGCCCTGTAATCCGATGGCTGAGTGCCGTGATCCGTGACCGGGGCTGTCCGGAGCCTCCCTGAGCCAGGCACCGGTGTTCCCAGCCACCTCCGAGGGCGGGCGGAGAGGGTGCTGCCTGGCTCCATGGAGCTGGCAGGGTGTGGGGGATGGAGCCAGGGGCCGGAAGCTTCCATTGGATGCACAAGGGTGCCCAGTGCCCTGCGGGGTCCTCTCTGGGTCACAGGAGGGAGGGTGTGAGCTCACGGAGCAGGAGTGGCCAGTGGACGCCTAGAGGAGCCCACGGTGGAGGTACTGCTTCCGTTGGGTCAAGGCTCTCACCATCGCCATCTTCCCACGCACCCTGAGCGTGGTGCGTGGCATTCTCCAGGGGTCAGGGGTCAGGTGCACCAAGGACTGCATTGCTGAGCTCTGACCCAGCTCCTGGCCTCCCCCTTCCTTCCCTCCCTACTCCTCTGCCCTTAGGACAATTTGAGAAGCTTTTCTAAGCAAGAGAGTTGGGGTGCAATGGAAGAGGTACTTTTATTCAGGCTATACAGGAGAGCAGGGGAGCTGACCTCAGCACTGTCACTGGGCTGGGTGACCTCAGGCAGGTTACTTAGCCTCTCTGTGCCTCAGTTTCCTCACCTGTCACTGAGGACAAGTCACACTTTCCAGCATGGCTCAGATGATCTGAAATAATGTGTGTAAAGCCCTAGTACAGGGCTCGGCATGTGTAACAAGCAAAGAGTCAATGGTTCCCTGTCTCTCCTCCTGCCCCCAAGTAATTCTGCGTGTGGACCCACCCCGTGTGGTTATCACGGCCCCTCCTCTGTCAGACCCCTTTCCTCGGGACCCCCCTGGAGCCCAGGGGCCAGGCTGCATCTGTCTGCCTCAGGGCCTCGGAAGGAGCCAGCCAGCTGGGCCAAAATGCTCCCCGGCCTGCAGTTAGTCACAGGATGGAGCTGAAATGAAACGGGGCTGCTGGTTTCACGCTGCCGGCGGCTGGCTGGGAGGTGGCCTCCTCCCTGTGTGCAGACAGCGGGCCCAGCTGAGCTCCAGCGCGATTGTGGAGAGGAGCCCGGCGTCTGGAATAACACACCACTGGCCTTGAGTCTGTGCGTGTCTCATCCTCTGGGAAGGCAGCCAGGCCACATCGGCATCTCGCCGTCGGGGGGCTGGAGAGCTGCTCCTTGGTGGTTTATCTGCTGGTCCCCATCCCCCTGACCCCCGACGGCCACTCTGTCCCGAGTAGCAGCCCACTTCTGGGCTTCACCTGCCTTCATGGAAGAACATTCCCAGCTGCCTCAGCTTCCTCGTTCTCGGGAAATTCCGACACCAACCAGGGAGAGGAGATGGTCCAGCTACCGTTGTTGGGGGGAGGGAGGGGGTAAAGGGGTAGAGGGGAAGGAAGTCCCTGGAGATTCTTGTATTAGTCCCGGGAGATGGTACCTGCTGGCATGAACTTGGCTAAGAGTTTCTGTCTGGTTGGACTAGCCCAGATGGACCCAACAGAACCCCAGTTGGAATCTGATCCGGTTTTATGCTTCCATTCCGACATGCTTCCTCCAGGGAGCCCTCCGGAGTTACATGTGTGCAAACCCTGTTTTCTTGTGTCTCCCATCGTATGAATCAGTTTGAATAGCAATTGTTTCCTTGTCCATCTTGCCCACTCGGTGCTGAGCTCCTTGAAGGTACCGACTGTCCCAGTGCCTGACCCAGGCCTTGGCTCGGGGGAGAGCTCCCGAGATGCCTGTGGAGTGGACGCAGGGGAGGGGTCAGGGGAGAGGTGCACACACTGGCCACGACAAGGGTTTCAGAGGTGTCCTCGGGGAGCTCACCTCCCAGTAGGCCGAGGCCTGTGTTGGTGTCGGTATCTGGGTGACTCACCTGTGACGGGCAGCACGGGGTGGGCAGACATGCTGCTGGCTGCTCCCACCTGAGAAGCTGACCCAGGGTCAGAAGCCACGGTGCCCAGTTTCAAACATGTGGAGAATGGGGCTTGGTCCAGCCAGCCAGCCAGCTGCTGAGCCCACAAGCTCGGGACAGCAGGCCCACTGTGGGTGGCAGGAGGGATGGGCCCTGGGTGTGGCCGCACCTTCCCAGCCGTGAGTCAGGCTCCTGGTCTCCTCCAAAGGGCAAAAATGAGAAGCACAGCTCAGGTTCCAGTCTTAGAGGCACAAACACTGTTTTGGAGTGAGAGCCTGGGTAACTTGAGGCCCCGGCCAGCAGGCCTGTGTCTCGGGTTTTTTGTATCCCGAAGTGGAGGATTTGAGCTGGTAACGCTTGTGGGAGGCTCAGACCGCGTGTGGGAGAGCCATTGGCAGGAGTCAAAAAAAAAAAGGGCTATCCATAGAGGCCTGGGCTAGTGAAGGCTTTGCTGCTGCATCGCTGGGTGGCTTTGGGGAAGTCCCTCAATGCCTCTGAGCCTCCTCTCTTTAATGCAATTAAAGTATTCTGCCTCATGAGCTTCCAGAATGGGCATGAGGCCATGGCCAGTGTACTCAATGGTTAGAGCGTCAGCCCACGCACCAAAGGGTCATGGGTTCGATTCCTGGTCAAGGGCATGTACCTGGGTTGCAGGTTCCATCCCTGGCCCTGGCACATTGGCGAGGCAACCAGTCGATGTGTCTCTCTCACATCGATGTTTCTCTCTCTCTCTCCCTCTCCCTCCCACTCTCTCTAAAAATCAATGGGGAAAAATATCCTCAGGTGAGGATTAACAACAGCAACAAAAAACCCCAAACGGGATGGGCTTGACGGTATGTCATACAACGTATGTTCGCAAGTACCTTCCAGAAAGTACTCTAAAAATATCAAGCGCTATTGGTATTTGTTTCAGGTGGTGTTTCGCAGGGCTCAGGTGAGCTCAGCGCTGACCCCACCCACACCCCCCAACCTCCTCCTTTAGCTGGGTTCCCTGGAACTCTCTCTAAATCCAGAAGTTGGTTCTGCCCGTTCGTTTTGGCTCCTGATGGAGACAAAGGCCTCAGGAGAGGAGAGAGCCTCCTGGCAGCCGGGCTGTGCCATGCCCAGGACGCCTGGTCAGGACACCGGGAAACGGGGACATCACATGCGACTTCCCTGCAGTAAGTCGGTGGGGCTTGGAGTTTGGCAGACTTGCCGTGCCATCGACTCTCCCAGCTCCTCCTGGAAAAAGCCTGGTCCGTGCCCCGAGGGGAGAAATGATCCTATGCTCGGGGCCAGGTTACTGTGGAACCGTGACGGAGCCCCTTTCCGAGGCTGTTCTGCCTGAACCCAGTCATCGTGAGATACCGCGTGTACTCGTCAGCCAACAATCCGATGTCCCCCGGGGCACTCTGACGTAGCCCAAAGCCTTCTTGTTACCGTCAACTATTTATAAAGAAATACCATTTTATATAGTCAACTTGGGTGTACCCTCTAAGCCAAGGTATAGAAGAAGTGGATGAGTAAATGAATGTAAAATTACAAAGCACCACAGGCTTATGTTTCCTCTTAGGGACCGAGAAATAGGGACTTGGATGCACAATGTAGTGTAGTGGGGGAATTAGGCAAGGCCCTAAAATCCATGGCTTCTAAGCTTTCTTATTTTTGGAAGTCCCACCCTCGATGTTATAAAAAATGTTACAGTGCACACACACCCTACATTAAGTATAATTTCATGGGGGAAAGAGAATAACGTTTTATAACTTCGAGATCTGAGCAAAAAGAGATTTATTCTTGCGATATAAACTTTATGATATTCCTTAATAACTTTTTGAGAATTCACTTACATTACCATTGGCCAGTTACCAATGCAATTTTGTAGATATTTAAATAACATTCGGTAAAAATAGGATTTGTAGCGCTTTCTGTTTTGGAGCCAATACTTCTTTTTTCTTTAAGGTTCCAGTGTTTTCCTGGGCCCGTGAGAAGCCCACAGCGTCAGCCCTTGTGCTGTGTAGCCTTCAGAAAGAGACGCCTGCTGGAGGCACAGGCCTGAGTTTGATTCCTGGCTTTGGAGAAAGCTGAGTGTCACTCACTGGGGGACTCTCGAAGCCTCACTGTTCCCATCTGGACATGGGACCAACTCGCTTTCCCTGTTTCATATAGTTGTTGGGACAATGAACTGAGAGCACAGAGCCAGTGCCTGACTCCTACCTAGAAAGCCACCTGCTTGAACACGCTAGCGTGGAAAGCCGTGTACACAAAAGACACATGATTCTAGAGTTTGAAGAAAACACACAATTTGGATGATTTTCTCTTCTTCTCTGGAAAGATCCTGAAAACACACACACACACACACACACACACACACACACTCACACACACACACGCATGATGATTATCAGGGATTTCCCTAGAACTCAGAATAATTTCACCATGCCTTAGGTTTACCCATAAATTTCCAATGAGAAAAAAGGTTAGCCCAGGGAACAACTAATGAATGATAGAAATGATATTTGATGGAGATGGGGGAGGTTTGGGGTTTCCTCGAGGGAACACACTTTTAAGGCCCTTAGAAACATCGACTGGGGAACAATTAGTGCCTGAATTAGGGAGGACTCTTATCAGACCCCGCAGAAGCTCATCTTGGCCCCGCCCTCTCCACAGAACTGCCCTGCAGTTGGGAACAGCGCCAGTACCGGTCCGTCTCCAGCAGCTTTCTGTGGCTGAGGGTTTTCACTGATTCAGACCAGCCTTCCTCCGGAGTTTGACCTTGGGAGCTGTGTGGAGGTGCACCTTGATGGGTGGTGTCCTGGAAGGGCACCGGGAGGCCTTCCCCAAGCACATGATGAACACTCGTGACCATGAGTCACACCTGAGTGACTCCCGGTGGCTTACCCAGCATGCTGTCTGGCAGCCATCGCTCTTGTCTTTCCAATTGGAAGGGCAAAGCAGTGGACTGATGGGGAAGCTTAAAGCGGGAAAGTATGTGGGCATTTCATCAGAGGAGGTCTCAATGGCCACATGGTGCCACTCCGGACAGTAGGTTCTGCTTCGGGACCACGTGGCTTGGTGTTCTCTTTGTGGACTGTGTGTCCATGACATTCCTGATGGTGAAGGAAGCCCTGGGATCCAGGACACCTAAATTCAGGCTTGGATTCTGTTAGTCATAAGCTGTGTGGCTCCAGATACGTCGCCGTGACCACGGAATAGTTAGGGCTTATAGCATATTGAATTCAATAAGGATGATATATTGGGGGAAATTAGATGGTTTCAAAGAGCACGCTCTACATGAATGAGGTTTTGTTGGACTTTGTTGTCTGGTTAAACGAGTAAATGTGAGCTGGGGAACCGTCTTGTTCGGCAGATTCCCAGAGGGTTTAGACGGCAAACCCAAAGTATCCATCAAAGGCTCACTGCAAGCCGCAGTGGTGCTCCAGGCCCCCCATCCTCATCTGAACTTTTATCAGTGACCTGACTAGAGATCAAGGAAGTCCAAAGATGACGCTAGGCTGGGAGCGAAGTGGGGAGGACGGATGCAAACATGAGGATGCCCGATCGTCTCCATAGACCCAAGAGCGCAGCCAAACCCAACATGATGGAAGATGTTCAACTGTGGATGTTCAATTTCATGTGGTTTCAAACTCAGAAGCCCAAGAACCAGATTAGAGAACGCTCGGTTGGCAGCAGTTCACATGAAAGAGATCTGGGGGTTTCAGTGGACCACAAGCCTAATTGGATCCAACCGTGTGACCGTTGCTAAAAACGCTAAAATCCTTGTAGGCCGCCTTCATCGACATATGGTGTCCAGATCCGGGGAGGTGACGCGACAGGCTCCTTTGGCCTGAGCATCCGGAGGAGCATGTGTGATCCTGGGCATCACATTTGAAGAGAAAAAGATTGACCACTGGGAGCATGCAAGGGGGACACAGTTGAAGATGTTGAAGTGGAATAACCGGGACAATAGAGACCTGCTCAGCGCTCCCCATGCCCTCATCTCTTCCTCAGCTCCTGGAAGCCAACACTGGCCAGGCTCTCTTGTAGGTGGCCTCCCACTGGCGTCTGAGGATGGACTATCGGTGGCGCTGGCCCACGTTATTTGCAGTGCCCTGTGAAATGTCCTCCTGACGCTGTGTGCTGGCTCCTTTCCTCCGCTGGTCCTGAGCCTGGCAGAGTCTGACCTGACGCATTAAAGGTCCCTGGACCCTGGGGCCCCTCTTGGAAGGCTCCCTAGCGAACATCCGCCCAGATGGTGACAGGAATGAAAAGCACATCTTTCTTGTCTTATACCACTGAGATGTGGGGAGTGTTTGGTTCCAGCCGCTAGCACTCATCGCCCTGTGAAAGAGATCATCAAGATATGATCGTTACACCCTGGCCGGGTTGGCTCAGTGGGTAGCGCATCAGTTGTGGACTAAAGGCACGAACCTCGGTTGCAGGCTTGCTACCCGGCCCTGGTCGGGGCATGTGCGGGAGGCAATCGATCAGTGTGTCTCTCTCACATCGATGTTTCTCTCTCTGTCTCTCCCCCTCCCTTGCACTCTCTAAAAATCAATGGAAAAGCATCCTCCAGTGAAATGATTATGATGATGATGGCTATGTAGTAATGGTGGCCATATACTAGCACGTCTCTGTGCTAGACAGAGATGCTGCTTTGTTCTTCCAACTCAAGGACACTTAAGAGAATGAAAAGGGGGCTTTCTTCCCCTGGAAATATTCCTGGGAAGACGGCCCCTGTTTGAGCAATTATAACTCTCCCTCTTTCTGACTACCCTCTCCAATCTTTTTTTAGTGATCTGTTCATAGTTCCCCCACTGGCTAGTTATGTGATCTCAAGCAAGTTACTTGACTTTACTCTGTGGCTCAGTTTCTTAACCTGTAAAATGGGCACGAGATAGTCCCTGTGTTACAGAGTTGTTGGGAGGGTTTCAGTGAGCTAATCACACAACATACAATAGTGCCAGTCAGTGTTACTAGTAGGTTTTTGGTTTTGGTTTACAGGGCTGTGCTCAAGAAACTCCCCACTGAGATCTTTGAAAGGTTAGTCTAGCCAAGTGCTCCACAAATGAGAAGCAAACAAGGTTTTGGCTTTTTTTTTCATAGATGATGGAGTCAAGGCCTGGCCTGCCCTTCAGTGACCTGGAATGGGGGGCAGTGGTGACTGCAGGGGAGGGTGGTGGTGGAGAGGAAGGGGCTAGATGGGCATGTGGCCCCTGTTACCTCGGGAGGATCCAGCAGCAGAAGGGCCGTCTGAGAGCTGGGGAAGGACCAACCCTGAACCCTGAGGTGGTGAACCTGAAGGCAGATGCCTTGTGCGGATGATAGGCCACCGTCTGGGATATAAGGACCAGATGGTGCCCTGGGATCCAGGGGCCCCAGGAGCCCCAGGGTTTGGAGGGGGAGATCTGTGAAGGGTTCTGTTAGAAGAGGGCAGGGATCATCCATTCCTGGGACAGATCCTACACAGCTATCAGGAGGTGGGGTGTGGCTGAGGGCCAGAGCCTCCTGCCCCCCTCCCCCCGCCCCGGCCCATGACCCTGCCTCATAATTGCCGTTCGTCCTTGGAAAAGCCAGGTCATCTCTCGAGGTTTCACTTGGCTCATCTGTGGGCACCTGCTCGGTCATGTCCAAGGGCAGACGATGTTAAGTAGGCAGACCTGGGCAGACTCACCTGTCAGTCACCCGTGCTGCCCAGGGCAGGCGCCTCTAGGTCTGTTCCAGCTCCGAAGGAGCTTCCTCGCCTCTTAGGTGGGCTCGTGCTGTTGGCTGAGTTAAGAGGCACCCGGGAACTGGAGGTGCTGGGCAGGAGGCCGGGGGTGCAGGAGGAATGGCTCTTGCTTGGTGGACCTGGGAGCAGACATCCTCCAAGGTCCTCTGGGAGCACTTCCCTTGGGGAGTATTTTCAAGGCAAGAGCCCTCGAAGGGGCTGTGGGGCACGGGGACAGGCCACCCTGGACCTGCAGGGTGGGCGGGTGGGAGGGGGTTGTGGGGAGGGGACGCCCAGGCGCCGGAGCCTCTCACATCATAACTCAGGAGGCCTGCAGCCGGAGGTGGTCCGCACTCCTCGAAGGCAGATAATGAAGCATTCTTCCCAAAGGAGAGGACTCACCTTTTCTCTGCCCCCTCCGCCCCACAATAAAGTAATTAAACCGGGATTTCCCGAGGCCTGACACCTCGCCCCCTCTCAGTTCTGCAGAGAGGGTGGGGGAGCCTTGGGCTTGGGTGGGAGGAGAGAAGCGGGAGTGGGAAGGGGCTCAGCTGGTAGCAGAGAGAGAGAGAGAGAGCGCACGCGAGAGAGAACAGGCCTAGGAGAAGGGTGTTGGGGTCCCAGAGGGCATGGCGGGGGCGGGGGGGGCTGATTTCCCACCACCCCGATGACATATGACTTGACACGTCCCCGGGTCTCCAGGGCCGCAGCTGGCTGTGTGCTGCAACATGTGTTTGGTATTATCGGCATTTTAAAAATAATAACCGTGGTCTTGAAAGGGGTGAAAATTAATTAAAATGCAGCTCTCTGCCACATTTGACGTTATTATCACAGGAATGCTCATCTGGAGAGGACCTCCCTGGGGGTGGAGGGTCATCCTGCCCATCCCCCTCTCTCTGGCTGGGTCTGTACCCCAGTTCTAGGGGATTACCCAAGAGGGACAGTCTGCGGCCTTAAAGGTGCAAGTGCTCTTGTTGAAGGAACTCTCTCTTGGTATCGTAGCTACAACAAGCAGGACAGGGCAGACTCTGACGCTGTGCGTGCGATCGCGGGCTTACACGGAGGAAGCACGGAAGCACGGTGGTTGTGTGGAGCAAGCTCTTTGAGGCTCACTCTCATGGGGAGGTGCCCGCCCGAAAGCAGGCCTGGGTTCCGGGCGTCCTGTGCATACAGGGTGGTTAGCAGCACCCCCAGCCTCTGCCTATGAGCTGCAAATAGCACCCCGCACGCCCATGACAACCGAAAATGCGCATGTATATATGCAAAGCCCATGGACACGGACAATAGTGTGGCAAAGGCTTGGGAGGGGCTGGTGTGGGGAGGAGGGGTCAATGGGGGGAAAAAATAACAAAGAAACCCAAAGCGGACATTCGTAATACTTTCAACAATGAAGGTAAATTAAAAAGAAAGGAAGAAAAGGTGCCCAGACGTCGCCAACTGTGCCCTGGCAGACAGAAGCGCCCCCATTTGTGAACCCTGATTTAGGGAAAGGCTCTCTGGAATTCCTGCTGACAACCAGGGGCCAGGTGGGATGAGGGGCTGTCGCATGTCTCAGAGAGCCCCTCGTCCCTGTCCCGCCCCAGCTCCGGGCCAGCCGCTCTGATCCGGAATGTAGTGACATGTGAGTGTGTCACCGCCACTCGTGAGGAGAGGAGCGAGTGACCTGCTATGCATAGCATCCCGAGGTGTGGGAGTGACTCACACTTTAAGACGAATTAGATAGAGCAGGTAGCGTGGCAGCATCACTGTCACCGTCTCGCATCCCAGTCTGCTTTCCCGAGGGGCCCGAATTGGCCGTCACGCCGAGCCTGCCTCACCGAGGTCGCCATCCCGACGGGGTCAGCACGTTTTGCGAATCCGCCCTGAAAAGTGGAGCGCTGACCAGCTGTTGCCGTGGTTTCTTGCTGGGGCACATTTGGGCTGGCCCAGGAGACGGGGCTGTGGCTGGGATGCCGTCCTCCTACTTCAGGAGAAGGGACCCTGGACTCCGTGGTGGGGCGCCAGGCACTGTCAGCCCCAGGGCTCACCGCCTGGCGCTCTCGTGTCACTTGAGGCTGGGGTCTGGCCATAGTCACCCCTTCCTCTCCCTACCACATGCGCTTCCCTCCCACACTGCCTGGCACCTGGTCCCTGATGTGCCGAGCATGGCTCACTCCGCCTCCTCCTCCATGTCTCAGCTCCCCTGTCACCTCTCAGAGGAGGTGGGCACACCTGACATCTGGCCCTCCTGCCGAGCCAGACTCTGTCACATCCCCCGCTCTCTCTCCGCAGCACCGTCACGCCCTGCAATTGCTCTGGTTTGTGTGGCCCCCGCCCCCCGCAAGTGTCTGCTGGGTTCCCCAGGAAGCAGACGCTCAGATGGAACTGGGGGTATATTGCAGAGAGAGAGAGAGAAGGAGAGAGAGAGAAGGAGAGAGACTGCTGAAAGAAAGGGGAGGACGTTGGCTTGGGCAGGAGGGGCCATCAGAGTGAAGCCCTGAGAAATCTCAGTGCCACGAGCAGCTTGGGGGCAGAGACTGCCCCCCGGACGAGTCCTGCATGGGTGGGTCATTGCCCAGGGCTGCCCCCGGAGGGGCAGGGCCTCAGCCAGAAAACTGAAGGGGGCCTTGGAGATCTGGTGACTGCAGGCTGTCAGCCGGACATGCACCTGTCAGTCAGGTAGCCAGCCCCTTCTTGAAGGGAGGCCTGCATAGCTTTTTTTATAGATGATGGAGTCAAGGCCTGCCCTGCCCTTCAGTGACCTGGAATGGGGGGCAGTGGTGACTGCAGGGGAGGGCTAGCACGCACCTCCTCTGAGGACAGGGCTCTTGCAGATCGTTCTGGTGGCTGATCCCCTCCCCATAGAGAAGATCTTGGTGCCTGATGGAAGCAGACAATATTGTGGAAAGACAGACGCACGTGCTGAGGAGGGGGAGGCAGAGAACGGCTGCTCCAGTGCATCTCAAATTATTTTCCACCTGAGGCTTCGCAAACAAAACGAAAACCATGACCCTGGGGCGTCCAGTCACTTGCCTCTCAGCGGGGTTGGGAAACGCTGGCTGGGCAACCTCTCCTGAGACTGCTGTGTAAGCCAGGGGTGAGGTGGGGTGGGGAGGGAGGAACCACAGCCCCGGGGAGCCCCAGGGGAAAAGGAAAACACAGCTATCAGGTGGGCCCAAGGCGCATGCTGGGGGCGAGGGGGCCTGCCAAACCGGATTGGCTATCTGGTCTGGTTGAGCGCAGGACCCTGGGTGGCTAAGCAAACCTCAGATACCATGTTCCCAGAGACACGTGTTGGGGGAGGGTGGGGAGATTGTCCCTTCGTAGGCCCGCCCTCCTCCTGCCCTGGCTGTTCCCTCCGCCTGGGGTCAGGCTGGCACGGGCTTGTCCCCGGACCTGCGGTCCTTTCAGGGGTCAGGTTGAAGCTCAAGATCCCGAGATCCAGCCTCACACGTAGGCAGCACACGGTGGTACGCAGGCGTCTTCCTGGGTGGCAGGGACGCTGCAGCAGGTGCCAGGGGGTGGGGTGAGGAGGGGAGAGTGTGAACTCTCACAGTGAGCAAAGGAAAGGGGGTTCCCTCCTGGAGGGATGCTCGGCTCAGAGAGTGAGGTTGAATCTCCGTTTAGAAACGCAGAAACGCAAGAAATACAACATGATTTTCTTCTAACTCCATTGTACAGGGTCATCTCAGGGTCCCCGCCCCCTTTTCATTGGAGCCCCATCCAATTTCAGGGGCTGGGGAAAGCGAATGAGGTGCCCTGAAATTAGGGGGCTGGCAGCCTGCTCTGTCTTACTCATTTCTCTACCCTGGACTCCTCGAGACCTCCAGCCGCTAATGAAGAGGGCGTTGGCCATTCATCCATGCAGGATGCGGCCGAGTTGTCTCTCGTTCCCAGTCAGAGCTGCTCCCAGGCCAGACACCTGCACTCTTGCTTCTGGGCACCTTGGAGCCCAGCTTGGAGCCCTGAGTGGTTGGTGCCATCTTCCAGCCTCGGTGGTGGCAGACATGCAGTCCGGCACTCATAGGGGGTGGGGCTGAGTCTCTCCCTTCCTTTCCATTGGTGAGACCCCCTTGCATTGAGTCAGGAGCAGGAGAGGGGAGAGGGGTGGGGAAGACACAGACCCACAACTGGGCGAGTGGTACGGCTCACGCAACAGAGACATACCAAGTGACTACCCTTTGGGGATCTCAGTGGCCATGCACCCCAGACAGAAGTCAGATCTTCTGAGTCCACAGGGTGCTGAAGTGGAACTGGGGGCTAGAGCTCCACATTGAGAGAGAGAGACCCAGGTTTAAATGTGAGCCCCGCAGGTCAGCGGCGGTCCTGGGAAACACATTCTATTTCGCTTTGTCTCTGTTTCCACATCTTTACGTGGGCATAAACATTGTGAAGATAGCCCAGCCGGCGTGGCGCAGTGGTTGAATGACAACCTATGAACCAGGAGGTGATGGTTCAATTCCAGGTCAGGGCACACACCTGGGTTGTGGGCTTGATCCCCAGGGTGGGGCGTGCAGGAGGCAACCGATCAGTGATTCCCTCTCATCATGGATGTTTCCCTCTCTCCCTCTCCCTTCCTCTATGAAAGCCATAACAATACATACGTTTTGAAATTGTGAAGATAAACTACAGTGAGGTCTATGGAACAGCATTTGGCCTTCTTCTTCATGAGCGATGACTGTTGACTCCCTCCTGTTTCTCCCATGAAGTCCAAAGAGGAGAGAATAGTCTCACCTCTCTGGTTCTGAGTAGTTCATGCTGAGAATTCACGGGCCACTCCAGCCCTGAAAACCGAAATCAAGCAAGGGCAGAGGAGGGATTACTCAGACCTCTCTTGCTTTCCTTTCTCAGCTCTGCTACCTGGGAGATTGATTACCTAGTGCCTCATCTTGGCACAAGCCGTACCCTGGGTGGCTCAGCCCCTTGTGATGTCCGCACGGCTGGGGGGCGGTCTCATCGCCTAGAGTCCCCTGCTGATAAGACGGGTTTCCTTATTCAGTATCAGTTTCTTCAGCCGATTGGCTGCCTCCCATTTCTCATTGTTCTGCCCGCCCACCTGGTAGAAGCGCAGCTCTAACACTTTAGAAGGAAGTGCATACGAGGATTCTTTCCTTTCAGGGAGCTCATCGTCTCTGGAGACCAGTAGTCTGCAGGGAAGATGGTGGGAAGGGATTGATTGCAACCCATGGAGGAGGCACCTGTGGTCTCATCTACAGCTTCTTCTAGGCACGCAGACGGGCTCTGCCTTCTTCTGAAGCCGCCATGTCTCAGTCTTGGTGCGCTCTTGGTCCCAGGTCACTGCCCAGAGCCCTGAAGCTCTGGAGGCAAAGCAGATGTTCTGGGATTTCAAAGGGATGTGTAGCTTTGTGAGAGAGGAGAGCTCTGAGCCTAAGGCCATAGAGGGGCCAGGCCAACCCTCAACCGGTCCCTTCGACCAAGACCATCCTCCTGTGTGGGGTTCAAGGGGGCCCCCATGAAGTGTGGCTTGCACATCACATTCCTCACCTGTGAGTCTTTGGTTGAGGAATGAAAGGTGTTTGGCCACCTCCCTTCTCCTTCGACATGGAGCTGTCTTTCTTCTGACTCAGAGGGTTGGGGCTGAGCCGGGCACAGAGGGGAAGGGGTGCTGGGCTATGGGAGCGTCTCCACCTCCTAATATGCTACGAGTACCTGGAAGGGATGCGGAGTCAGTAATACTGCCTGTGGGTCCTACCGGGTGGATTCCACTTGCTGGCCTCAGGCCACCCGCTGGGAGCCCAGGCAGAGGAAGGGTGAAGGACTGGCCCACTTGCAAAGGTGTTTTACCTTATTTGGCCACATGGAAGAGGCGGCAGCTGCACAGAGATCCCTGCAGGCCCCCGGCCTGCCACTGTCGGCTCCTTCCCTGCTGCTGCTGAGCCGGCCAACCGTGGTCACCGCTGGTGACCGACCATGAGGAGGTCTCGAGGCACAGGCAGAGGTCTAGACTCGCAGTCATGGAAGTTAGAGCTGGAAGGAATCTGAGAAATCATTAGGGTCCTCCAGCTCCCTCATCTTGCAGATCAAGAATTCAGGGGGCTGGGGTGGGAGGGTGCCCAAGGGTACAGGAGCAGTTAGTGGTAGAGATGCAAGCGGCACACAGACCGATAGAGACACGCGTATCCAACTGGATAGGTGGTGCTGGACCTGAACATCAAATTGTGATGGGGCATGTCATCCCTCATTAGAATGGAAAACCGTGTATATTCGCACGTGTGTGTGTGTGTGTGTGTGTGTGTGTGTGTGTGTGTGTGTGTGTGTGTGTTTGCCCCTCCCCACCTTCCCCCACCTGCTCGGTGCCCAGGAGACTAACCTGTATGGGCTGTATGAGAAGACTCCCCTCTCACTGAGTTTTAGGGGGAGACTGGTGAGGAGAAAGAGGAGAGTGAAGCTGGGGTATTCCCTGCCACCCCCCTCCTCCCCTCCCCGCCGTTCTTCCCTCTGTTCTTTCAAGGGCAGCTGGTGAGCCCTGTGGATGGCACTCTCTCCCTCACGTTCCCTGCCCCTGCCCACACCTTGTAAAACAATCCCTTTCCTAACGCGCCTCAAATGACCTAATTGGAGTGTGTCATCCATCCTTCCTGCCCGGACCCTGACTGACACAATAGGGAAAGTTAGATGGGAGAACTGAGACACGGTGGTGGCATTCCCTTTTGCTTTCACATTCCTGAGGAGTCAGCTAAGCTTTGGAGAGCCTCACCCGGGAGCAGAGGGGAGCAGAGGGGAGCAGAGGGGATGGGGCCATAGAGCTCCTTACAGGAACTAGCCAGAGGCTACCCACGGGCATTCCTTTTTCCTTTTGCTATCACGGTGGCTTTTCTTCTCCTCGTTATGAAAAGTGTGCGGGTGTCACGTGACTACATGTTGCTTGTACACCAAGAAGACAATTCACGTGTCGGTAGGGTGAATGATTTAGTCTGTCCTGTGCCACCACCAACCTCGGTCTTTCTCATTGGGCCTCGCACACTTTCTTCTAGTCTTTCTTTCTAGGTGGTTTTGTACGCACACATACAGGGAGTCTCCTCCCCCACCCCCCCGCCCCCCAAATGTATATATATATACTTTGAATAATTACAAAGGCAGTGTTTATGAAAATACATTTCATTTTCCTTTAATAGCTATCAGTTTTGTTGAAGTGTGTCTACATTTTTGGGGGGGGGGCACCCTATATGTATACACACAAATGTAGGCCTTAGCAAACACAGATTTGGCTCATAGTATATGCACTGTTCTGTCATCCTCCCTGGGGGTCCCTCATTCATTTCAAACTGTTGCATGGCATTCTATACCTTGGGTATATAATAACCTACTGAATCATTTTGGGGGATGTATAGGTTTTCTAATGTCGTTTTTCACAGTTACACTAAAGATTGCAATAAGCATTCTAATACATACTCGCCACCCCCTCCACCCTGTACACACACACATACGCACCCCAAAGTGATGATGGTCCGAGAGCATTTTGGTTAGCTTCTCGGTGTCCTACCGAGGCCCAGAGAGGAAGCATGACCTGCCTGGAGGACCGCCCCCAGCTACCGGTGGAGCCGGAACTGGAACCCAGGTCCTCGGATTCTCAGGCCCAGGTCTCCAGGATGCTGAGCCAGTTTTCTCCGTGTCATTCAGTGGGACTCCAGAGGCGTTACTGGACCACCTGCTCGGTCTAGCAGCTCCTGCGAGGGCTGGCGAGGGAGAGGCGCCTCTAGCCCCTCCCCCAATGAGCTGTCATTTGAACGTAGACCTTGGCGTCCCGGTATGGAAGGCAGAGCCTGCGACGTGGCTTAGGAGCCTCTTGTGGGTGACGCCTGAGATGGCCTAGTACCCAGCGTTGAACAGACACGAATCTGGATGTTACTGTGAAGGTATTTTGTATTTGGTGACTCACGTCGAACTTTAAGTGACGGAGGTCACCAGGGACGGTGTGGGTGGGCCTCATGCAATCAGGCAAAGGCCTTCACGAAAAAGAAAAGAAAAAAAAGAGGTTTCCCAGAGAAGAAGAAATTCCTGCCCAAGTCTGAGCCTCCAGCCTGTGTGCCTGCCCTGGGGGTCTCACCCTTGCCACCCCCTACAGGTGCACAGCCGGTGCCTGAACACATGCCGGTTCTGCTCCTCTGGAGACTGCTGCCCGGGGCCAAGATGCACTCTCTTGCCCACATTTAAATTGCACCAACGGGAGACGGGAAGACCCAGTGGCTATGGAGGCTGCAGAGTGGGACCTCATGTCCTGCCTGCTGCTTTCGCAGACACCTCCCGTCCCCTTTCTGGGCGCGGTGGCCATCATTAGCTTCCCCAGTGTCCTATCGGCTGGTCCCTGCGCTCCTCTGTTCGCAGGAGCCAGCTTCTCTAACCCTTTCTGGTGCCCATGACCCCACCCCCAGGACAGGGCAGCACCGTGTTTTCCGATCCTTGTCCTGTGCCGGGAAGCCCGGCTCAGCAGCCTGCCACCTCGCCCTTCTTCCAAGTCGTCAGCCCCAGGACTTGGCCCAGCTGTCTGGACCGGGTCGCCGGCTGGCATTCCCCATCAGTGATGCTGCCCCTCCCAGGCGCTTGTGCAAGGTGACATCTGCAGAGGCTGTGTGTCAGGTGAGAGGAAGACGGGCAGCCGCTCCCCTCACCGGCCTCGCTTCCCCTCTGGCCCATCCCACCAGATACGGCTCCCTCTCCTCGCAGCAAAACGGGGTGAAAAAAAAAGGGTCTTGGGAGAGATTTGTCCCATTCAAGAGCAAAATAATGACAAGAACGCCGCTCTGGCTGTGTAGCTGTGGGGTAAGGACGAGGCGGAGACCTCGTGGGCACAGGCCTCCAGCTTCCTGTGTGCAGGCGGGCGGGCAATGCAGCACAAACATCCTTCTGCCTCGCCGGTCTTTGTTCTTGCTCAGCCAGTGTGCTGTTCCCGGGGTGGCCTTCCAGATGCAGCTCCCTGCGCTGCGTTATCTGCTTCCCATCAAACAGAACTGCCCGAGAATGTGCTCCGAAGGCCCGCTTACCACACACACGCCACTTATAATCATAATCACAGTGCTGGGCTGGGGCTGGGGCCGGGGCCCTGTGGGGAGTCTGGGGTTGTGTCTCTCTCCCCGAGATCTGTCTGCTCCCTGGAGCTCAGGCCAGCCAACCCTGAGTGCATGTTACTGCGCCTCGCACCCCGCCAAGCATGGGGGGCCCCGCTCCCCAGTGGGGCCCTGGATGGACAGACCCAGTTAAAGAACAAGAGTTTCCATTTCTCACAGAGAGTGCAGTGCTGGAAGCATTCATGCATTTAACCCCTTTGCTCATCCTTTTTTGTTGTTATTAATCCTTACCCCAGGATATTTTCCCATCGAAAGAGAGAGAGAGAGAGAGAGAGAGAGAGAGAGAGAGAGAGACATTGGTATGAGAGAGACACATCGATTGGTTGCTGCCCGCATGTGCCCCAACCAGGGCCAGGGATCTACTCTGCAACCGAAGTACCTGCCCTTGGCCAGAATCGAATCCGGGACCCTTCAGTCTTCGGGTGGACTCTCTTTCTAGCCACTGAGCCAAGCCAGCTAGGGTCTGCACATGCATTTTTAAAGTCCTGTTTAAGAAGCTGCTCTGTCTTCTCTGTGTTTGGCTTCCCGTGCCCCTCGAGGGAGCAAATGGGCAGGGCCAGAGCTGCGCGGGACGGTGCTTGTGCGTGGGACAGTGTTTAAAGCCTCAGTTTTAAACCCTCTCCCCCAGGTGCCAGTCCCTATCTTTGGGGGAGAAACGGGCTTCAGGAAAGCAGCCGAGCTGAGTGCAAACGCAAGTGTGACAAGAGGCGGTCTCGGCCTATTTGCGGCATCGTGTCACCCACGTCTGGCGGCTGGAGGGCTCGGGATGGGCATCATCTCGAGGGAAGCGTATTTGCGTAGGTTCTTGCTCAGGGCTCGTGGCCGTCGGATGTAGGGCGGACAGGTCTGACCATCCCCACTTTCCAAGGTTGCACAGAGAAGGGGTGCAGGGTCCAGAGGCTCGAGGGGCCCTCCTCCACGAACCCCGAGCCCCGTGCTCTCTCCAGCGGGTGGGAGGGCTGGCAGAAGCTCGGCGGTTCAGACGCTCTCTGCAGGGGGACGTTGCTGAAGGGACAGGGTTGGGGTTCTACCCTAGCCTTTTGGACAGTGACCCACCGCCTCGGAGACGTTTCCAGGAGTTGGGAGATGGTGGCAAGAGATGTCCTGGCAGAGCTGATGTTCTTAGGGAACCAAACCCCCGCCACTCCGCCGGCCGACTTCCGTGCACAACCCGCAGACCTCCCTCCCGGCGGGCCCCCAGCCCCCTGAGCAGGGAGCAGAGGACAGACGCCGCGGATGCTGTGGGTGACGCGGGCGCTCCCACTCCATGCTCAGAACATGTGAAGGCAGGGTGACTGACCTGTGGGTGACCCCGCGCAGCCAGGAGGCTAATTACAGCCTCTCTTCCCCACACTTCAGTCACAGGCCCCGCCTGCCCTTCCTCCCGATGTGCGGCTGATAAGGGGGATTGAATTTATGAAAAGCGATGAAGATGTTTGGATAAGCCGCGGTCCCAAGGCAAGCCAGCCCGACGAGTCCGGGCCTGACCAGGCAGCAGGGGTGTCTGCGCCTCGGAAGGGGCCGGCGAGGCGGAGAGGAAAGGGGAGAGCCAGGCGCTGAAGGTGACACCCCGCAGGCGTGGCCTCGGGGACTGGGCACCTTGGCAAGTCAGGTGGCCATGGGCCTGCTGAATGCCAGCTTGCCCCAGGTCCCCTGGCAGCTGACAGTCCCCAGACCTGCCACTGTGTCCTGCGGGAGCAGAAAACACAGCAGGACATGAAGCCGGTGGGAGAGGAAAGGCTCGGAAAGAGCACCTTCCTCCCAGAAGCGAAGAGGGTAGGCCGCTCGATGGAATGGCCAATGAGGGCGGAAGTAACCTGCATTCCCGGAGCGTTTGCCATGTGCCAGGCACTGGGCAGAGGGCGTGGGATCTGCGGCCCCTCCCTTGAGCCTTTGATGTGAGTGGTGAGGTGGCGATCGTGCCTGTTGTACGGATGGAAAATACAGCTCAGAGAGGGTAGGTAACTTGCCCAAGGTCACACAGCGAGATCTAGGAATCAAAACCAAGTTGTGAAGACTCGGGACTCTGGAAACTTTGCTCTGAGTTCCCGTGCTCCCAGCCAGTCCTCTGTGCCGCCTGGTAGGGTGGGGGCAGGAGTGTCTGCCAGGATTGGAGGGTGAGCTTTATCTTTGCTCCCAGCCTGCCTGGAGTCAGACCTCTGCTGGGTGGCTCCTGTCCCACCCCACTGGTCTCATTGGTCCTCCTTGGATGGTGACAGGGAGTAGATGCGGTCAGCTGATCGGGAACATAGCACGGCTGCGGACACACCAGCTTTGAAGATCTTTGGAGTGAAATGCACCGAAAGCTGCCTCACCCCACACACTCCCGCCCTGCTGGTGCAGAGGGTCCTCAGGGTTCCGTTGCCCCCTGCCCCCTGGTCTGGCCCACCGGTGCCGCACAGACACAGAGGGCTGCCCGGGGGCCCATGCTGCCTGCGCTCCACTCTTCTAGCCGCTGCCCTCACCGAGTGAGATTCCTGTGCAGACGCAGACGAGGAAAGCCCAGTGGCTGGAGCCTGAGAACTGGGCTGTGCCCCGAGGCCAGGGGTGGAGCAAGAGAAAGGCAGGCTGCCTGGCGGGAGCGCCCTGCTCTGTGGGATGCACATGTCACTTACCTCTCAGTTAAGGGGGACCTCCAACCCCATCATGCTTAGGAAGAGGTAAGGGCAGAAGTGGGGTGGCCATCCTTGGCAGGGTCTCCCGGCTCAGCCCTCCTGGCTCCCAGAGGCCAGCCTCCAGGAGGTGAGATCCTCCCCTCAGGGAAAGCCCTCCCCTAACTTGGTACACCCCATTTTTTAAGGCTCAAACCAATGGCATCAGCCCATTCCATAGCTTCTGGAAACTGCTTCTCACGGCAGGTTCCAGAATCACACGTAGGAATCAACGTACCACTTTGCACACGTCCCCCTTTGTGGGGGATCCCTTTGCACCGAGAAGGCCAAGCTTCGGTCGGGTCCCAGTTATTAAGGGAACTGACTGGTGTGGTCTGGCGTGATCCAGTCGGGGCTGGGAGGTCATAAGAAAGGAAAGCCAGTGGGGAAGAAATGTCTGTGTATTTTGATCCAAAACACCCTCCCTGCTGGTTAAGTAAATGCCAGGCACGATGTAGGCATCCGCCTGGGTCATTTAAGTTCACAGTTCGGACTTGGTTTTAATATTGGTCATGGTGCCCGCAAGTCATTCCATTAGCGTCGGTGTCACAGTTGGGCACATGGGCCGGGGGTGACATTAATGATTACTTGTTAGTTAAGTGGATGGAGCTTTTACGCGGAACGCTGGCCTCCAAAGCTGTCTGGGGTAGTCGCTCCCCGCGCGGGCTGCGGGAGGCTGTGGTCCGAGAGCTCCCAGGAGGACAGCTTGTGAAGGCTCCCTGAATCCCAGCAGGTCTGGCTGGGCGGCCCCTCGAAAGAAGAGATGCTTCCCCTTGGGGACCAATCATTGTCTGAGCCAGAGCTTTCTCTATGGAGCCAAACAGGAGGCCGCTCCCTGGAGCCCAGAAGTGGAGCCAGTGGCCCTTGGGCCTCTCTCTCTGGGCAGGCGCTGCCTTTGAACCTGGGATGGGTTTTCCTTGTGCCAACATGGGCATGCCCACCGGTGATTTACACAGACATTTACAGGAAGCGTGTAGGTGTGCTCGTTCCTGAAGTGGAAGGACAGAATGCTTTCGGCCCTGGCGGGGCCTGGGGCAGCGCTCAGGGTGGTGGTTGATTGTGATCGCTTCCGGAACTGCCCTGGTGCCTGCGGGGAGGCCAAGGCTGCCTGGGAACCACCTGCCCGGTGGACCTGAGCCAGCATGAGCTGCGGGAGGGTCCCTCCCGGTCCCGCTGCCCCTCTTGCCTTCCTCCTCCCCTCGCCTCCTCCCAGACTCTTCTATCTTCTAGAGCTTTCTGATCATTAGGTAGGCAACAACCGGCCACGGGACAGGACTGGCCATCGGACAGGCCTGGCCTTGTAAGAATGCTGGAAAGAGGTGCTTCTTCCTGGCCCTGCCTGAAATGTCTCGGCTTCGGCAGAGCCTGGCCCAGCTGTGGCCAACAGCCCAGTGGGAGCAAGTGCAGCTGTGTCCTCCCCAGGCAGCTGTGGGCTGTTGGCTGACTGTTGATTCCCTGTACCCGGGTCTGCTCCCTGTCTGCCACCTTGACTGTGGGTGGGTGGGCAGCAGAGAACCAGTTTTATCAGGAGTCAGAGACCAACCAACACTGATATTATTTCAAGATTACTCTGAACTCCCCAGCCTCCCACCCCACTAGACAACCAATATTTATTCCTCACCGTTCTGGAGGCTGGAAGACACCAGCAGACTTGGTGTCTGGCCGGGGCCTGCTTCTTGGTTTGTGGGTGGCCACCTCCTCACTGTGCCCTCACAGTGCAGAAAGGTGCCAGAGCTCTGTGGTGTTTCTCTTAGAAGGGCACTAATCACATCCTGAGGGCCCCACCCTCATGACCTCATGACCTCCCCAAGGCCCCGCCTCCTAATACCATTCCATTGGGGACTAGGAGTCAACATACAAATTTGGGGAAGATAAGCATTCAGTCCATAAAAATTATAAACCATTAAAAATAGCAATGATGAGTCTATGCTAATGATATTGATAGACAGGTGGTGATGGCTAGGTGGATGGACAGATAATATATAAGGGAGAAGAAGGAGGATTCTTGCTAACAGGATTCTGAGCGCCAGCTGCTAGATGTGGTGTGAGCACTGGCATCGGAGAATCACTGTTTTGAAGCCATCACGGTGAAGACTGAGTCAGGTTAGCATCATCCGTGGTTGGTAAATCTGGGAAGAGATTTTGATGAGGAGCAGGGTATTTGCATCATCTTAAACTGTACAACCCTAGGGTTGGGTGGAGTCACATGATCAATTCTGGCCAATGAGCTGTGAGAAAAAAGGGTGGTGTGTTTTCAGAGCTCAGCCCTCTTTTTTGTCTTCCATGGGGACCGGCAATATTCCAGTAGAGGCCACTCCGCAAGCCTGGACAGGGGATATGCCATGGCATGGAGCAGAGCCACTAGCTGACGTGTCAGAGACATGCAGCAAAAACAAGACATGGACCTGCTGTTTTTGGCGACGTGTGGGCTGTTGGTTATCTTGGGATACCCTCTCCTCTCGTCTTCTTACACACTATGTCTTTGCAGATGTTCTTTCTTCTACTTAGAATACGCCTCCTCCCTCCACCCGGCAAGTTGCCATTCGTCTTCCAAAGCCTGGCCAGGCAGCACCTCCTTGCTAACGTCTTCCAGAGTTAGAAGCATCCTTCTAGACACTGATTCTCTTTGGTCATTGGACAAGAATTTATTGAGCATCTACTACGTCCCAGGCACAATACTGGTGGCTGGGGTTAGACCACCACTGATACCACCAAGTCCCTGGCTTCCTGGGCTGTTCGAGGGGGACCCTGTGTGTTCATAGCTTCAGCCTCCTTTTCTTGATGTACGTGCTGTGAGGGAAGAACCCTGACTTCGCCATCGTTCTGTTTTTAACACCTGTCACATAGTAGGAAGCCAATAGGTATTTGCAAAATTCTCTTCCCTCAAAGTGACCCCAGGCCCGATGCCTAAAGCCCACAGGTACAATTTGCACATATTTTAGGTCCCCAGTTTGCCTCCCTCCTGGGTGTGGTCTCCTTGGCGGCCTGGTGTGCCTATGGTTCTGTGTGTGTCAGGGCTGCTGGGCAAGAGAGGGCTGGACACATGCTGGATACACAGTAGATGTCTGGGGAGTGATACTGTTCTTAAAATTAAAGTTGTTGGGGTGACATTGGTTAATAAAATTACATAGGTTTCAAGGATACAATTCTGATACATCATCTGTATATTGCATCGCGGGAAAATAGTAAGGAGGCTCCTCAAACAATTAAGACTAGCGTTACCATGTGACCCAGCATCCCCACTTCTGCGTATCTACCTGAAAAATTTGAAAACACTTATTCGCAAAGATATATGCACCCCTATGTTCATTGCAGCCTTATTCACGGTGGCCAAGACATGGAAACCACCAATGTGTCCTTCGATAGATGATTGGATAAAGAAGATGAGGTACATACACTGAGTGGCCTGATGATGATGATCTCTGAACACATGATAATCTGGCCGCTCAGTGTGTGTGTGTGTGTGTGTGTGTGTGTGTGTGTGTGTATGTATTTATTTATTTACTTTTTAGAGGCCCAGTGCATGAATTCATGCATGGGTGGGGTCTGGCCAGCCTGGCCGGGGGAGGGGACATGGGTGATTGGCCGGCCTGCCTGCTGGTCAAACTCCTGGTCGAGGGGACAATTTGCATATTAGCCTTTTATTATATAGGACATACACTGAGTGGCCAGATTATTATGCGTTCAGAGATCATAATCTGGCCACTCAGTGTATATACCATGGAATACTCCTCAGCCATAATAAGATGAATCACTGCCCTTTGTGACAATAAGGGTGAATCTTGAGAATATCATGCTGAGTGCAATAAGTCAGACAGAAAAAGTTAAGAACCATATGATTTCACGCATATGTGGGATATAAAACTGAAAGCAACAAATGAACCAACGAGGAAAACAAACAAACAAAGCTTACAGACCAGAAAACAGTATGGTGGTTACCAGAGAGAAAAGCGTGTCAGATAGCCAATGGTAAAGGGGGTTGGGTGGAGTCATGTGATCAGTTCTGTGGCGTGATCCTTGCTCTCAGCTCAGACCAATGGGTATGGAGATCACCATGAACTCATTCTGACCATGTAATTACTTATGCAAAAAAAAAAAAAATGGTAAGCAGGTGATGCTGAAATTGAAGGCTTCAGGTGCTACTGCTGTGTCATGGGCTTGTCACTAAGAATGAACAGTGTGGGGCTGGAGACGGTGTCCTGGGTCTAGCCCCAGGCCAATGGATGACTGTGTTAGTCACGGACTGGCCCATCCCCTTCTCTGGGCCTTCATGCCCGTGTCTGCAAAATGGGGGGTGGGCACGAGACCTTTGCTTATCTGTTTCCTCCAAGGCAACATCCTAGGGGGGTCCAGGTGGGACAACCCCAGAGAGACTCCAGGGAGACCACTGCGGGGGACCTGCACCTCGTGTACCGTTCAAGGGCAAGGGGAGAGCAGCCCTGGTCTGCCCCGAGTCCTTGGACACACCGTCTGTGGCCTGGACTCTTGGGAACATTTTTTGGAGAGAGCACGGCTTCCCAGTCCCGAGGGAAACGTTGGCAGAGGAGGCTGCGCACACTCAGCCTCCATCTGCGGGGTGGTAACACTTCAGTGGGCACCCTAATGAGCCTGCAACCCCTCCCTAATGCCATGGCTTGTTTGCTTCTCCCAGGAGCCTGGCACGGAGCCCTCGATGCTGTTATTGTCTTGGGGACAGACACCCCTCCCTCCAGCGCCTTAAGTGGCCTGCACCACCAGGTTGGGCGCTTTGCCCCAAACTAGGCTCCCACCCTGGGGCACTCCCTCAAGCCCTGGGGCTGCAGGGAGTGGAGTAAATGCTTTCAGCTGGTCTGTGCGCCTGTGTCCCTCTGGGTGCAGAAAATTCTCAGGCCCGGTGGGTTGGTGGGGGCCAATCTGCAGGCGCTTCATTCACAACTTGGGTTGGTTGGTTTTTCTCTCCCAAGGGAGGTGGGGGGTGTGGCTGCAAAATAAATCTTAGGGTTTTCTTCCTTCTCCCCAAAGAAGTCATTGTGTTGTAATGCAGGGAGAGCCCAGCGATGACATTTTTATGGGGCTGCCTCTGGTGAGCACTGTCGTGTCTGCGAGGGCCATCCAGAGGGTCGGGGAGATCTCGCGCTCTCCCCCACGGCCACCCCCACCCCTTTCTCTCCCAGCAATACAACTGCAGCTCAATACTTGTCTAGAATTCTCAGTGGGGCTACCCAAGCTGCAAGGGGGTGGGGGTGGGGGAGATGACATCATGTTCTCACCAGCCCATTGGCTGCTTCCAGGCTTCAGGAATGATATCATCTGCTTCTGCCTCCCCACCCCCTTTACTCCCAGTCCCCTCCTGGCTGGGCAAGTCCCCCTCCCCAGCACCCCACCCCAGGATGCCCCGTTGCCTTGGAGACCACAAGTTTCCAACTTCGTTGTCTGAAGGAATAGTCATTCATTATATGTCTGACACGGGGGTGAAGGGTGCAGGGAGGGAGCCCCGGGCCGGACAGTTGGGAGGGGAGGTTGTGGACAACAAAATAATGCATAGAAATATGTTTCACGCATGAGAAACTGTCAAAGATGGTGGAGAGGGAAAGGTCCTGGCAAACAGTGTTTATGGAATCAAAAAATGGGGACAGAATTCTAAAAAATAAGCCCAAAATATGGTTAAAAATAACCACCCCATCCCCCCAGCCAGCTAGCTCATTAAGAAGATTTTGGAGAGAGAATCACAGGCGGCCTGGGGCTGCCCTTGCTATCCCTGGAGGGAAGGAAGGCCACCCTCCCCAGGTCCCCCTCCCCGGGGTATGCACAGAGCAAATCTCTCCTCCCACAGGCTCAGCTCAGGGAGCAAGCAGTTTCTTGAAGAAATGAAGGAGGTAAGGACCCACGCACACTCTTGGGGTTTGTGGGTGGCTCCGAGAATGGAGTACCAAAGCTTTAGTTTGAATCGCCAGGAAACCAAGACAGCAGGAAAGAATCTCTGGTTGAGGTTGTGTGCTGGTGTGTGTGTGTGTGTGTGTGTGTGTGTGTGTGTGTGTGTGTGTGTGTTTCTATTATTTGTAGATTGCATGTCTACATCAATCATGTTCACTAGGGAATATTTCCACCCCTGATTTCCCTGGGGCAGTTTAAAGACGCTAGGTCCTACCCTATCTCCTCTCCATCTTCTCTACTCTGTCTTCTCCCCAGGGCACCTCACCTCTCCTGTGTGCCGTCATAGGTGTCCGGGGTGGCATTCCCGTGTTTGTTCAGAGCTTGCTTTCTTGCTGCGGCATTCCTTAGTGTCAGGAATTCCAGATTCAAAGTTTGGAATACTGGCGGGGCACTGGCTTCTTTGGGTCCCTACCTATTCCTGCCTGACCCCCAACGCTTCTTGACCTCTCAGAGGCTGCCTCTCAGTCTATTCCAGGCAATTCGGAATGTACAGCTGTTGCGTTAAAAGGAAAATAAGCAAATGGTAAAAAGAGGTATTTATTATGCCCTTTCTGAACACTAGAGGAAAGTTTATAGTGGAGTCATTTTAGGGAAAGATTCTCCCAGATGGACTTGTGGGCAGAGATTGATAAATGGTTTGTCCTGTAAGTCTGGAGCACACCAACAACTCAGTGAAGTTGCCTATTATTATCTTTTTGTTTATTTGTACAGATTTCTTTCAGCCAAAACTGTATTTTAAAATACCAGCTAGAAATAGACCAAAATACACACACACGCGCACATACACACACACACATCAGCATACATATGAGAGTCTGGGTATGAGTGTACGTGTGATTGCATTTCCTTATTTCTGTTTCGGAAGTTTCCAAATGTTTGCAATGAGTAGGTGTTACTATTATAATCAGGATGAAAAAAAGGTATTTAAAAAAAATCCTTCCCTGGCCAGGATGTTCCAAAGGGCAGAGAAATATGACTTCCCAAATGAAGTAACCGGATATCTGTCAACTCTGTGTGGCAGAGGAAACAAGGTGGGAGTGTGTCCTCCGTGGGGTGGTGATGTGCACATCTCTGGAGTCCTGTGGCTTCTCTTCCATTTGGCCATGGCCTGATTTCTCAGCCTTAGAGGGAAGGTAACATTTCTCAGCACCAGGATGGAGGTGATCTCGGGCAGCCTTCTGGTCTACCCCCACCCATCTAAATTAGACATTTAATGGCTCTTGAAAAGTGAATGTTAATCCAATATTTACACAAGCTGTCACCTCAGAATCCACATGCCCCAAACCAAACTCATAATTTCCTCAAACCGTCTTCTACCGCCCCCTAAAGTTCCCATGTCTGCCCCCAGAATCGCCATTTTTATCCACTATAGAACATTTGGAGCCATTTTTTATTAATCCCTCTATGTCAGTCTCCAAGAGAGTGGTCAAGCACAGTTCCTTTTTCCTTCCAAGTCTGTCTTTGCATTCATCCTTCTCAACTTGCCACTGTCCTAATCCAAGCCATGTCCTCCGAGCTCCAGCTGAAATGCCACCTCCTCCACGAAGACTTCCGTCGTCACTCCTGTCTTTACGGATAAATATCTAACCTGGATCCCGGCAGCATAAACAGACTTTGGTCGCACCATGTGCCTGGATCACTCAGCCTTGCTTGGTTTAAGGAATTAACTGTGGTTTCTCACCTAGACCACATGGCTCTAGAGAGCGAAGACTTCATAGGGTCCTATCATAGGCACTCAAGACAATTCATTGATTAAACAAGAGGAAAACCACTTCCTCTCCTGACAAATCATGCTGGTATTTCACCCTCTTCCCTTTAGAGATTTTTTCCCAACCTTCTGACCCAAACACCAATTTTGTCATTAAAGCAAACTTTTCTCCCTTACATTTCCATTTAGTCTAATTTCTCATATGATCTTCTCCTTGAAGCTCTTGATTAAACTCTACCTCTAGATTTTTATTATTCTCCTAATATAGTTCCAAATTCTCTTATTTGGCAGGGTAGTCTAATATTTAAGAGTATGGATTTTGGTCTGCCCAGTGTTGCTCAGTGGTTGAGCTTCAACCCATGAACCAGGAGGTCATGGTTCGATTCCCAGTCAGGGAACATGCCCGGGTTTCAGGCTTGATCCTCATTGCGGGGAGGGGAGGGTGTGCAGGAGGCAGCTGATCAATGATTCTCTCTCATCATTGATTTTCTATGTCTCTTCCTCCCCTTTCCTCTCTTAAGTCAACAAAAACATATATAAAAAGGCTCCCCCAACCTGGGAGTCCAACGTGGCAGCTACCAGCCACGTGTGGCTCAACTTAAATGCATTAGAGTTAAGTCAAATGAAAGGGTTCAGTTCCTCTCTGCCATTGGCTGCGTTTGAAGTGCTCAGTAGCCGTGGGGAGTGGCTGGCCACCACCTTGGAAAGCACAGATACAGGACATGGTGTGTTGCAGAAAATCCTGTTGGACAGCTCAGGCCAGACCTTATCCCAGCTCTGCCACTCACCATTTGTGTGAGCTTGAGCAAAGTGACTTTCTGCGCCAATTTCTTCCTTAGTACCTACCTGTTGGAGTTGTTGGAGCCTTAAATGAGTGAACACAGGTAAAGCCCTTGCAACAGTGTCTACAACATAATAGGTGGATCCCATTCAGCCATGATGGTCTCGTTTCCCAGCTATTGATTCATCTCCTTGCACTGACCTTAGTCCACGGGATCCCTATCACAAACAGCATTCCCACTCCCTCCTGCCAAAAATTCTCTTTGATCTCCCATAAAAGAGCATTATCTGGCCAGAAACTATTCCTAGGGGGCCACCTTCTTACTCACAGAGCAATTGCTCTATAAAACCATACGCCACCCTGGGAAGTAAGAATCCCTTTCTGTCGGGCCCTCCTGGCCTCTTGGCGGGGCTGGCCATCTCGGTGGCCACCAGGCCAGGGAAGCTTGCTCCCTCTTGGTTCTGGGTGAGTGTGGAGAAGGCGGCTCATCGGGCAGCATTCCTCCCTGGTGACCTAATGAGCCGGCATGACTAAATGACCATTAGGCGGAATGTGTGTGTCAAGTGTGGTAGAAAAGTTCCTCTAAACTTCCTGAAAAGGAAGATAATATATCTAAATAGCTTCCTGCCTCTTGGCTGCCAAGCAGCAGCAGCAGCAGCAGAATGGATGTTCCAGGGGAAAATATTTAACACGTGGGGTGCACTCAGCCCCTCCCCGTTTGGGAGAATGAATGGAGCTGGGAAGTGAGTGGGCCCCGGGCACTCCTGGAGGAGGGCGGGCGGATGGCCGTGATGCTTGGCAAATAGTTTCTGGGCCGGAGATTAAAAAGCCATCCAGGGTGCGTGGAGGGTAGGAGGGACATGGGACAGAGACAGGGAACTCGTCAGGCTGCTGTTGCTCACCTCCTACCGAGTCATCGGGGCCTGGAGCAATCTTTGCTTTGGTTCTTAGAAACCCCGTTCCTGTCTTAGCAGGAAAGGGAAGAACAGATTGCTCCCTGAGCACCTGGCTGTGGAAGTCCCACCTTTCCGCTGTTATCCGCTGTTATTATTAACATGTCGGGGGCCTGAATGTAGATGGAGACTGCTACTAATGCAGCCAACCCGCTCCGCGCTGCCATTTGCTGGGGCTCAATGTGGGCAAAGCAGAACTTTCGCAGGAGTCACCGCAGGCGTCCCCCCAGCCCCCGCTCCCCAAAGCGGTGAGGCAGGTAGGTAGAGGAAGCATGAGGTGTGGCCTGTCCCTGCTGCCCCGGGGCTGGCGTCCCCGGAGGACCAGCCCAGGTCCCTCCCTGAGATTAGCTGTTGAAAATGTCTAGCAGGTGAGCTTTGGGCTCCTCTCTCAGCCTCCCCCCCTCCCCGAGGCCCCCCAGCATCCCTTTTCTCTCTCTCTGACTGCAGGCTTCACCAAACCCATCAGCAACTGCTCTGGGATCGAGGCCAGAGGCTGGCAAACTTTTTCTTAAAGGGCCAGGAAGGGACTCTTTTAGGCTTTGCAGGTCAAGAGGCAAAAATCAAGAATATTATATAGGTGCTTATAGAACCATTTACTGTTTAAACA